>SJYT01069956.1:87770-179286 GCA_006410635.1 Cephalophus harveyi | reverse complement strand
GTCTCTCCCCCACCACCATCATCCCCCCACCCCAGCCCCCAGTAATCGTAAATTTAGTAAGTTTGTTCTCTAAGTCTGTGAGTCTGTTTCGGCTTTGTAAACAAATTTTTATCTTTTTTTCAAGATTCCTCATATAAGCAATATCTTATTTGTATTTCTCTGTCTGACTTACTCCACCTACTATTATAAATCTCCAGGTCTATCCATGTTGCTGCAAATGGCATTATTTTGTTCTTTTATATGACTAGGTAATATTCAATTGTATATATGTGTCACATCTTCTTTATCCAGTCTTCTGTCCACAGACACTTAGGTAGTTTCCATGTTTCGGCTATTGTAAACCACACTGCAATGAACACTGGGGAATATGGATCCTTTCGAACCATGTTTTTATCCAGATATATGCACAGGAGTAGGATTGAAGGATGATATGGTAGCTCTTGAATTTGGATCTTTTCTTGGGTGAGTGATAAACCATATAATCTGTTCTGGAGATGCTGGGCAGTGGCAGTGAGCCACCCCACCATGAGGGTAAACAATCAATACACTTACAACCAGCCTGGACCCGGACATCCGTTCTGTTTTTTCCTTCAAGTACAGTATTCAACAGATTACATGAGATATTCAACATTTCATTATAAAACAGTCTTTGTGCTAGATGATTTTGCCCAACTATAGGCTAATATAAGTGTTTTGAGCAGGTTTGAAGGAAGCTGGGCTAAACTATGATGTTTGGTAGGTTTTATGTATTAAATGAATTTTGACTTGGGATATTTTCCATTTACAATGGCTTTATCAGGATGCTGAGGGAGACCTGTGTAAACATGGATGATTTAGGATAGTGGTGATCTCTGTGGGTGGGGGAGTGGGCGCATCCATGAATTCTGGGGCACAACCATGTTCCTCCTGTGTGACAGGTGCATGGCTGAGTAGTTTATTCTTTAATCACACAGTTTTCAAAGCACTTTTTTTGGTCCACATGTTATTGCTTAAAAAAAAGAAAAAAAAAAAAGAAAAATATGCAGAGTAAGATATCCTAAAAAGTCCTTATGAAAAAGTCTAATTACAAAGGTATAGAAATCATCCAGGAAACCTAAAAAACTCCACTATAAAACAGGAGTTGAATACTGAATAAAGGGAGAATATTTCCTGGACAAGTAGACAATATTGTAATATTAATTCATCTGTAATTAATCTATTAAAACCAGTAAAAGCTCAACAAATTTCCAGCAATCTTAAAACCATTTCTAAGATTCCTAGAGAAGGAATGTCAAGGCCAGGTGAAAGAAGGCTAGTTGTACCAAATTTAAATTTTACTGACTTGTTTTGGGATGTGAACCTTTTAGTGTACACCACTGGTCTGGACAAACAACCAGTTTGTTTCTCAATACATTTGGCCCCAAGACCGAAGGGGAAATTACCAGGTAGTAAACTGAGTTACAGATGCAGACCCGCTAGTGGACAGTCTGGGCACAGCTCTGGGAGCCCCAGCACTGGGTCCTGGAGCCCACAGGAGCCCATGCCAGGTGTGGAGGCGGGAGGGCAGGGACCCACAGAAGCGGGGCTACATGGGGCTGATGAATCCTCCTCTCAAGCCAGGGAAACCAGAGAGAGGTGACTTTGCCTGTGGTGTCAGGGGAGGTAAAAAGCCTCCCACAGTAATATTTCAGAATCAGGGATTCAAACTATTATATATGGAATGGATAAACAACAAGGTTCTACTTATAGCACAGGGAACTATATTCAATATCCTGTGATAAACTGTAATGGAAAAGAAATATATGTATAACTGAATCACTCCACTATACAGTGGAACATAATACAACATTGTAAATCAACTATACTTCAATAAAACAAATTAAAAATATTTTCAGAATCAGGGATGTTTCTCTCCCAGATTCATCGCCCACTTCATGCTGGTGAATGCCACAGAAACTCTAGCAAAGGTGATAACGATCATGATTTTTCACTGCAGTGCCTATTTACTGAGCACGTACTACACACAATGTAATAGGCCGAATGTGTTACAGGATTTCCTTTAATCCCACAAGAACACTGAAAGGGAGGTCTCCTATCCTGGCTCAAATGTCTGTTCTCAAACTTCTCTGAGCCTTTCAACGTCTCCTGTGCAAGGCTCCTAGCCTGTGCTCCTGGGATGCCTAGCTCACTTATAAAAATACAGGGTTCTCCTCCACACATAACCTTCACCCACTGGCTTTACTTCTTAGTCTTTTAAGAGTTTAAAAGGAAAGTGAATTTCTATGAAATGGGCTTTAATTCACACACCAGCCACGCAGATCTTTTGTCACTCAGGAAGGCAAAGTGTGGAGACCTCGATCCTCCTGGGATGCAGTTTGATTTCCAGTTATCAAAGGAAATCAACACTTGCAGCATGTCCTGGCTGAACTTTCAAGACATTTAAATTCAGGATAAGTCTGTAACAACTTCTGGAAATAAAAGGGAGATTCTCTTTTAGTACCGGAAGATACTGCAAGCACAGAATATGTCTGCAATAAATTATGTAAAGTTTTGGGAAGCTGAAGTGCTTTTCAAAATCCAAGTTCCTCTAGAGAGAAATGCAAGACAATTGCAGTGATTTAAAAACAAGTTTAGATTAAGAATACAGTGAGGGGAGAGAAAGGTTATCAACCAAAAGGAAGGATGCTGAAGCTTTGCATGCACTTTAGTTCTGGAAGACATGTTTCTAAGATCAAATAGCCATTTTAGAGCCATACTGCTGTCTTGAAAGGCAGGATGTGGCTGGCTTGGACATGGTGATGGTGACACCCTGGAAAGCCACTTCCACTCCATCTCATCTATTACTATTGGTGGCTGGTCCAAGGGTCCTGGTGGAGACTGATGGGGAGGGGCCTCTGAAAATACTCTGGGGACAGAAGGGAACGCATGGTTGTAAAGTGACATTATTCTAAAGTAAAATATATATGCATAGAGAGGGGCTAAAGATGAAAGAAGACCAGGCATGCTCCCAGGCCTGATTGCTGGCAAAAAGCAGGTAAAAATGACTTGTGGTCACCCAGTAGGGTAGCCAGGCTGGCGGGTGCCCAGAGGCTACCTGAGAGACTCCAGGTGGCCACAGGCAGGTCACCACTCACAGGGGCTCTCTCTGGCCTTCCCTGGCATGGCTTCTTCCCTCAGACCACCCAGATCCTGCTGCCTCCCACCCTACTTAGGTTTCGCTATGTTTTTCCATTGGGTTCCCTTCTGCTTATCCCAATGTCCTTCAAGTTCCTTATCCTGCAAGAAATCTTCACAGATCTCTCAACCAGCAAACTTTCACTGAGCACCTCCTTTGTCAGGAGTTGCAGGAGGTGGGGTGCAAGGAAAGCAACTGGTGTTTGCCCTGAAGACCTGCAGTCTTGAAACAGGAGAGGGGCTAGGAGTGCAGGGCCAGCAGGGCAGTTTGCTCCCTGCTGAGCCTCAGAGGCCAGAAGAGAGAGGAAATGCTGGGCTTGGAAATTCACCCTGAGCAATTCTCAGGCTGGGAAGTGGCATTTGTTGAGTGACTGCTCTGTGTACCTGAACCAGGTGTTCGTGACTTCCTCAGGGAATCCTCATGACTGCAGCTGAGGAGAGTGCTGGGAGGACACAGACCTGTCCTTCCAGTGCCAGAATTCCAGTGAATTCTCAGCAGGGCGAGGAATTCTTTGCAGACTGCAGCTGCAAAGATGATGCCCTGCACGCGGAGACTGCAGAAGGATACGGGGCATCTTTCGTGTGCGTGTGTGGGGGTGGGGAGGTAGGATGGGGGCTTCTCTGTAGTGGGGACAGTGCTGGGGGCTCTGAGACCACACAGGGTGTTGAGAATGCAGGCAGCACATGAGCAGTGGCACAGTCCTGGCAAGTCACACGCAGATCTGCCATTGGTGGCATCACCAGGGAGGGAAGGGAGCCCTCGTCTGCTTCCCGGGGTCTGAAATCTCCATGCCCTTCTCTAAGGCAGAATCCAAACCTCAGTAAGTGGGGCTGTGTGCCTGCACCGTGGCTGCTGGCTCACCCACCCACAGGTCCCATGTCCTTGGTACCATCTGGGTGTGGGAGCCACGTGCCTGCTGGGCGAGCTGGCCAGGCAGCTCCACAAGAGGCAGAGAACTCAAGAAGGAGAGAGCCAAGCGGCTCAGCAGGATGGTTCCAACAGAGCTGCTGGCCCAAGGAGTGTCCACCACCTGGAGGACACAGGATAAGAGAGGATGATGGAGAGTCGGGGGCAGCAGCCTCTGTGGCCTGGAGGGCTGGATGTCCTGGTGGCTGGGCCAACTCAGAAAGCCTGAGAGTGAAGGCAGCAGAGAGAGGAGGAGGGAACCGAGGGGGAAGAGGCAGTCTGTCTAGATGCTGGTGAGAGGGGCAGGGGAGGGGCTGGGATTCCATCACAGGGCATGGGGGTCTGGGGGACTGTTCACTCCTCTTCTGGACAGCTGTGATTTCTAAGATTGTACTGAGGTTTCCCAGCCCTCCCTACCCTCTGTGCCCTCCAGCCCCTGAACGTTTCCTCTTCCTGGGTCAAGGAGCAGCCCCAGGCATCTGGGCCAGGAGAAGGGGTCCCTTTCCCATCTCCTCTCCACTCCCAACCTCTGCTCAGATGGAGGGTGTAGGAGCAGTGTACTAACTAGGCTCTATGCAAATCAAGAGTTGAGGACCCTGGTTGTAGGAGATTCCCAGCATGCAAGCTCCTTTTATTCAGAGTTCAAAATCACCTCCTGCATCCATAGAGGCTGCTGGGTCTGACACCCCTCATTAGGCTGTGGGTCAGTGATAAATGTACTTGTGAAAACATAGGCAATGTTCGTAACACAGCACAACCCTACCGGATGTGCGGAGCTCAGGCTGTGGGAGTATCTCTGACCAGGGGTGTGAAGTTTGACTGGGGTTCAAGTGGCACTAACTGGGCAGTGGACTAGGTCAGGTCAGGACGGGGTCAGGTGAACCTGGGAGCTGGGGGAGGCAGATGGCCCAGGTCCGAGTGGACAGGGTTGATCCCTGCCCCTGGAAGAGAAGGTCCACTCATGGGCAGGATGCCAACTCAAGCCGGGCAGGGCAACATCAAATCATTGCCTGCCATCCATGTCAGCCATGGCAGTGAGGTAGGCAGCCCTAGGGAGCAGGAACAGGTGACTGGGGGGCCAAGCAGGGACCCTGACTCAGGGACAGAGACTGACCGCAGCCTTGACTCCTTGCTGCTCCAGCTCAGGGTGGTTCTGGGGCTTGGAGCCTCCCTGGCCAGGCCAGCCCTCTTGGGGAGGGGCCTGCTGAACCAGGCTGTGCTACCACAGACCATATGCTCCATCCTTAGATTTCACAATAATCATGTGCTTCTAGAGATAATATGGCCCCCTTCATGACCACTTCTTCTGAACCCAGAAGAGTTAAGTAACCTGCCCAGGGTCACACAGCAGTAAGTCACTTAGAATCAGAATGCAAGGTCAAAGCTTTGACACTGCGCCATTTCTTCAGTTGCCCTGAGATGCTAATGATAGTTTATTCTGCTTTTTGAAGGCCACAGTCAGCTCATTCCCATGTTTACTCTGGGAGCCCCAGAGGTGTTTTGCCTGCCTGAAAGTCCTTCTGTGATAACCAAGCCCAGAGGCCTGTTACTGCTCCTCCAGAGAGGTCTTTGCTTTCTCTCTCAACAACAGCAGCCAAGCCTTCTTCTTTCTTAACCTTTTCATTCTCCACCAGGTATGTTTTTTATTTCAAAATGGGAGAAATTATACCATGGCAATTATATCTCTTATTCAAGATGACAAGCCAAGAACTCTTCAGACATGATCTGGCCCACAGGATAGAAAAGCTCACTGCTATGATTAGTTGGGACCCATTTCTCCCATTCTATTTACTATAGTTTCAGAAATAGGCATAAAGTTATTGGTTAATAGATGGCTCAGTGGCAAAACCAATACAATATTGTAAAGTAATTAGCCTCCAATTAAAATAAATAAATTTAAACTAAAAAAAAGAAACATACCTTCAAGGAATTGTGACTTTTGTTCAAAAACTGTTACGTTCTAAATTAAATGAGAGCACATGCATAAAATAGAATATAGAAATTGCATTTTTGAAATTTTATATGTGATGGGGAAACATCAAAGAAGTAAAAAATAATACGAGAAATTCATATATGGCATCACCTCCCTGATGGCTCAGTGGTAAAGAATCTGCCTGCAGTGCAGGAGACACGGGTTCAATCTCTGGGTCAGGAAGATCCCCTGGAGGAGGAAATGGCAACCCACTCCAGTATTGTTGCCTGAAGAATCCCATGGACACAGGAGCTAGCGGGTTACAGTCCATGGGGTCGCAAAGAGTTGGACATGACTGAAGCGACTTACTTAGCAGGACCAAGAATGTAAAAGTGTAGATACAAAAGACCAAAAGAAAATATGCTAAAGTCTTATCATGTAGTCAAATCTGCCAATCCTTTTCTTTATCATTCTGAGATTTCTGTCTGACTTAAGAAGACCTCCCTGGATGGTCTTCTTATACTTGTGTGATATGACTGTTTACTCAGCACTCCAATGTAAAAACTCATCTGAAATTTATTCTTTCATAAAGCATATTGTTGCCATCCAGTTCTATTTTTCTCCAACATCACTGCTTAGGGCAAAATATTAATTAAATATGCCATCTTTTCCCACTGAGTGAAAATACATCTATGCTTCAATCTGTTTATAAAATTGCCTTTTTCAGTGATTTTTTTCCACTCTGTGCCAATGCTATACTGTTTACCTAGTATAGTTATATAGTACTTTTAGTATATGAAGCTAGTCTCCTTATAATATGCTTTTCCAAGCATCTCTTGCCAATATTTATGGGTTTGGGCTCAGCTAAAACAAAAAACTTAAGGTAGTGATTAAAACTGTATATTAACTTATATATTATATATTAACATCAAAAGGACTGATGTTTTCCAATATAGTTTCCCCATCTACGCATGTAATATCTATCTCATCAGTTAGATTTTAAGTTCTTTATTAAAAATTTGTACTTCTCATACTTCTTGCCTTTGGTATGCATTCCTACAGCAAAATACAAACACAATACAAACAAAGTAAAAAGAGTGGGAGAGATTATTTCCAACACTCAGTTCAAAAGTTAGACTTCCTAATGTACAAACAGCTTATAAGTTGATAAATAAAAATGATCATGATTGTAAATTGGTGCAGTCACTATGGCAAGCAATATAGATGCTCCTCAAAAAAAACCCAGAACTATTATATGACCCAGAAAGCCCATTTCTGGGAATATATCCCAAAGAAATGAAAACACTATGCTGAAGAGATAAATGCACCACCATATTCATAGCAACTGGTGTTCAAAGAAAATGTGAGACATGGAAATAACTCCATGCCCAAAGAAGCTGTGAGTTGTGTATATATGCACGAGTGCGTGCATACATACATCACCACAATGTATACATGCATGGGATTTTATTAAGCCATAAAAAATAAGGAAATTCTGCCAATTGGGACAACACAGAAGGACCTTAGGACCTTGAGAGAATTATACTAAGTAAAGTAACCCAGATCGAGAAAGACAAATACTGTATGATCTCACTTGTATGTAGAGTCTAAAAAACAAACAAACAAAAAATGCAACCAAGTTCATAGAAAAAGAGATCAGATTTGTGGTTACTAGAGTTGGGGGTGATGGGTGGGGGAACTGGAGAAAGGTAGTTAGAAGGTACAAACTTCTGGTTACAGGATAAATAATTACTAAGGATATAATGTATGATATATTTCAACATTGTTGAGAGTAGATCCTAAGAGTTCCCATCATGAAGATGATTTTTTAATCTGTATGAGGTGATGAATGTTAACTCAGTTTATTGTGGTAATCATTTCACAGTATATGTAACTCAAATCATTATGCTGCACACCTTAAACTTACACAGTGCTGTATGTCAATTATATCTCAATAAAACTGAAGGGAAAAAAGAACAACAGTCATTGAGGACAATGGGCAAAAGCTATTCTTGTAAAAGAGGGATTGTGGACAGCTAATGAGAGTATGCAAGAATTCATCACCTACTACACCTCATAAGCAATTAAGAAAATACAAAGTAAAACACACAACTTTTAAAATTAATTTGATGAGATTTGCAAAACAACAACAACAGAAAACTCTAACATCCACTGATGGTGAAGATGTGCATCTCATACATTACTGGTAGGAGTGTGAATTATAAAAAAGATGTGCCAGCATAGGTGAAACGTTAAAATGTACACATCCCTTGAATGACAACTTTAAGATTTTATCTTACAAACATAGATTTCTAGTACAGAAAAACCATATACAACAGCCTAACCCCAGCAATGTTCGTGATAGCAAAAGTATGAATGTCAAAAATGAAGGCTATATAGTTATCCCTCGAAAGTCCTTTGTTTATTTCTTTGATTTAATTAACATGGGGAAATAGAGCTTAACATGAGAAAGCCTGAAAATGAAACAGGACTTCAGATGAAGACATGTGACCCCCGTATTTGCTGCAAGGCCTTCCTCAGTGAGTGAAGTCCTGTCTCAGAACAACAGGAAGCACCGACTGAAACAATATAACTCAGACAGTAAAGCGTCTGCCTACAATGCGGGAGACCCAGGTTCGATTCCTGAGTTGGGAAGATCCCCTGGAGAAGGAAATGGCAGTCCACTCCAGCACTTTTGCCTGGAAAATCCCATGGACAGAGGAGCCTGATAGGCTACAGTCCATGGGGTCGCAAAGAGTTGGACACGACTGAGTGACTTCACTTTCACTTTCTTTCAAGCACACTCAGCCTGTAAGAATGGGATAAAATAACTTAACAAGGTGAATCTCCACTTCCAGAACAAAACAGAGTAGAACAACAACAAAAATATATATAATCAAAGCTATCGCTTTTCCAGTAGTCATGTACAGACGTGAGAGTTGGACCATAAAGAAGGCTGAGCACCAAAGAATTGATGCTTTCAAATTGTGGTACTGGAGAAGTTTTTTTTTAATTTATTTATTTTTAATTGAAGGATAATTGCTTTACAGTATTGTGTTGGTTTCTACCAAACATCAACATGAATCAGCCATAGGTTTACCCATGTCTCCTCCCACTTGAACATCCCTCCCACCTCCCTCCCCATTCCACCCCTTTAGGTTGTTATAGAGCCCTGGTTTGAGTTCCCTGGTTCATACAGCAAATTCTCAGTGGCTATCTATTTTACAAATGGCAGTGTATGTTTCCATGTTACTCTGGAGAAGACTCTTGAGAGTCCTTTGGACTGCAAGGAGATCAAATGAATCAATCCTAAAGGAAATCAACCCTGAATATTCACTGGAAGGACTGATGCTAAAGCTGAAGCTCCAGTACTTTGGTCATGTGATGCAAAGGCAGAACTCATTGGAAAAGACCCTGATGCTGGAAAGATTGAAGGCAGAAGGAGAAGAGGGTGGCAGAGGATGAGATGGTTAGATAGCATCACTGACTTAAGTGGACATTAATCTGAGCAAACTGGGAGATAGTGAAAGACAGGGAAGCCTCATGTGCTGTAGTCCATGGGGATACAAAGAGTCGAACACAACTTAACAACTGAACAATGAAAACAAAAACATTCAGATCTATCTATATATCTATATTCTTTTTCAGATTCTTTTCCCTTATGGGTTATTACAAAATATTGAGTGTGGTTCCCTGTGCTATACTTTGGTAGCTATCTATCTTATATATAGTAGTGTATATAATCTGAAACTCTTAATTTATCCCATAAGTCAAATAAAAAATAAAGTAAAATAACTAAAAAATTAAATAAATAATAATAATAAAATGATATTCAAATTTGCCATTAACCATTTTTTAAGTTTACAATTCAGTAACAACAAAAAATAGAAAACGCTTGACAAATTTGTACATCATCTTTGCATCAGTTCAGTTCAGTCAATCAATCGTGTCTGACTCTTTGCGACCCCATGAATCGCAGCATGCCAGGCCTCCCTGTCCATCACCAACTCCTGGAATTCACTCAGACTCATATCCATCGGTGATGTCATCCAGCCACCTCATCCTCTGTCATCCCCTTTTCCTCCTGCCCCAAATCCCTCCCAGCATCAGGGTCTTTTCCAATGAGTCAACTTGTTGCATGAGGTGGCCAAAGTATTGGAGTTTCAGCTTTAGCATCAGTCCTTCCAGTGAACACCCAGGACTGATCTTTGCATAGGGCCCATGATAATTTTCTCTGAATCACTCTGATTTTTGTAAATGTGCTGCCAAAGTGAGTGCTGGCCAACTGAATTTTTTTTCTGACTCTTTGCGACCCCATGAATCGCAGCATGCCAGGCCTCCCTGTCCATCACCAACTCCTGGAATTCACTCAGACTCATATCCATCGGTGATGTCATCCAGCCACCTCATCCTCTGTCATCCCCTTTTCCTCCTGCCCCAAATCCCTCCCAGCATCAGGGTCTTTTCCAATGAGTCAACTTGTTGCATGAGGTGGCCAAAGTATTGGAGTTTCAGCTTTAGCATCAGTCCTTCCAGTGAACACCCAGGACTGATCTTTGCATAGGGCCCATGATAATTTTCTCTGAATCACTCTGATTTTTGTAAATGTGCTGCCAAAGTGAGTGCTGGCCAACTGAATTTTTTTACATTATTTTTTTTCTAATATTCTTTCCCATTATGGTTTATCAAAGAATATTGCATATAGTTCCCTTTGCTATACATTAGGATTTTGTTGTTTATCCATTCTAAATGTAACAGCTTGCATCTACCAATCCCAAGCTCTCAGTCCATCCCACCAGTGTTGGTGCTAGTGGTAAAGAACCCATCTGCAAACGCAAGAGATGCAGGTTCGATTTCTGGGTCTGGAAGATGCCCTGGAGAAGGAAATGGCAACCCATTCCAGTATTCTTGACTGGAAAATTTCATGGACAGAGGAGACTGGTGAGCTACAGTCCATAGAGCTGCAGAGCACGCATGCACGCATAATTCAGCAGTATTGAGAAAAACATTCCAATTGGAGCCATGGCAAAAGACCAGAAGAGCTATATATAAAGGCTCCAAAGACATACAGATGGCCAAAAAGCATAGAAAAAGATGCTCAATACTACTCATTATTAGAAAAAACAAATCAAATCTATTAGGTTAGTGTAATAGTAACTGCGGTTTTGTCTTGCTGAACTTTACTGTTTGATATTTGAGTACATTCTTAAACAAATGTGGTTATGTTATACATCATTCTAATGAGCATTTCTTGCTTTATTTTTATTTTTTTATTTTTTGCTAATGACATTACTTGCTGTATATTTTATATTTATTTTGAAGAAGTGAAGTGAAAGTCACTCAGTTGTGTCTGACTGTTTGCGACCCCATGGACTATATAGTCCATGGAGTTCTCTAGGCCAGATACTGGAGTGGGTAGCCATTTCCTTCTCCAGGGTATCTTCCCAACCCAGGGACTGAACCCAGGTCTCCTGCACTACAGGCGAATTCTTCACCAGCTGAGCCACCAGGGAAGCTCAAGAATACTAGAGTGGGTAGCCTATCCTTTCTACAGCGGATCTTCGAACCAGGAATCGAACTGGGGTCTCCTGCATTACAGGCAGATTCTTTACCAGCTGAGCTACCAGGGAAGCCCATGTATTTATTTTAGACTATGGAAATTATGTTAGACAAAAATCAAATTCCACCAATTTTCTTATTCGAGTTTAAAATGGGTAATAAAGCAGCAGAGACAACCCACAACATCAACAACACATTTGGCCCAGGACATACCATGCAGTGGTGGTTCAAGTTTTTGCAAAGGAAACAAGAGCCTTGAAGATGAGGAGTGCAGTGGATGGCCATTGAAAGTTGACAAAGACCAACTGAGAGCATCACTGAAGCTGATCCTCTTATAACTACATGAGAAGTTTCCAAAGAACTCAATATCATCCATTCTAAGGTTGTTCAGCATTTGAAGTAAATTGGAAAGATGAAAAAGCTCGATAAATGGGTACCTTGTGAGCTGCCCCAAAATAAAATTGTTTTGAAGTGTTGCCTTCTTTTATTCTATGCAACAACAGCGATCCACTTCTTGATCAGATTACGACATGCAATGTAAAGTCAACTTTATATGACAACCAGCAATGACCAGCTCAATAGTTGGACTGAGAAGAAGCTCCAGAGCACTTCCCAAGGCCAAAAAAGGGAAAAAAAAAAAAAAAAAAGTGAAGTTACTCATTCGTGTCTGACTCTTTATGATCCCATGGACTGTAGCCCACCAGGCTCCTCCATCCATGGAATTTTCCAGGCAAGAGTACTGGAGTAGGTTGCCATTTCCTTCTCCAGGGGATCTTCTTGACTCAGGGATCAAACCTGGGTCTCCTGCATTGCAGGCAGATGCTTACCATATGAGCCACCAGGGAAGCCCAACCTGCACCAAAAAAGATCATGGTCACAGTTTAGCGGGCTGCTGCCAGTCTGATCCACTATAGCTTTCTGACTCCCGTGAAACCATTACATCTGAGAAGTATGCTCAGCAAATCAATGAGATGCACTGAAAACTGCAATGCCTGCAGCCACCACTGGCAACAGAAACGGCCCAGTTCTCCTCCACAACCAACGCTTGACCACATATTGCACAACGAACACTTCAAAGGTTAAATGAATTGGGCTGCGAAGTTTTGCCTCATTTGCCATATTCACCTGACCTCTCACCAACCAACTACCACTTCTTCAAGCATCTCAACAACTTTTTGCTGCGACAATGCTTCTACATCCAGCAGGAGGCAGAAAATGCCTTCTAAGAGTTCACTGAATCCCGAGGCATGGATTTTAATGCTACAGGAATAAACAAACTTATTTCTCATTGGCAAAAACGTGTTGATTGTAATGGTTCCTATTCTGATTAATAAAGATGTTTTTGGGTCTAGTTACAATGATTTAAAATTCATAGTCTGAAACCACACTTATGTTTACACCAATGTAATACAATGAAGCATCACCTCACACTGGTCTGAATGGCCATCATCAAACAGTCTATAAACAATACTGGAGAGGGTGTGGAGAAAAGAGAACCATCCTACATTGTTGGTGGGAATGTAAATTGGTATAGCCACTATGGAGAATAGTATATTAGTTCTTTAAAACCCTAAAAATAAAGCTACCGTATGACCCAGCAATTCCGCTCCTGGGCACATATCCAAAGAAAATAATTTGAAAAGCTATAAGCACCACAAAGTTCATTGAAGCACTATTTACAATAGCCAAAATGTGGAAACAACCTGTATGTCCACTGACAGATGAATGGATAAAGAAGAGGTGGTAGGTAAATACAATGAAATATTACCCAGACATTAAAAAGAATGAACTAATGCCATCTTCAGCAACACGGGTGGACCTAGGGATTATCATACTAATTGAAGTAAGTCAGACAAACACAGATATCATACGATATCACTTATGTGTGGAATCTAAAATATGATACAAATGAACTTATTTACAAAACAGAAATGGACTCACAGAAAACTAACATGGTTACTGAAGGGGAAAAGGCAGGGGAGGGATGAATTATGAGTTTGGGATTAACACACACATACTACTATATATAAAATAACCAACAAGGACCTACTGTATAGCACAAGGAATTTCGACTCAATATTAAGTAATAACTCTTACGGGAAAAGCATCTGCAAAAGAATGGATAGATGCATATGTATAACTGAATCACTTTGCTATACACCTGAAACTAACACAACATTGTAAATCAACTATACTCTAATACAAAATAAAAATTAAATTTAAAAAAGTCAACAATTAAAGCTAATTAACAAAACAAAACAAAAAAAGGCTTTTATGTTTAGAACTATCACTGCTACTGCAACCAGTATGAGACTCAAAATGATTAAACCGTAACATCCAGGCCCTGTGACTGGAGAGGTTTGTGGGTATAACCCAGAGAAGTCTGGAACATCTAACATGTGCAGTAATAAAGGATGCACCTGCCAATGCAGGAGACGCAAGAGACACAGGTTTAATCCCTGGGTCAGGAAGAGTTCCCTGGAGCAGAAAATGACAACCCATCGCAGTAGTCTTGATTGGAAAATTCCATGGTCAGATGTTAGGGAAATGAGATGGAAGTGGTCTTGTTCAGGCTTCAGAGACAAAAAGCAGAGCAAGCTTCTGACCTGCCTGGACACTGCCCTGACTATGTACTGGCTGTGACTTCAAGCCACTTGACACCATAGATAAGATAGGGGATGGATCTTGAGATAGTTGAGCCCCTGGAGGAGGTCTGGTCAACCATGCCTGGAATTAACAACATTCAAATCACTGCAGATGGTGATTGCAGCCATGAAATTAAAAGATGCTTACTCCTCGGAAGAAAAGTTATGACCAACCTGGATAGTATATTCAAAAGCAGAGACATTACTTTGCCGACTAAGGTCCGTCTAGTCAAGGCTATGGTTTTTCCTGTGGTCATGTATGGATGTGAGAGTTGGACTGTGAAGAAGGCTGAATGCCAAACAATTGATGTTTTTGAACTGTGGTGTTGGAGAAGACTCTTGAGAGTCCCTTGGACTGCAAAGAGATCCAACCAGTCCATTCTGAAGGAGATCAGTCCTGGGTGTTCTCTGGAAGGAATGATGCTAAAGCTGAAACTCCAGTACTTTGGCCACCTCATAAGAAGAGTTGACTCATTGGAAAAGACTCTGATGCTGGGAGGGATTGAGGGCAGGAGGAGAAGGGGATGACCAAGGAAGAGATGGCTGTATGGCATCACTGACTTGATGGACGTGAGTCTGAGTGAACTCTGGGAGTTGGTGATGGACAGGGAGGCCTGGCGTGCTGCGATTCATGGGGTCGCAAAGAGTCGGACACGACTGAGTGACTGAACTGAATTGAACTGAAGATTTATAAGATACAACTAACAGCATTAACATAAAACTGGAGCTGCTGGGAGAAATATCAGTAACAGATATGCAGATAACACCTCCCTTATGGCAGAAAGTGAAGAGGAACTAAAGAACCTCTTGATGAAAGTGAAAGAAGGGAGTGAAAAAGTTGGCTTAAAGCTCACAAGGTACCCATTTATCGAGCTTTTTCATCTTTCCAATTTACTTCAAAGGCTGAACAACCTTAGAATGGATAATATTGAGTTCTTAAAGCTCAACATTCAGAAAACTAAGATCACGGCATCTGGTCCCATCACTTCATAGCATATAGATGGGGTAACAGTGGCTGACTTTATTTTTCTGGGCTCAAAAATCACAGCAGATGGTGATTGCAGCCATGACATTAAAAGACGCTTACTCCTTGGAAGGAAAGTTATGACCAAGCTAGATAGCATATTCAAAAGCAGAGACATTATTTTGCCAACAAAGGTCCGTCTAGTCAAGGCTAGGGTTTTTCCAGTGGTCATGTATGGATGTGAGAGTTGGACTGTAAAGAAAGCTGAGTGCCAAAGAATTGATGCTTTTGAACTGTGGTGTTGGAGAAGACTCTTGAGAGTCCCTTAGACTGCAAGGAGGTCCAACCAGTCCATCCTAAAGGAGATCAGTCCTGGGTGTTCATTGGAAGGACTGATGCTGAAGCTGAAACTTCAATAGTTTGGCCACCTCATGCGAAGAGTTGACTCATTGGAAAAGACCCTGATGCTGGGAGGGATTGGGTGCAGGAGAAGAAGGGGATGACAGAGGATGAGATGGCTGGATGGCAGCACCAACTCTATGGACATGAGTTTGAGTAGACTCTGGAAGTTTGTGATGGACAGGGAGGCCTGGCGTGCTGCAATTCATGGGGTCACAAAGAGTCGAACACACTGAGCGACTGAACTGAACTGAACTGAAAACCCCTATCAGTTGAGAGAAGTTAACTGAATGCTGCCCACAAAAATGCAAAACCAATACAATATTGTAAAGTAATTAGCCTCCAATTAAAATAAATAAATTCATATTAAAAAAATAAAATAAATGCAAATAAAATAAACTGTTGAGATTGGTTAAAAAAAAAAAAAAAAGAATACAGATTCCAGACTGGTTGGAACTAGAAGACCGACCTCCTCACCAACCAATCAGAAGACTATCCATGAACTGATCACATCCTCTTTGAACCATTACTCATTACCCTCTCTAGGTCGGGACACTCAGTTTTTAGGGGATTATCCCATCATGGCCCCCTTTGCCTGGCAAAACAATAAAGCTATTCTTTTCTACTTCATCCAAAACTCTCGTCTCCAAGATTTAACTCAGTGTTAGGTATAGGGGCTGGATTCAGCTTTACACTCACCATTCCCAAATGAGCTGGCACTGCACAGGAGTTGCACTTGTGAACTAATAATCTCTTAATTTCTACAGATGATGCTCTCACAACTTGAGGCGTGCTTACCTTGGAGAAATGACTTGCCCCAAGGCCAATTCCTCGGGCTTCCCAGGTGGCTCATTGGTAAAGAATCCGCCTGCCAATGCAGGAGATGCAGGTTTGAATCCTGGGTCAGGAAGATCCCCTGGAGAAGGAAATGGCAACCCACTCTTGCCTGGGAAATCCCATGGACAGAGGAGCCTGGTGGAGTGACACAGTGTATGGGGTTGCAAAAGAGTAGGGCATGACTTGGTGACTAAACAACAGAGGCCCAATTCCTAGAGACAGTAAAGAACCTGTTCTCAAGTGTACATACAAATACAAACCAATCAACCCAGAGGCCGCATGCCCAACTACAGCCTCTGCTGGGGTCTCAGACTCCAGGCCACTGTCCCTGCTGCCCTCATCACCCCAAGGCCAGGAACCTGACAACAAGGCAGGGACACCATTTAGGGCCCCAAACCTGCTGCAACTATTCAAACCAGCCAATCCTGAGACCCTGCTTGACCAGGTCCTCCCCATAGAAACCACAGTAAAGGCTCGTGCTCACATTTTCCCGGCACTCCCTCTGCCTTCTGACTGCCTTGATGCCTCCCCTGGTGGACCCCTGTGGTGTGGTGTGCCTCTTCCTCCAGGGAATTCTGAGTCACAAACTATCTTTCCAACAGCAGTCATCTCCTGATACGTTGCTTTACTATGCCTCAAATTGTTTTTATTTTTTAATGTATTTTTTATTGAAGGATAATTGCTTTACAGAATTTTCCTGTTTTCTGTCAAACCTCAACATGAATCAGCCATAGGTACACATATAATCCCTCCCTTTTGAAACTTCCTCCCATCTCCCTCCCCATCCCACCCCTCTAGGTTGATACAGATTGCCTGTTTGAGTTTCTTCAGCCATACAGCAAATTCCCCTTGGCTATCTATTTTACATATGGTAATGTAAGTTTCCATGTTATTCTTTCCATACATCTCACCCTCTCCTCTCCTCTCCTCATGTCCATAAATCTATTCTCTATGTCTGTTTTTCCACTGTTACCCTGTAAATATATTCTTCAATACCATTTTTCTAGATTCCGTATATATGTGTTAGAATACAGTATTTATCTTTCTCTTTCTGACTCACTTCACCCTGTATAATGGGTTCTAGGTTAATCCACCTCATTAGAACTGACTCAAATGTGTTCCTTTTTATGGCTGAGCTAATATTCCATTGTGTATATCTACCACAATTTCTTTATCTGTTGATGGACATCTAGGTTGCTTCCATGTTCTAGCTATTGTAAATAGTTCTGCAATGAACAATGGGATACATGTATCTCTTTCAATTTTGGTTTCCTCAGGGTATATGCCTAGGAGTGGGATTGCTGGGTCATATGGTGGTTTTATTCCTAGTTTCTTAAGGAATCTCTATACTGTCTTCCATAGTAGCTGTATCAATTTACATTCCACCAACAGTGCAAGAGTGTTCCCTTTTCTCCACACCCTCTCCAGCATTTACTGTTTGTAGACTTTTTGATGAAGGCCATTCTGACCGATGTGAGGTGATATCTCATTGTAGTTTTGATTTGCATTTCTCTAATAATGAGCGATGTTGAGCATCTTTTCATGTGTTTGTTAGCCATCTGTATGTCTTCTTTAGAGAAATGTCTGTTTAGGTCTTTTCCCCACTTTTTGGTTGGGTTGTTTGTTTTCCTGGTATTGAGTTGTATGAGCTGCTTGTATGTTTTGGAAATTAATCCTCTGTCAGTTGTTTCCTTTGCTATTATTCTCTCCCATTCTGAGAGTTGTCTTTTCACGTTGCTTATAAAATAGCAACCCACTCCAGTATTCTGGCCTGGAGAATCCCATGGGCAGAGGAGCCGGGTGGGCTACAGTCCACAGGGTCGCAAAGAGTGGGACACGACTGAGCGACTTCACTTTCACTTTATAGTTTCCTTTGCTGTGCAAAAGCTTTTAAGCTTAATCACGTCCCACTTGTTTCCTTTTCTTTTTTTTCCCATTACTCTAGGAAGTGGGTCATAGAGGATCTTGCTTTGATTTATGTCATCAAGTGTTCTGCCTATGTTTCCCTCTAAGAGTTTTATAGTTTCTGGTCTTACATTTAGGTTCTTAATCCATTTTGAGTTTATCTTTGTGTATGGTGTTAGGAAGTGTTCTAATTTCATTCTTTCACAGGTAGCTGTCCAGTTTTCCCAGCACATTTACTGAAGAGGCTGTCTTTGCCCCATTGTATATTCTTGCCTCCTTTGTCAAAAATAAGGTACCCATAGGTGCATGGGTTTATTTCTGGGCTTTTTATCTTGTTCCATTGGGCTATATTTCCGTTTTGTGCTAGTAACATATTGTATTGATGACTGTAGCTTTGTAGCATAACCTAAAGTCAGGAAGGTTGATTCCTCCAGCTCCATTCTTCTTTCTCAAGACTACTTTGGCTATTTGGGGCCTTTTGTGTCTCCATATGAATAGTGAAATTTTTTGTTCTGGTTCTGTGAAAAATGCCACTGGCAATTTTATAGGGATTAGATCTCTTCAAGAAAATTAGAGATACCAAGGGAACATTTCATGCAAGGATGGGCTCAATAAAGGACAGAAATGGTCTGGACCTAACAGAAGCAGAAGATATTAAGAAGAGGTGGCAAGAATACACAGAAGAACTGTACAAAAAAGATCTTCATGACCCAGATAATCATGATGGTGTGATCACTCATCTAGAGCCAGACATCCTGGAATGTGAAGTCAAGTGGGCCTTAGAAAACATCGCTACGAACAAAGCTAGTGGAGGTGATGGAATTCCAGTTGAGCTGTTTCAAATCCTGAAAGATGTTGATGCTGGGAGGGATTGGGTGCAGGAGGAGAAGGGGACGACAGAGGATGAGATGGCTGGATGGCATCACTGACTTGATGGACGTGAGTCTGAGTGAACTCCGGGAGTTGGTGATGGACAGGGAGGCCTGGCGTGCTGCGATTCATGGGGTCGCCAAGCGTCAGACACGACTGAGCCACTGAACTGAATTGAACTGCATTAAATCTGTAGATTGCATTTGGTAGCATAGTCATTTTCACAATATTGATTCTTCCTGCCCAGGAACATGGAACATCTCTCCATCTGTTTATGTCATCTTTCTTTTGTGTCTCATAATTTTCTGTGTACAGTTTTCTTGTCTCCTTAGGTAAGTTGATTCCTAGATATTTAATTCTTTTGTTGCAATGGTGAATGGGATTGTTTCCTTAATTGCTCTTTTTGATTTTTCATTGTTAGTATATAGAAATGCAAGTGATTTCTGAGTATTGATTTTGTATCCTGCAACTTTGCTAAATTCACTGATTAGCTCTAGTAATTTTCTGATACTATCTTTAGGGTCCAACCTAGATAGCATTTTCAAAAGCAGAGACATTACTTTGCCGACTAAGGTCCGTCTAGTCAAGGCTATGGTTTTTCCTGTGGTCATGTATGGATGTGAGAGTTGGACTGTGAAGAAGGCTGATCGCCGAAGAATTGATGCTTTTGAACTGTGGTGTTGGAGAAGACTCTTGAGAGTCCCTTGGACTGCAAGGAGATCCAACCAGTCCATTCTGAAGGAGATCAGTCCTGGGATTTCTTTGGAAGGAATGATGCTAAAGCTGAAACTCCAGTACTTTGGCCACCTCATGCGAAGAGTTGACTCATTGGAAAAGACTCTGATGCTGGGAGGGATTGGGGGCAGGAGGAGAAGGGGATGACCGAGGATGAGATGGCTGGATGGCATCACTGACTCGATGGATGTGAGTCTGAGTGAACTCCGAGAGATGGTGATGAACAGGGAGGCCTGGCGTGCTGCGATTCATGGGGTCGCAAAGAGTCGGACACGACTGAGCGACTGAACTGAACTGATCATGCCATCTGCAAACAGTGACAGCTTTATTTCTTCTTTTCTGATCTGGATTCCTTTTATTTCCTTTCCTTTTCTTCTCCAGATTGCTGTAACTAGGACTTCCAGAACTGTGTTGCATAATAGTGGTGAAAATGGACACCCTTGTCGTGTTCCTAATCTTAGGGGGAATGCTTTCAGTTTTTCACCTTGAGAATAATGTTTGCTGTAGGCTTATCATATATGGCCTTTACAATGTTGAGGTAAATTCCTTCTATGCCCATTTTTTGAAGAGTTTTAATCACAAATAGGTGCTGAATTTTGTCAGAGGCTTTTTCTGCATCTATTGAGATGATCATATGATTTCAAACTATTTATTAATTCACTATATTTTAAAGTAATTTGTTCTTGAGATTATAACTGTTAAACCCCACATACTTAATCTCCTTTTCTATATAATGTGGCTCCATTCTTCACAACAAAACTTTTGGGTTGCTTCATAAAATTTTGAGTTAAATGGAACCCTTTAGAATATTGATAAAGAGACAGAACCAATTTTTTGCTAACTGACTGGTTTGTGAGCTGATGAAAGCTTGATTTTCCAAACCAGTTTATTATTATTATTTATTTATTTATTTTTGGCTGCACTGGGTCTTTGTTGCTACACACAGGCTTTTTCTAGTTGTGGTAAGCAGGGGCTACTGTCTCTCTGCGGTGCATGAGCTTCTCATTGTGGTGGTTTTCCTTGCTGTGGAGCATGGACTCTAGGTACATGGGCTCAGTAGTTGTGGTACATAGGCTTAGCTGCTCCCTGGAATGCGGGATTTTCCCAGACCAGGGATCAAACCTGTGTCCCCTGCACTGGCAGGGGGACCACTGGACCACCAAAGAAGTTCCATTCTTTTTTTTATGGCTGAGTAATATTCCATTATTCACTATACGCACACACACACACACACACACACACACCCACACACCCTGTTTTTTTATCCATTCATCTGTCAATGGACATTTAGATTGCTTCCATGTCTTGGTTACTGTAAACAGTGCTGTAATGAACACTAGGGTGCATGTATTCTTTTTGAATTAAGAGTTTTTTCTGGATGCATGCTCAGAATTGGGACTGTGGGATTATATGGTAGCTCTACATTTAGTTTTTTAAGGAATTTCCATACTGTTCCTCTCACCTGAATTCTTATCACCATTCTCCATAATTCTGCAAACCTTATTTGCTATAAACCATCTTAAAGTCACCTTACTCTCCAGGGGGAATAAATTCTTAATTGCACAATGGTATCTGTAAAACCTAAAGAGTTTTGAAAAATGGGAAAAAAATAAACTCAAGAATGAGAAAGGCTTTACCCCTTAATGCCTCCTAGAGTAAGATATTTAGCTTTCTAGCAACCATGCAGAATGCCCCTAGCTTTAAGAGCCTATCCCATGGTTTGCACAGCGGTTTCAAGAACATAATGCAAAACTGAGATAAGTATAAATAAAGGATACATGATGCATTTTGTTCGTGCCATCTCCAATTAAGATGCACCACTTGCCTTCTTTAACGCTTTCCCTATGGCTAAGTTGTGAGTAGCTGCTGCTGCTGCTGCTGTCACTTCAGTCATGTCTGAGTCTGTGCGACCCCACAGACGGTAGCCCACCAGGCTCCTCTGTCCCTGGGATTCTCCGGACAAGAATACTGGAGTGGGTTGCCATTTCCTTCTCCAATGCATGCGTGCATGCTAAGTTGCTTCAGTTGTGTCCGACTCTGTGAGACCCTATGGACAGCATCCCACCAGGCTCCTCTGTCCACAGAATTCTCTAGGCAAGAATACTGGAGTGAGTTGCCATTTCCTTCTCCTGTGAGTGGCTGGGAAGCTGCATATCAGGACAGTGGCCTGAAAGTAGATTTTTTTCCTCTCCCCTTCAGCAGCTGGTTACTGTGTTTTTCTCTCCACTTTGGCAAAGATTGCTTGAGCACCTACAAATGCAAGCAACTGTGCAGTAAAGAGCCAGACATGCTAGAATGAGAAGTCAAGTGGGCTTTAGGAAACATCACTGAGAACAAACCTACCAGAGGTGATGGAATTCCAGTTGAGCTATTTCAAATCCTAAAGGGTGATGCTGTTAAAGTGCTGCATTCAATATGCCAGCAAATTTGGAAAACTCAGCAGTGGCCACAGGATTAGAAAAGGTCAGTTTTCATTCCAATCCCAAAGAATGGCAAAGCCAAAGAATGCTCAAACTACTGCACAATTGCACTCATCTCACATGCTAGCAAGGTAATGCTCAAAATTCTCCAAGCCAGGCTTTAACTACGTGAACTGAGAAATTCCAGATGTTCAAGCTGAATTTAGAAAAGGCAGAGGAACCAGAGATCAAATTGCCAACATACGTTGGATCATAGAAAAAGCAAGAAGTTCCAGAAAAAAATCTACTGCTTTATTGATTATGCCGAAGCCTTTGACTGTGTGGATCACAACAAATGGTAGAAAATTCTTAAAGAGATGGGCATACCAGACCACCTGACCTGCCTCCTGAGAAATCTGTATGTAGGTAAAGAAGCAACAGTTTTAACCAGACATGGAACAATGGACTGGTTCCAAATTGGGAAAGGAGTATGTCAAGGCTATATTGTCACCCTGCTTATTTAATTTATATGCAGAGTACATCATGCAAAATGCTGGGTTGGATGAAGCATAAGCTGGAATCAAGATTGCTGGGAGGATAACCTCAGTACACTGATGACACCACTCTTATGGCAGAAAGCAAAGAAGAGCTAAAGAGTCTCTTGATGAAAGTCAAAGAAGAGAGTGAAAAAACTGGCTTAAAACTTAACATTCAATGAGATAGATGAAACTGGAACCTATTATACAGAGTGAAGTAAGCCAGAAAGAAAAACACCAATACAGTATACTGACACATATATATGGAATTTAGAAAGATGGCAATGATGACCCTGTATGCGAGACAGCAAAAGAGACACAGATGTATAGAATGGACTTTTGGACTTTGTGGGAGAGGGAGAGGGTGGGATGATTTGGGAGAATGGCATTGAAACATGTATACTATCATGTAAGAACGAAGCACCAGCCTTGTTTGATACAGGATACAGGATGCTTGGGGCTGGTGCACAGGGATGATCCAGAGAGAGGATATGGGGTGGGATGTGGGAGGGGGTTCAGGATTGGGAGCTTGTATACACCCGTGGTGGATTCATGTCAATGTATGGCAAAACCAATATGGTATTGTAAAGTAAAATAAAGTAAAAATTAAAAAAAAAAAAACAAAAACCAAGATCATAGCATCCAGTCCCATCACTTCATGGTAAATAGATGGAGAAACAATGGAAACAGTGACAAACTTTATTTTCTTGGGCTCCAAAATCACTGCAGATTGTGACTCCAGTCATGAAATTAAAATATGCTTGCTCCTAAGAAGAAAAGCTATAACCAACCTAGACAGCATATTAAAAAGCAGAGACATTTCTTTGCTGACAAAGGTCCGTCTAGTCAAAGCTATGGTTTTTCCAGGAGTCATGTATGGATGTGAGAGCTGGACTATGAAGAAACCTGAGAGCCAAAGAATTGATGCTTTTGAACTGTGGTGTTGGAGAAGACTCTTCAGAGTCCCTTGGACTGCAAGGAGACCAAACCAGTCAATGCTAAAGAAAATCAGTCCTGAATATTAATTGGAAGGACTGATGCTGAAGCTGAAACTCCAATTCTTTGGCCACCTGATGTGAAGAACTGACTCACTGGAAAAGATTCTGATGCTAGGAAAGACTGAACACAGGAGAAGAAGCGGATGACAGAAGATGAGATGGTTGGATGGCATTATTGACTTGATGGACATGAGTTTGAGCAAGCTCTGGGAATTGGTGATGGACAGGGAATCCTTGCGTGTTGCAGTCCATGGGGTTGCAAAGGGCTGGACACAATTTGGTAACTGAACTGAACTGTGCAGCAAAGAAACACACCTCTACCCCAGGGCACAAGATAGGTTGCTGCACTGAAGGCCCCTGTGGGTTTGCAGATGACTCTCCCCACAGAGCTGTGACAGTCCCTGCAGTCAGGCACCTCGGCCTCAGGCAGTCCTGAGCTGCGAGATAGCTACCTGCCCAGGTAAATGCTCTAGGAAACTGAATGAGCATGACTTGGGGGATATAATAAAAATACAACTTCAATCTTGCCTCCATGTGACCTCTTTCAATGTATATGTTTGGGGGAACTCAGAAGGGGTGTTCCTTCCACTGGGTGAGAATCTGGCCTGCCCCCTGATTTACAAATATAACCTGCATCACAAATAAACCATCCTCTGTCTTCCTGGTATGGTGGTGTCTCCTAGCTGCTATGAAGGGACCAGGTCTGGCATCTGTTGCTGATTGGAAGCAGGAGAAGGATACTCCACGTTATCCTACACTCTAGACCCAGCAGATGTTGAAGGCTCCCTTGCCCTTCAGGCATTTTTATTAGTTCCTTGTTCATGTGCTTCTCAGAGTCATTTCTGACTCTGCAACCCATGGACTGTAACCCACCAGGGTCCTCTGTTCATGGAATTTTCCAAGCAAGAATACTGAAGTAGATTGCCATTTCCTACTCCAAGGGATCTTCCTAACCCAGAGATCAAGTCTGTGTCTCTTGCATCTCCTGCATTGGCAGGCAGATGGGGTCACTTACTTATAGGTTCCTTGACCTAAGTGGCCACATGCCTGCTCTTAATAATGGTGGCCTGTGGGAACTTCAGCATTCTTAGGAACTGATGTACATCTCTGGCTTCTTGTTGTTCGTGTCTTTCTGCTCCCCCAAGTAACCCCAATGTAAGGGCCCAATAGGACTACCACAGCCTCTAGAAAGGTGAGCTGAACTCTTTTATCACCCCACAGATGCCCAGGTGAGGCCGAGACCCTGGTTCACTCTGCTCCAAACCAAAAGATGGCACCTTGTTTTCCAATGTTTCCACCGATCCTCAGCCTAATGGCCCCAGGTAAGTGGGAGGGAATCACTCCTCTCCCTTATTCATCAGAGGAGCTGACCTCTAATGGCCTTTGCAAACATTTCTCATCACAGAATCCCTACTTCCATATCTGATTTGTTCCTTTAGATCCCTAATCAGCCTGAGAAGTCCAAAAACCAGGGGAGTGATTCTAGCTCATTTCCTTCCTGACTTGTGGACTTTGGCCCACCACCTCACTTTGGGATGCCATATCAGCTAAATTTCCACACTTGTGTCTAAATTTAAATACTGACATCCTGTTATAGGCAGCTTTACAAAGGAGGTCATCCTTGACTGAAATTACATAATATAGTATTTGAGAAGTCTATTTCTACAGGAAAAGTGCTGAGTCAATGGGATGGCCATATGAGCACCATGAGCACATGTATTTTGATCCCTACCTCACAGCATACACAAAAACCCAGTTCACGTTGATGGTATTTCTGTATGTGAAGGGTAAAACAATAAATCTTTCAGAAAATGATACAATGGAACACCTTCTTAAACCTGGGATAGGCTAAGGTTTCTGAAACAGGATGCCAAACTACCAACTATTTTAAGCAGATACATTTAGAATTTCTTTTCACTAGAAAACACTATTTAGAGGGTAAAAAGGCAACCTACACAGAGAGAAGAGATCATTGAAATCCATAACATACAAAAGGCTGATATTCAGAAAGTGTACAAAAAAGAAATAGTTAAATGTAATAGAAAAATAGAAAGATATCTGAACAAATGCTTTACAATACGACACACAAATGGCCAAGAATCAATAAAAAGTTGCTCGACCTCATTAGTTATCAGATAAATTAAAATCACAATTAGAGAGCTTCCCTGGTGGCTTAGTGCTAAAGAATCCACCTGCCAGTGCAGGAGATATGGGTTTGATCCCTGGTCTGTGAAGATCTCACATACCACAGAGCAACTAATTAATCCATATGCCACAACTATTAATCCTGTGCCTTAGAGACTGGGAACTGCAACTACGGAGCCTGTGTGCCACAATTACGAAGCCCACATGCCCTAGAGCCTGTGTTCCACAACAAAGAAGCCACCAGAATGAGAAGCTCACACACTGCAACTAGACAGTATCCCCTGCTCACTGCAACTAGAGAAAAGCCTGTGTAGCAATGAAGACCCAGAATAGCCAAAAATAAATAAATAAAATAAAATTAAAAAATACAAATCTCTAGAAAATCGCAATTAGATATCCAGTGGATGGCTAAAATTAGAAAAACAGAAAATACCAAGTGTTGATGAAGACATGAAGCAACTGGTCTCCTATGGGGCTGATGAGAGTGTAATTGGTTAACAACTTTGGAAAATTATTCGGCAGTGAGATAGGAAGAAAAGAGGCAGGATACAAACGCTAAATAATTAAGACAGGCATAGCTGTTGGGATGTGACAAAGACTGGCTGGAACCAGCTGAAACCAAGGTGGCTTTGAAAAGAGTCCAGACATTGATTTTTAGCTCATTATACCTTCATTGTAATACTAAACATCACTCCCCCTTACACCATAATAGCTCCGAGGAGGACTATGAAAGGCCAAAAAGTGGGCAGTGGCTCAATTTCTGGAAAATCCCCACTCTGTCCCAAAATAGCAAGAATATTCCTCCCACTTGTTAGCTTATGAAACTACTTAACCCATAAAAAATACTACAGCCCCCATGCCTTGGGGCTGCTCTCACTTTCTGAGACAGCCTACATTCTGTCTATGGAGAGTCTCTCTCTAAATAAACTTGCTTTCCCTTTACTCTTAACTTCTTTCATGCAAGAAGCCAAGAACACTCTCTTGGTGGTCTGGCATAAGGACTCCTGCTGGCCCCAGGACATGACAATGGCATCTCCCTTTTACCAGGCTCCTCTGTCCATGGAACTTTCCAGGCAAGAGTACTGGAGTGGGTTGCCATTTCCTTCTTCAAGGGATCTTCCCGACCCAGGGAGCAAACCTGGGTCTCCCGCATTGCAGGCAGACGCTTCACCATCTGAGCCACCAGGGAAGCCCCTCTTGGAATATGAGGATCTACCAAAGCTGATCATACATATTCAACATGATCTGCATTTTCAGAACTTGGCATATATCCAACTAAAATGCATACATGAATACCAAAATATAGGGTAAGTATTTCCACAGCAGCATTGCTCACAGAGCTCAGAACAAGAAGGCACTCCAATGATAACCAAAGATAGAATGTCTATATCGGTGTATGTTCACACATGGACAAATAGCATATTAGTAGCATAGTATGAATCAATGACCCAGTGATGCATACAACAGATGTACTATTTGCCTCATCACATGAAATTTTAAAATAAGTAAAAACAATCTATAAGTTAGAGGTCACGACAACAGAGAGAGCCAGTAGAGGGAAAAGGAAGCAGGGTGAGCAGAAAACACAAGGGGGCAGAATGGCTGCAGATAATGCTCTATTTTTTGGTCTGAGAGGTGATTACAAAGGGATGTTTGCATTTTTATAACTCATTTTGATGTGTATTTTTCTGGAGGTGTATTATACTTCAATAAAAGGATGAGCAATAAGGATCTATGGACCATAAAAAAAAACCTACATAAAGTTAACAAATAGGCTCATGAAGGACTTCTCCAATCCAACTTCTGTCTGCACATATTTTGAAAAACAGCTTTACCGGCATGCAGCTAGACATTTGCTAGTAGGCTGTTGATTGTTTCGCTCAGTCTGAATGCTTTACTCACATCAGCAAATCAATCGGCCCCTTCCTCCAAACCTTTCTCCACACAGCCAAAAAGAATTTGAAAAGATGTAAATTATATCATGGCTTTTTCTGCTTGAAACCCATCAGTAGCTTCCCACTGCACTGAAATATAACCCGAAATTCTCAGCCTTCATTGTTTCTTTGGTCCTGCGACTTGACGCCACACCCACCTCTCCAGCCTGGCAGCAGACTGTCTTAGATCAGCATTTCAGGCTGAACCTTCCACCCATCCCCGCACAAGCAAGCTGATTTCTTCACTCCTTTCAGCACTTGTGATTGATTTTGTCAGAAGAGCTTTCACAGTGTTTCCTCTCCTCCTCCTTTTATTGCAAGTGTCTGCTTCAATTTCACCCCTGCTACCCTGCCTCTCATTTTATTGCTGGACCAATTACTTCTTCTGCAACACTATCAGAATCTGTAATAACGCTACACATCCATCCATCCATCCATCCACCTGCCCATCCATCCTGTGCATGCTCTCTGCAGAGTTTAAATCCTGGGAACTTGCTTGATTTGAATATCCAGGACCTGGGAAAGTTTAGGGTATGTAATAGCTACTCAGTAAAAGCATGCTGAAGAAATAAATGGAAATTAAAAAGGAAACTAACCAGTCAACACATTGCTCTGCTTTATATCTGAGCCTTTCCCCCTTTTGCTAAAATCCAAATTGACTTTTTTGTGAAGAATGCATAACTATTTTCACTGAATAAAATTGTATTTATTCCCTCCTAACTTAGCAGCACACTGTACACAGAGGGTAGATTAAGACACAGACACTGCCCATGTTTAAGTGGTGGAGTGACACTCAAACACATTGTTGTGATTCATGCTGGCTTATAAGGAAGTTATATAATTGTAAAAAAAAAAAAAATGTGAAAATGGAATCAATCATTTTTGCCCCAGAAACTCAAAGAAACAACCAGAGAGAAAGGCTTAGAAAGGTTTACTGATAACTACTATGACTTATCAATTTAAAAAATTGCTTATTTCAATAATACAGTCTGTATTAATATCTTTATTCTATGATCTAAAAAGGGATCATGTTGTTGAGATGCATTAGCAATGATACAGGATGTAAGAGTAGGCAGGACTTCCACAGAAATGAACATGTATGGAAGGAGCAAGGGTCAATAAACTTGCAATATACCAGTATTAGAACCAAGAGAAAGTGCTGTAGAAAAGGAACAGATCTTCTGATGGGACTCAAATACCTTCCCAATCTCCATGCCCCAAACTACACTTATGTAGTTTTAACACAGAAGCCACAGGGATCCTGTTAAACCTAAGTTGGATCATGTCCCCCTGCTCAGGATCTTCCAACCATGCCCCATCTTACTCAAAGGGAAAGCCAAAGTCCTACCATACCTCACAATGTTTTGAATGGCATAGCACTCTCCTCTGATCCCCTCTACTTCTCCCCATCTCTCACCCCCACCCTATCCCCTTTGGCCTGAAAATGCCAGCACTCACCAGCTACAGGCCTTGTCCATCACCCCTCTTCCTGGACATCCTGAGCCCAGGCCTCCCAGCTCTTCCTTCTCCTCCAGATACCCACGATCAGCTCTTGGTGAAGCCTTCCGAGACCCACTTGCCTAAATGTTCAACTCCCTCTGTGGGGTCCTACCTACTTCAAATTCTCTTTCTTTGCTTTATTTGTTCTCTGTAGCCTTGACTGCACACATATATATTATATTTACTGTCTACTGGTCTCAATGAAATGTAATTTCCATGGGGACATGAAGTTTGTTTGCCTATTCATTCAAACACAGTGACTGAATAGTTTAAAAATCAAATTGAAATGAAATGAGTTCTCTATTTCAAAGGCAGTTTTTTACATCTAATTCAGCTTTTCAATCTAGAAGAACAGTTTTCAGGATGTCTAGTGTACCCTATCATGGAAAATCTATGGCATATTTTCTTTATAGAAAGAAAAACTGGTGGCCTTGGGCCGTTATTTACTCTTAAATCAGTTTGAAAAACTGTCAATGGATTGTTCATCTCTAAGCAAAGGAAATCCAACAGTGCTAGATGAGAAATAATCAGACTCATTTGTTCCTTTTGCTTTTAAGCTTAAAAGCCAAAACATCTTGTTCCCAGAGACCAAGAAATGTATCTCCTCCTTCTAAAGGCTTAATGAAAATGTAAATGGTAATAATATTAATGGTAAATTAATTAAACATTCTAAAACAGACAAGGAATTTTGGAAGTGTTTAAAGTTATGGACAAGACTCTTACAGATAGGAAGATCAGGCTGTGTAAGTTAGTTCCATCAACATTATATCCAATAAAGTTGCTGTTTGTTTTTATATAACCAGTGTGTGTGCTGTATGTGTATGCTCACATGTATGTGTATGCTCGCATGTGTGTATGTGTATGCTCGCATGTATGTATATGTGCCTGCGTATTCTCTTGAGATAATCAGGGAACAAAATGACAGTACAAAATGACGGCTTTACAACAGGGGGACAAAGTGCTAGAACAATGTCATTAAGTTCTGGCAAAGCCAAAAGCGATATAGCTTCACATGCATGTTTTGTAAGAACCTGGAGGCTTTGGGCTTTGACTTCATCCTATGTAAAGTAAGCGGCCTCAGGCTACTCCTTCCATGCTGGGGTTCTGGGCTCCATCAGCATTTCTTTCATACTCTCCTCCCTCACAATCTTCTGCCACCACTAATTAGCTTTTCACAGCTTTTTTCAAGAACAAAAGTTGAAAATCGATTAAAAGAACCTTACTCATTTTCTCCAGCATCATTTGTGAAAGACATTAATTACTCCGTCCAACACAAAACAATCTAATGATTTTTCTATCCATGTGACCATTACTTGGTTTTCGTTTTCTGCCCATATAATTAAAATTCTCTCTTAAATTAATGGAGGCCATTGAGAAATCATGAGAGAGCCACCCACAAAGCCCAGTGACTGCTGCTGTACACAGCTTGCCCATGTTGTGGTGTGTGGAGTTGAAGGCAAATATTCTGGCCATCAGCCTCCGTGTTGACCCTGAGCTTCCCTGAAGTCAGGACCTGCATCTTTGTCATCTGATTCCTCACTTCTAGTCTGCTTAGAAAAATATCTGTTGACCAGCTGACTGAGTGAATATAGATAACTAAGAAGAGTGGGATCTGGTGTGTAAATGGTAGAGGAAGGAAAGTTCCACCAACACAGAGGCTGGTCTTGGCCTGTTGCAAAACCTTCTGATCCCTTGCATGGATTCTGGGCATTAAGCCCAGACATGATATGAGCTGCAAAAGGTTCTGAGATCAACAGTGAGGGGAGAAAGTGGTTCACTCAGAACCCCCGAAAGGAACTGGAGTAGGGTGTGGAGGTACAGTCTGATGGGCAGGGAGAAGGTGGCACCAAAAACAGCCCGAGTCCCTTCTATTTCAGTGATCCTGAAACAGCTTTAATGTTTCTGAGGCCAACATAACCCCCACTTTGAGAAAACTGGGCAGTCTTGGACCCCATAAAAGTATGTACTCCGTGGCTGTTACCCCAAGGCTTCTTGGAGGATTTTCTCAGAAAGTGGGTAGCTCCTCCTAGATGTCCACAAGCTGTCCCCCCCAAAGTGCTCCCTAGCTGGACTACAGGTGTACACACCTGTTTCTGCATGCACTTTCAACTTAGAAAATGCTAGCCACATGGCATGGGGTGACAGTCTGCAGAGAGTGGAGGCCCCGAAGGCAACTGAAAGGACAAGGTGTGGCTTGCAGGCGGCCTGCAAGGAGGAAGCTGTGGCCCGGGAAGAGTGACCAGAGCTGGTCCAGCTGCCACCAGCCAGGGAGCACAAGGACACCAGAGCTAAACTGTTACAGAGAATTACAGTCTTCTCAGAACTTGTTCTTTGTCATTCCCTGTGGTTATTATTATCTTTTAATCAGTTAAATTACACGTGATTGTATAAAAATAAAATCACCAATTATGTGGGGCAAAAAGCAAAACTCCTTCTATGCTGAGGTCCAGTCCTGACTGCAGAGGGAATCAGCTAAGAGGGTGCCAGGAGCTGACCGCACGGCTGATGCTGGGCTGCTGGGGGCCGCGCTGCGGCCGCAGGATGCTCGGGGAAAAGGGCCCCAGCGTGACCCTGTCCACCCCTTATCTTACAGAACCTGGGGCTCTCAACTGGTTGTCAAAAAGGAAAGTTCCGGATACCTCGTCTGACTGTCCTGGCAACTGTGACTCCAATCCCAGGGCCCCTTGACAGCGGCACAGTTGGGAAGGGGCAGGGAAGATGTTGCTGGCCAGTGGTCCCCCTAGAAGTACCTCGGCATTTACCAGGACAGTGAAGCCCACAGGGAGGCAGGTCTGTGGGGAGAGGTTGGGAGGGTGATGGGGACATGGAAGACAAAGCATGCATGAGAGCAGGAATGGGTGGGGAAAGAGGCAAGATGAGGGGCCCAGACAGGCAGGAGGGAGCCGCTGCCAAAGGAGCCTGCCGCAGCAGCTGGGTGAGGCCAGGCAGCAGGGCCAGAAATGAAGGGGCTGCCTGGGGAGGGCCAGGAGGCCAGGCCGGCTGTCTCCCCGCTCAGCTTGGCCCACACAGCACAACCTATCTATGATGGTGGCACTGGTGTAACTCAGGACACACTGACCGTCACCTGACCCACACTCCATCCCTCACTGGTATGACATCGTGGGGTAGGGCCTGGCTAAGTGATCAGCTTTGCAGAAAGAAATGCCAGTCTTATATCCTTCTAGACCTTTCCTTTGCATACATATACTCCCTCAGTCTTTTCAGTGGTACAATTAATATCCTATTACGTGTTCTTGGGTGACTTGTTTCTCATATGCCATGGCATATTCCATGTCCCATGCCCAAACATAATTCATCCCCCACTGTCTGAGCAGATTTCTATTGTTAGAATGTACCGGGATTCATTGAACTTGTCACGGGCTTTGTCACGAAATGTGGGCCTTCCTCTGGCTATATTTGCCTGCAAAGGCAGAAACGGCTGATGGAAACGTTCCTTAAGTGGGACTGCTGGGTCAAAATGCAACTAGATGTCACATTTAGATAGATAAAGCAGCCATCACAAATCAAAACTCAGTTATGTATCATCACTCACTAACCACGTGAGGGTCTGGCCCCTGCACCCATGCCAAGACTGAGTGTCTTGATATATATATAGTCTTTTAAATATCTGCCAACCTGGTGAACAAAACGTGGTACCTCAGACTTTGTTTTGGCTTTTACTCCCTTAATTTGCATTTCCCTGATTACTCACGAGATTGATGAGCTTTTCATTTGTATATGGACTATTTGGATTTCTTCTGTGAATCTCTTCTATATATTCTCTGATTAACTTGTTTATTTTTCTTACTGATTTGAGGCACTCTGCATATCAAGGATATTCAATTTTTAATAAATTTCCCAAGATTGGTTGCTTGTCTTTTCAATGATGACTTTCACCCAAAGAAGTTGAAAATTCAATGAAATAAAATCTTCTGTTTCTCTTATGTGGCTTGTGAGCTTTGTGACTTACTCAGATTATGCTTCCCTCAATATCACACACTAAAGATGCCTTTGATGCAGCCCTAAGGACACAAGGAGTGGGTGGTGGGAGCTGTGGGGGGGCAGGAGAGGGCTTCAAAGAACTGACAGTAAGTTGAATGTGTGTGTTCTGTGTGCAATTGTGTGGTTATGTATGTGTGCCTGTGTATGTGGTTGTGTTTGTGGTTCTATGTGTGTACATGTTTGTGTGTATGGGGGTTGTGAATGTGTGGGACTGTCAGGGGGCTGTGTGTGGAGGAGTGCATGGCTGTGTGATTGTGTGTGGGTATATGGTTTAGCGTGTACATGTAGTTGTGTGTGCAGCTGTGTGGTTGCACATGTGGATATGTTGTGTGCATGAGGTATATTACTATGTTAACAGTTGTGTGTGTGTGGTTTTGTTTGTGCATATGTGCTTGTGTGTGTGGTTCTATACATGTGCATGTTTGCGTGTGGGGTTATGTATGTGTGGGATAGTGGGGGGCTATGCATGTGGTGTGTGTGTGGTGCGTGTCACTGTGTGATTGTGTGTGGTTGAGTATGTGTGGATATGTTGTGCGTATATAAGACAAGTGTATGCTTGTGTTAGTAGTTGTGTATGTCTGGTTCTACATGTGTGCATGCTTGTGTGTGGGGGCTGTGTGTGATTTTGTGTATATATTATGTGGTTGAGTGTATGCACAGTTGTGGGTATAGTTGTATGGTTGTATGTGTGGATATGTTGTGTGTGTGAGGGGTGTTTGACTGTGTTAGTAGTTGTGTGTGTAGTTTCTTATGTTTTCTGTGGTCAAGTGTATGTGGATATGTGTGTGTGTGTGAGAGAGGGTATATGATTGTGTTAGTACTTACGGGTGTGTGTGGTTCTATGAGTGCAGGCAGTGTGTTGTGTGTGTGGTCATGTGACTGTGTGTGTCTGTGTGGTTGAGCGTGTGTGTATGTGTGTGTAGTGCATATGGAGCTGTATGGTGTCAGCTAACTTGTCTCTTAAGTTCACAGGTCTGCAGACTCAGAGAAGCTGCCTCTGGTTCTTATAGGGCAATGACTGGAATCACACAGAATCCTTGACCTTTAGGCTTAGGTGACTTCGTTTCTCGTGGGGAGCATTTCACTGGGTATTTTTGCATGGGAATAAAACTGAGCCAGATCTTTGGTGAGCCAAACTGCCCTGCAGTGGGCAGTGACCCTCTCACTAATCTCTGCGTTTCCCCTGCTCCCAGACCCTGAGCAGAGGCATATCCCTGGTCCCCGGAAGCAACGTGTGAACTTATAAGCTGCTTTGGTCAGTGACATGTGAGAAGTGACGGGTGTCATTCTCAGTGGATGCATCTCATTGTCGGTCCTTCTTTTCCTCCCATCATCACCCCTGGTGATCTTCCAGATAGCTGTAGGTCTATTAGCCTCAGTGAGGATAAACACGGAGCAGGCTCCAGGCAGACACAGGAAACAAACCTTGCAGACGACTCCTGAGACCCGGGGGCTATTAGTCACTGTATATGGACTATACACTGTATATGCCAAGTCTTTCCATTCACCCCAAGGCTTCAAACATCCTCTCTCTACTGACGGCTCTATGCTTTGTCATGCTGGCACACACCTAACGCCTGAGCTAGGAACCGGGTTGTTTTTGGTTTTGTGGCTCTACCTCTCTCAGCTTATAAACTCTTCAGTGCCCCGGGCTCTGTCATGGGCTCCTTTCTCTTCTCTGTCTACACCCTGCCCTCAGTAATCGATCCTACATCAGGCTTGGGAAATACTGTTTCTGCAATGGTGTTTTCCAAAGCCTGGCTAACACCTGTTCACTTTATTCCTGGATGATGCCTGCATTACTCTGGACTCTCAAAACTCAATAGAAATATTGTCCCTGCCTCCTGAATTACACTCTTGAATTGAACAATAGTGCCTAATATAAAAGAGATCCTTGAAAAAGTCAACACACAATTTGATAAAGAGGTAGGAGAAAATGTAATAATTTTTTTTTAAATCTTTACCAGCTTGGCGGATTCATGTTGATGTATGGCAAAACCAATACAATATTGTAAAGTAATTAGCCTCTCATTAAAATAAATAAATTTATATTTAAAAAAATCTTTAACAGTTTAACTCGGGAAAAAAGTACGGAAAAAAGAAGGGAAAGGTAGATGCAGCTTTGTTGCAGTAAATGGAAAATGCAAAAACTGAAAATAGAATGTTGCCCCATGTCAACAGGAACCTTCATCAACAATCATATTTGAGAAGCACCAGAAAAAAACCAAAACATGGGACAAAGAACTATAACCAGTATTTTGTAATAACCTATAAGGAAAAATAATATGTATTATTATATTTTATAATATGTATATATAATACGATATATATATATTGTTATATATTATATATTTATGAACCACTGTGCGCAATGGCACTGCACTCCGGTACTCTTGCCTGGAAAATCCCATGGACGGAGGAGCCTGGCAGGCTGCAGTCCATGGGGTCACGAAGAGTCAGACACGACTGAGCGACTTCACTTTGACTTTTCACTTTCATGCATTGGAGAAGGAAATGGCAACCTACTCCAGTATTCTTGCCTAGAGAATCCCAGGGACAGGGGAGCCTGGTGGGCTGCCATCTATGGGGTTGCACAGAGTTGGACACGACTGAAGTGACTTAGCAGCAGCATATTGTTATATATTATATATTTATGAACTACTGTGCTATGTACCTGAAACTTACACAACACTGTAAATCAACTACTCTAACAAAAATTTAAAGATAAAACATTAAAAAATAAAAGCACTGAAAGGCTTTAGAAGTCTAAAGCAAATAAATACAGATTTTCATTAGCTGATAGCAGCTCTTCTATGTGCAGACTTGAAACTTTTTCATTTGGATATGATTTTTTTTTATTGCACAGATTTATAATCATGAAAACTTGGTTTAAAATTGTAGTGGTTTTGAGACTCCCTTTCTACCCCAAACTATTACATATAATTCCCTTACTTACATGTTCTTAAACTCTTAAGCCATGATTTTTGCTTCCAAAAAAAGAGGCAAGAACTGAACCCAGCTCTCTTTCTAAAACACACATTCCCCATGAAGGTACCCTCAAGGACACAGCTCGTGCCAGACCACAGTCAGCAGGACACTGCAATGGCGGCCCCAATCGCTGCGTTAAGCCACTGCCCCCGCCAGCCATGAGCACACTGTGGAGTCAATTTGAACGCTGGAGGTGGGGCAGCACTGGCAGGACTCCCTGGCTCAACAGTCTGCCACAGGAGGATGGTTCTCATTGCATGATGGGAACCAGGTTCTGGAAAGAGCTACCTGAATCTAAGGTGGAAAATGGCAACAATAATAGAAAAATACATTCAGCCTACCTCATTGTGTTGTATCAAGAAACAAAAGTCTTCACTTTACAACCATGCATCAAGCCTATGATCAGAATGGCGAGGCCAATGGAGGTAGAGACAGGAGCGTGTAGGACAGGCCACCCAGAGCAGCCTGCAGGGGTACTGGGTGGGTGCCAGGGCTCACTCATCTGGAAGAGATTCTCTTCCCCATCAGGTCCCAAATCCATCACCTTCTCATCACCAAAACAATACCCTGGCCCTCCGAGACTTCCCACCTGGAAGCCCATACTCGGTGGTTCATCCCTCTGCCTCACCCCCATGTCCCAGTGTCTGTCACAGAGCAGCTGAGATGATCCCCACTTCTCCTTTCTATTTCCAGCCCCATTCCATTCCCCACAAAGGAACTTTACTGATATTTGAAACCAGAGCATGTTTTGCCCTCACCTCAAATTATAAGGTGGTCTCTTCCTACATATGGAATCAAAATAGAAGCTCCTTTCCATGTCCCAGGAGCAGAAGACTTCTGGCCCCCATCTTACCCCTCCAAGTTTTCCCTTACACTTTTTCCCTCCATCATTTCACTCCTGTCCCCCTTAGTGTCTCCCCTCAGATCCTTTACACATTCTTCCTTGTTTGCAACTTTGCCTGCATTGATTCACACACATTCTCACATCCTATGTCGCTTGCTAGATGCTTCTGCTGGTTAATGTACCTATTAAGTCCCATCTGTATTTTCTCATAGAACTCACTTTTTTCCTTTACTGTGCTTCATGTTAATTGCAGTGGATACATGTGCATGTGTTAGTATCTTTATCCTTCATTGTACTGGAGGCTCCAGGGAGGGGTGGGCCATGTCTGTTTACCTTCACTGGAAACCAGCGTCTGGCACACAGATACCTAGAGAGTGTCGAATAAGGATACATATATAGCTTATTGGGTAAACAGGTAATTGAAATTCATAACTATGACACCCATAGGTTAGCAAAACAGCATGGACTCTTGGGCCTGGCTGGTGTCCTAACACCGACACTGAGTGTCATGAGAAGGAAGAGGTAACAGCAAGAGAGTTCAATGCCCAGGACATGCCAGCAACTGGCTACAGTCACCATTGGTCTTGTTACTGTAGAAGCTTGAATTTAGACTAGCAGGGAAAGCGTCAAGTGCTCAGAGCAAAGAGCTGAAGACAAGGCTTGCTGAATGTGGCCTTTCCATGTTATTTCTTTTAAAGTTAAAACAACAGATCTGACAACTGGTGTACCTTCAAGGGCATTCCATACGGTGCCTGGAGAAAAAAATAATATAGCTAAAATGGGGTCTTATTTCCATTCTCTACTTTCAGATGTTAATCCCCTGCTTCCTGGACCCTTAATCCCATCTCACTCGCATTCCTGTCAGGAACCGGCTCCCATGTCTCCCCCAGGATCACAGCACCCTGCTGTCAGCACAGCTCACTGCCTCCCTGGGCCGCGAGGCCTCCTCCAAAGCTCTGTCCCAGTTCCAGCCTTCCATCCGTCAGCTGATCTCTTGACCTTGTCGCCTACACCTGCCCCACCACTTTCCTCTTCGTGTGCACGAGGCCCTCCGCCCTTTGCTATCTACCCTCATTTCTCCCATTGAGTCTCATATTTTCCCTTCACTCTCCCATGATACTGATGATCCCTATCATGGAGTGAATGTTTGTATCTCCCTAAGTTCACATGTTGATGACCTAATGTGCACTGTGATGACATTAGGAGGTGGGACCTTTAGAAGGCAATTATGACCTTCATGACCTACGAGTGTCCTTATAAGGAGAGACAGGAGGGCGATGATCTCTTTCTGCCTCATGAGGACACAGTAAGAAGGTGACCATCAGCAAATCAGGAAGAGAGCCCTCACTGGTCCCTAATCTTGGACTTTCAGTCTCCAGACCGTATGAAATACATTTCTACTGTTTAAGTCCCCTGTTTGTGGTATTTTGTTATAGCAGCCTAACTGACAGATTATTTCCTGTACTTCAAATCCTTGTCTCTGTCATGGTATTTTATTCTCTTCTCCTCCAGGTCCCCATCTTCCACTTCTCGTGCTGGTTCTCTGTCTTGTCTCATTATCCTGCTGTGGACTTCTGTCAATGCTTTGCTTGTGAGAGTCCATCTGTCCATTTCCCAGGCTCCAAATAGCCTCTATGTATCTGATTATGAAATGTCTACATTCCAGCAAGCCTAGCAATGCTAACTCAGTCCATTCTTCAGTGTGTGCTGGGGGATTTTATTTCCTGAAGCTCACAATGCAGTAATCACACGAGATGACATGGGGTCAAGTGCGTTTCCTGCAAAGGGGCAGCACAGTGGGCTTGGAGGAGGTGACCTGAGTTAAATCCCAACACTGTCATTTCTGATCTACATGACTCTGGGCAGGACACATAGGCTTTCTAAAACTTGGTATCCTCAGCTCCCACATGGGATTGCTCTACATGACTCTGGGCAGGAGATGTAGGCTTTCTAAAACTTGGTATCCTCATCTCCCACGTGGGATTGCACTCAAGGGGTTGCTGTCATCAAACAGAGTGAGATTTGAAGGGTCTGTGTGGATAATGATGAAAGAAAGGGCAGAAAGGTCCAAGGACAGTTCAAGCTCAGTGCAAGTTGATGCCTTCTGCACTGGAGCAGAATATAGCAGTTCCTTGGTCAAGTCATGGTGATGTCAAAGGCAAAAATTTAAAAATATATAAATATAAAACATAATGGCGACTGGCTCCAAGATCCCCTTTTCTTCCTAACTGGTGAGATTATCTCTTTAAGGGTTTCAGTGACTGGGTGGCACAGGACTACTGGGATCAAACGTCTGTGGCATAGTTTGACTGAGCTGTGGTACTCAAGCCCCAGAAATTGATTTATCAATTTAAATACTGTTACTATTTGATGCTGTAGCCAAATGCAGTTGGCTCATGTCTGTTTTTAATTCTTCCCTAAGGAAGATTCCCCCTTTACATTCCTATAGAGGCTTTCCATGATCAGAAGCTGGGAGATGTATTTTGATTTTGTATTTTAAAGAAGATAAGCACACAGCTATTTATAGCAGCTTATTCATAACTGCCAAAACTTAGACGCAACCAAGATGTCTATGTTCTACAGAGGTGACTGGATAAATAAACAACGGTGCATCCAGACAAGGGAAAATTATTAAGTGCAAAAACCAAATGAGGTATAAAGGTACAAAAACACAGGGAAGAACCTTAAATATATCTTACTATGTGAAAGAAGCCAATCTGAAAAGTCTACATCTTGTATAATTTCAACTGTGTGAATTTCTAGAAGAGACAATACCCAGACAATGAAAAGATCAGTGGTTTCCAGGGGTTAGGAGGCAAGGAGGGACAAAGAGGTGGAGCACAGAGGATTTTAGGGCAATGAAACTCTTCTGTATGATACTCTATACATGTACATGTATAGGTCAGGGGCTATACATGTCATCTTACACTTCCCCAAAACCACCAGATGGACGCCACCAAGAATGAACCCTCATGCGAACTATGTATGTACTGGGGGTGATTAGGTGTCAGTGTAGGTTCATTAATTGTAACAAATACACTGCTCTAGGTGGGGATGTTGATAACAGGGTCCCTATGCATGTGTGGGGCATGCAGGTATATAGAAAATATCTTAAATTTGCTATGACTGCCCTAAAAATAAAGTCTATTTAAAAAGATAAAGATAGGAAATTATTCCCAATAAAAAAGTACATATCAATATATCATCACATAGAGTAACCCTTCTCAAACATGCTCTAGTCCTTTTGGGAGCAGAAGGAGGAGAGCCCAGGGCAGGCCAAGTTCTCTTCTCCTAACTTTCTGGAATTTCTTCTTCAACATTAAAATTACATAAACAAACAAACAAACAAACAAACAAAAAAACAGACTTAGCATCGCCTCAGCCCCTTCCTCACTCCACAGCCCTATGTTTTTACATTCATTTGCTTCCCACATAGCTCAGTTGGTAAAAAATCTGCCTGCAATGTAGGAGACCTGGGTTCAATTCCTGGGTCTAGAAGTTCCCCTGGAGAAGGGAATGGCAACCCACTCCAGTACCCTTGCCTGGAGAATCCTATGGACAGAGGAGCCTGGCAGGCTACATTTCATGGGATCAAGAGTCGGACACAACTTAGCGCTATCTTTCTTTTTCTTCTTTCTTTTCTCAACCACTCAGACACACTGAATACCTGGATTCAATGGAATATTTTAAACAGCAGAAATGCCACAAAAAGCTCCTGATGGCTCTGGCTGTGGGCTTGATATTTACTCTGGGCTAGAGATAACTGTGGGAGAAGGCAGTGGCACCCCACTCCAGTACTCCTGCCTGGAAAATCCCATGGGCGGAGGAGCCTGGTAGGCTGCAGTCCATGAGGTCTCTAAGAGTCGGACACGACTGAGCGACTTCACTTTCACTTTTCACTTTCATGCATTGGAGAAGGAAATGGCAACCCACTCCAGTGTTCTTGCCTGGAGAATTCCAGGGACAGGGAGCCTGATGGGCTGCTGTCTCTGGGGTCGCACAGAGTCTGACACGACTGAAGTGACTTAGCAGCAGCAGTAGCAGCAGAGATAACTGTGAGCAAATGAGGCTCAGTGACAGAGGTCCAGTCTGGCCCAAGGGGTTGCAAGATAGCTTGTCCTGTGTCCGAGTTCAGCTTGCTTTGCCTTATGCTGGGTTTCACCCTTAGATCAAAGGGAGGATAAATTCAGTGGTGAAACTTCGGCTTAGTAAACTAACCAAAACACACAGTTCACGGTAGAAAGCTGTTCGTGACATATGGCTAAAAGAGCCAAAAAGTGAGTCTTGCAGTGTGCGCCCACTACCTGGAAAATCACTCTGGGAAGTTCTGTGGCACATCCAACAGGCACGCTGTTGACATGCCGACTTTATAAAGGTGACCTCCCTACTGCCTCATGTAACTACATAACACATTATGGGGAAATGCTGTACTAATAAAGCTAGATGTGGTGCAATGGCTGTATTCTGCCTTCCCTTCCACCACTTCTAAGCATTTCTTCCAGTGCCTTTTCCTATAGAATACTTGTTTCTGGGGTCACATCCCATTTTCTTGGTTGTATTTTCCTTTGGGTATCAGTCTTTGTGTTCTGCTGTGGTTGTAAAAATCTCACCCAAATGGCAGCCCAGAATCCTCCCCTTCACTATGAGCAGGATCACTAACTCCTCTGCATTCAGCAGCCAAAACCAAGAAGCGTCACTTGCTTGGTGTCTCAGCAAGCCATGGTGGGCTCTGGCATCCGAGTTTCAATCCTGACTCAGGATCCTGATGGCTGAGTAAACGTGGCCAAGTGGGTGATTTATCGGAGCCCTGCCTTCTTCTTGAGGGTTCAGTCCTTGGGTCGGGAAGATCCTCTGGAGGAAGACATGGCAGCCCACTCCAATATACTTGCCTGGAGAATCCCATGGACTGAGAAGCCTAGCAAGCCACAGTCCATAGGGTGGCAAACGGTCAGACACGACTGAAGTGACAGAGCATTCACGCCTTCTTTATATTTCATCGCATTCGACGGCTGAGGGTGAAATAGGATACATCCCAAGGGTTCAGCACAGAGTCCAGGGCAGAGTGGATGGATCTTGATGATGGTGATGACAACATCTGCTGGTACTCCCTCCCCTGAGCCCAGTACATTCCAGCTCTTTGTGACCCCCACCCACATCCCCAGACTCAATCAACATGGGCTACTCATTCTCTGAGTCCCAAAAAACAGGATCTTGCTTTTTCTCAAAGTTTCTCCTACCTTCTGCCTCCTCTTGCACAGCTTTCATGTTCTGCTCCACTGCCTGGCTCATTCCTATTGGCCCTTCAGAGTTCATCTTAAATACTGCTTCCTCCAGGAAGCCTTCCTGGGCTGCACTGACCAGATCACGGCAGCCTCTTGCTCACTGTTCTGAGTGTGACCTTGGCTCATCAGGGACCAGAGGTCACATCTGTTTGATTCACTGCTGTCTGTCCAGGGCATGCTGAATGGTCAATCACGGTCTGCTGAATGATTTAAGAGTCATAACTGGAACGGTCACTTTGGGAATCAACTGTAGATGGATGCTGTCTGGGTTCTCTCAGAAAAAGAACTCAGAACTCAAAGCTGAACATCTGAAAGACAAGGAGGACTCAAGAAGAGATGCGCACGGGCCCTCCAGACCCAGCCATCCAGAGGAGGATAGAAAGCCAGGGATATGGAGACAGGACAGCACAGAAACACTGATCATGCCTCCCAGGGGACGATGATATCATAAAAACTCTGCTTCAGAAGAAATGCGAAACTGGAATACAATGTCCCCCAGAATTCCAATGTCGTATTTTGGGGAACTGAATGCAGTTATTTTGAAGTATAAAGTATGAACTGATAAGAATAGTAGTAACATGAATAAACACAGTGAACATTTTTTTTATACTTATGGCTGGAGTGGCAGTGGGTGAGGGTATAGAAAAATATCAAGAACTGGACACAACTTGATAATCACAGACACCAGGTGCTGAATCTATGGGGATTCAGTATACTACTGTTCTGTATACACTTATAGAGGTTTAATATTTTCCACAAAAAAATGAGGCACTCTCCTAAGCGCCTTACATCTATTTTTAAAAGCAGACAAGAAAACCAAAGAACAGAATAATAGGGAGGGTTTGCTTTACCATAAAGGTGTGCTAATCAATACATTATGATACCAATGTACACCCAACTGGCCCTTAGCTCTCAGGGAAAAGAAGAGTTTAGTTAGTAAATGAATCTGACAGAAAACAAACTTTCACTCTACCCCACGCATACACATAAGTAAATTCCTGATAAATTAAAGACATAAATGTAAGACATGTAACTGTAAACATACCACAAGAAAATGTATTCAAATATTAAATAGCTGTATGACTCTGACATGAGGAAGACCTTTTTAAACAATGCAAGATACTCAGTAATTATAAAGAAAAAAATAAAAAATATTTAACAGGATAATATTTCAAAATATGACAAAACAAACAACACAAAAATAGTTGTGACACATATTTCAGTAAAGTGCTAACCTCCCTTTAAATAAAGTCTTAAGATAAAGGCAAATGACTCAACAGAAACTCAGGCAAAAGACATGAAGAGGCAATTTATAGGAAAAAAAATCCAGAAAGCCAAGAATGCACAAAAAAGATGCTCACTCTGAGCAGTAATCATGAACAGACAATGCAAATTTCCAAAACCATATCATTTTCAGACAGACTGGCGAAGAAGCTGGTGATGACATCCAGACACAAAGGGATTGAGGGAACTCTCTATGCTTTTGCATTTTTCGTAGGAATGTAAATTTCTAAGCCCTTTTGGGAAAGTCATTTGAAAATAGCAATTCAAGTTCAAAATAAAGAGCTTGTTGACTCAGTGATCCCATTTTGGGAAATATATCTTATAGAAATAAAAACTAGTAGTATATTACAAAGTGTTCAATGACAATAAAGACTTCTGAAGTGGCAGAAAATGAGAAAATCAGAAAGCTTCTCAACAGAGAATAGCTGGATAAGCTGGATGGATTCATATGTTTAGAAAAGATAAATCAGACTTGATTTGTTGATCTGGAAGGACACCCATAACACACAGTTTGCTGAGGAAAGGTAGCGTCACAGTAATATGGATTGCATGGAACCATTGACATCTGGTTGTAGAAACAAGTGCAAAAGGCTCTTCTATATTTATAAATAGGTGCACAGGTGTAGCTAGTAATTAATACACAATATTCATTAGTGAAGGGAAGTATAAATTTGGGGGGCATCAATAACATTTCAAAAATTCTTTTCATTGCTTCACTGGCTAGAAAATTCCTATTACTTTTGTGATAAAAAATAAATGAGAGCATCTCTGCAGAAAGTGATGATCTGCCCAAGAAGCCACATGAAAGGAGAATTTCAAGGAGCTGATAATTGGTTAAGGAAGAACCAATAAATGCTGAGCCTCGGGAGAAGGTGGGCAACCCCTGTACTAAGAACAGGTGCAGGAGGGGGAGGGGGCAGCTTTGGGGCAAATGATGAGGATTCCATGGTATGAGAGGCCACTGCTCCAGCCATTATCTTCCAGCTCCATAACCAGCATCCTTACTGTAAAGTGGAGAAGTGAGGAATGTGGTTGAATACAGACCTAATCAGAGAGGAGGGGAAGGTTTGCCAGGGTTGCTCTAGGTCCCTGGACCACCCCAACAGTCCACCACAACTTCAGAGGGTCCGAGAGGCATCCTGACAGAGCAGCACAGGGAGCCCTACTTCCTGGGCAACTCAGGCGGATCATCTGCTCACCAGGAGGACAGCAACCGCTTTCCTAGAGGAGAGGGCCAGAGCCCGGCCACTGCTGAGGTCCTTGATGGTGGCGTGCACAAGCACTGTCAGTGGCATATCTTTGGAATGTGCTGCTCATTGTGAGTTTTGAAATCCAGCCCAACAGAAAGCATAACCCCACCAAGATGGTGCTTCCTGAAACAGGACGCAGAGGCTGACTGCTGCCTGCCTATGGCATGTGATCCCCACAGTTGGACCGTGGTCCTGAGAGGCACAGACGTGATGTGTGGGTGTCAGGGCAGGCCTGACACCTGCATCCTTTAGCCTTTGTGCTCGGACAGCCTGGGGGCGGAAAAGCCAAGAAGCTGTCCTGGCTTTAACACTATTCGAATTGTTCCTCCGATGAGGATTTTAAACTTCCATTTACACCTCCCAGGCTCACTGAAATCACTCCCACACTCATGCCAGGCTTCTACAAATGCCACATTGTGATCAGATGCTAAATGCAGTAGTCCTCAGGGAGGCTGAGGGCCACTTGGCGGGGGGTGCTTACCCCTGGGTGGGGGCTTCAGAAAGACCAGGGACTGGTACAACATTCATTCCTGAGGAACAGCCCAGACTTCTAAAAGGGAAACTTGTGAGTGCGGGATCTACAAATATCAGAGGTATTTTTATGCCACTCACCTGGAACCAGTTGTCTTGGAAAGCCACTGAAGGCCCTCGTCATGTTCATGAATGTGTGAAGCCAATGAACTGAGAAACACCTGATTTCTATCAAAAGCCGAATTCGAGGCCCATGTCTCAGTCACACACTTCAAATACTGGATCCAGTTTCCCACAAAACAACTGCATTTTCATACTTTCATCCTGCTTCTTCCTCAAAAAGTAAACACCCCCTACCCCACAAACAAAAAACACACAAAAAATAAAACTTAAAGTAAATGGAGTATCTTAAAAGTGTTCACAGGTCATTGTCAAGCCCAGAAGGAAGGTAACAGCATTGGTTAACTTGAGACTTTGAGTAGTTAAGTATGCACACTGTCATTTCCATGGTAACATTAAAATAAGAGACATAAGTGCATGTAACTTTCAAATAATTACAAGAGAAAAAATGAAATTCCCACATTTCTTCACCAGTAACTTCTGAGTGCCTACCCTGGGTCAGGCTCTGTTTCAGGGCCTTGATATGTTCCTAAACAAAAGGGCAGAGAACCCTTCCCCCCACCCCAGGGGCTTCTTTTCTAACAGAGGCAGAGACACAACACATGGCGCACTGTGCAGGGTGACAGAGGGAGCTGACTCCTACGAGAACAGGACAGGGTCAAGAGCAGGTGGAGGGCGAGGGGTGGCCAGGGCAGACCTCATGGAAAAAGTGATTTTGGAACAAGGGCGCGGAAGAGGTAAGCCATGTGCATGGCGGGGTGAGAATGTCCAGCCCTGGGGGAGGAGGGAGGGGCTCTGCACAGTCAGAGGATCTGCAGGTGGTCACGTGTCTCAAGCACACGGAGCAAGAGCTGTTGGGCAGCACTGAGGCCCGCAGCCCATGACGGTCCCCTAAGCACCATGGACAGCGCTCACTCTACACAGGCGCCAAGGCAGGTTTTGTAGGGAGCGGAAACTAGCTGACATGCTAAGAGGCTCACTTTGGCTGCTGCTTAGTGAGCAGATGGCCGGGGGAGGGCGGGGAGTGGGAGGAAGGACAGAAGCAGGGAGATGAGTCAGGAGGCCACCGCCTCACCCAGAGGAAGGAGGAGATGGTCTGGGCGGGACAGCAGCAGTGGGGGTGGTGAGAAGGGGTTGAATTCTTGATACATTTTGAAAAATCAATTTGAAAAAGAATCCAAAAGAAGGCAATAAACAAGGCAGGGGGCGAGGGGAGCAGATGTAAAACAAGTAAAGAAGCACAAGATGAGATGAGTAGATTTAAACCTAAATGTGTCACTAATTAAATTAAATGTAAAGACACCAGATGCTTCAGTTAAAAGCAATAAATTGGCAGACTGAATACAAGATTCAACAATATCTATTTATAAAAGCTTTCCTACGTGTAAAGACAGAGAAAAGATGAAATTTTAAAGGTAAGGTAAGAAATACACTATGAAAATTATAATCACCAGAAAACTGGTGTAGCTCTGTTAATATGAGCGGTAGAAGCATTTACTAGTGATAAAGAGAATTACTTCCTAATGATCAGGTCAAATATGAGTGGGGACATTAAAAATTTGAATGTATTTTTGACAAACTTCACCTATTTGACATATAGAATTACACTTTCAAGAGCTGCAGAGTACAAAATGTTTTTAGTATGCATGGGGCATTAACAAAATATTTCTTACATTTTGGGACATAAAGAGTACCACAAGAAATTTCAAATGATGAACTTACAATGTTCTCTAAAGAAACAAGTCAGACAGATAACTAGCAATTTCCCATATAGTTAAATTTAACCCATACAAATAACCATAGGATTTGCTCCAAAATAATATAGGAGGCTGAAGTAGCATTAGGCAAGAAAAAACAAGTTTGGACATGATTGGATAGTCATAAAAAATGAGTACATGGGGATTCATTATATTATTCTGTGTACATTTATAGATATTTTATATTTTCATAGTTAAATGTTCAAAAATGTAAGTAAAGTCAATAGGAAAAATCACCTGAGCTATCAGGTTTCCCCTATGAAAAATAAGATGAAATAAATAAACTCAAGAGTGAAAGAAAAATCAGAACTGAAATAATAAAAGATTTTGAACTAAATGAGCCAAAATATTTCCTATCAAAACTTGTGGGATATAGTAAAAGCAATAGTTAGAGGGAGTTTTATTGCTTTCAGTGCATAATGAGAAAATAAAAAGGACCAAAAATTCATGAGCCAAGCAGCCATTTCAAAGGGGGAGAAAAAATTAGCAAAATAAACACCAACGAATTAGAAGGAAGATCATAATAAAGACCAAAACACATAGATGGTAGATAGGATCAACAAAATCAGCAATTAGTTTCATGAAAAGAATATTATTGATAAACTTATACTCTGCAAATAAATTGGCAAATATAGACAAAGTGGACAAATTCCAAAAAACAAAAATAAAATTACAAAAATTGACTTATTTTTAAAAATATTTATTTTTACTTATTTGGCTGCATAGGGTCTTGGTCGTGGCATGCAAACTCTTAGTTGCAGCATGTGGGATCTAGTTCCCTGACCAGGGATGGAACCCAGGTCCCCTGCATTGGGAGTGAGAAGTCTTAGCCATTGAGCCACCAGGCAAGTCCTCAAAATTGATGTTAAATATCAAAAAATTTGAGTAGTGCTATAACTGTTAAAAAATTAAATAGACAATATTATTATAACTTTTTTACTTAATTCTATTTATAGACCTCTAAATATAATAAAACTAAGAACTTCACACAAATATTTTAAGAGGACTTCAACCTTGTTCCCACTGCTATGTTCACTGAAGTCAATTCTCTTGTTTCTGTAGCTTCTGTATCTGTTTTCTGAGCAGCTATGTGGACTTCTCATGCCTGTTTCTGTCACAACCTCTCAGCATTTGTGTCCACTGTCAGATGCTGAGGAAAATAGCCAGAAAGACCCAGAAACTTTTCCACAGGCTTAGAGAGGTGGGCTCCACAACCAATACAATGCCAGATCTGGTCTAGGTTGAGAGCAATGAGTTTCTTTCTATAACTATTGGACATTGGATGATAGGAGCCCAGCTGCTCCATGAAATGGCCATCCTTGGGACACTTGTTGGGGGAAGCCACAATGTGGTAAGAAGGCCATTTGGTACAGCCACCCAGGGTAAGGCGGATGGTTAAGTGGCCTCCAGGAGAGTGAAAAAGTTGGCTTAAAGCTCAACATTCAGAAAACGAAGATCATGGCATCTGGTCCCATCACTTCATGGGAAATAGATGGGCAAACAGTAGAAACAGTATCAGACTTTATTCTGGGGGACTCCAAAATCACTGCAGATGGTGACTGCAGCCATGAAATTAAAAGACACTTACTCCTTGGAAGAAAATTTATGACCAACCTAGATAGCAGATTGAAAAGCAGAGACATTACTTTGCCAACAAAGGTCCATCTAGTCAAGGCTACGGTTTTTCCTGTGGTCACGTATGGATATGAGAGTTGGACTGTGAAGAAAGCTGAGCGCTGAAGAATTGATGCTTTTGAACTGTGGTGTTGGAGAAGACTCTTGAGAGTTCCTTGGACTGCAAGGAGATCCATCCAGTCCATTCTAAAGGAGATCAGCCCTGGGTGTTCTTTGGAAGGAATGATGCCAAAGTTGAAACTCCAGTACTTTGGCCACCTCATGCGAAGAGTTGACTCATTGGAAAAGACTTTGATGCTGGGAGGGATTGGGGGCAGGAGGAGAAGGGGACAACAGAGGATGAGATGGCTGTCAGCCATGAAATTAAAAGACACTTACTCCTTGGAAGAAAATTTATGACCAACCTAGATAGCAGATTGAAAAGCAGAGACATTACTTTGACAACAAAGGTCCATCTAGTCAAGGCTACGGTTTTTCCTGTGGTCACGTATGGATATGAGAGTTGGACTGTGAAGAAAGCTGAGCGCTGAAGAATTGATGCTTTTGAACTGTGGTGTTGGAGAAGACTCTTGAGAGTTCCTTGGACTGCAAGGAGATCCATCCAGTCCATTCTAAAGGAGATCAGCCCTGGGTGTTCTTTGGAAGGAATGATGCCAAAGTTGAAACTCCAGTACTTTGGCCACCTCATGCGAAGAGTTGACTCATTGGAAAAGACTTTGATGCTGGGAGGGATTGGGGGCAGGAGGAGAAGGGGACAACAGAGGATGAGATGGCTGGATGGCATCACCAACTTGATGGACGTGAGTTTGCGTGAACTCCGGGAGATGGTGATGGACAGGGAGGCCTGGCGTGCTGTGATTCATGGGGTCGCAAAGAGTTGGACACGACTGAGCGACTGAACTGAACTGAACTGAACTGAACTGAACTGATGGTAGGCCTTGTAAAGGACAGTAGTGAGCTGGACCATGGCACAGCCAGAGGGCGCTGGGGCTGTGGACCAGCTGAGATGCCTTGGAACTTTCCAATGCCTGCCCGGTAGGTAATTGGCTCTAGCGCCTCAGGCAGCATAAAGAACCAACTGAAAAAGTCAACACTGAAACAGACTCACCCCTCCATGACCCCAACCCAGGCACCTCAGTGCCGGTAAATTTATATTAAAATATCCTATACCTATCATCAGACTTTATGGTATAATATTAAACTGCTTTCCCCTAAAATTAGGACCAAGGTAAGCATATTCAGTCTGAATACCTGGATAGATCCTAGCCAGTGAAATACGGGAAAAAGGTTGAAAAGGAAAAGCTTCTCTTTTTGCAGATGACATGAATGTCAGAACAGAAAATTCTAAGAACTCTATAACAAATAAATGCATTTAGCAAGACTGCAAGTTACAAGGCTAATATACAAAGAATCATTTGTGTCTGCATATATTAGCAGTAAACAGTCAGAAAGTGCAATTAAACTAAATCAATTTACAATGACTTTGGAAAAAATACTTATGAATAAATTTAGTAAGAAATACCAAGACTTTCTACACTGAAACATAAAACTTTGTTGAGAGCAATTAGAGAAGACCTACCTGAACAAATGGAGCGATATACCATGTCTAAGGATTCAGACAGTTACTATCATGGTCAGTTCTCCCAAAACTGATCTGTAGATTCAATGAAATTCTATTTAAAAATACCAGCAGCATTTTTATAGAAACTGATGAAGTAAGTCTAAAAATTAAATGAAAATCCAACTGCCCAAGAATAGATAAAATTACCTTGATAAAGACTAAAGATGGAAGTCTTATAAAATTTCAAGAATTACCACAATGCTATAGTAATAAAAGTGACATATATGTGAAGACAGTCTGATATATATGTGAAGACAGATATGCAGGTCAGTGGGACCAAACAGAGGGTCTGGAAACAGACCCATAAATGTGCCAAAGCAACTCAATGGTGAAAAGAAATATTTCAACAGATGGTATGGGGAAGAGCTACATTTTCATATGGAAAAATAATGTACCTCAACCCTACCTAATACCACACATAAAAATTAATTCAAGATGGATCACAAAACTAAACATTAAAGCTAAAGCTATAAAATTTTTAGAATAAAATGTAGGATTATATCTCTGCAACCTAGGGGAAGGTAGGGATTTCTCAGGATACAAAGAGCAACAATCACAAAAGAGAAAAAATCAATATATTAGGCTTTATCAAAATTCAACATATCAACTCATCAAAAGCACTATTTAGAAAAAAGACAAATCATAAACTAGGAAAAATATCCATAAGACATATACCTGCCAAATGACTTATTTGCAGAATCATTAAAAAACTTCTATGACAACATTGAAAAGACCCACTTAAAAAAAAAAAAAAACAGACAAAAGATGGGTAAAGGAACTTTAAAGGAACATACAGAACTGCCGATAAGTACATGAAAATGTGCTCAATATCACTAGTTATCAGGAGTTAAAACCACAGAGAGATATCCTATCTGATACAAAGTAGAATGGCTCAAATTTAAAACTCTTACATCAAATGTTGGCATGGATGTGGAGCCCCTAGAATTCTCTCATAATCCTGGAGGGATTATAAAGATAATGAAATTAATTTGGTAAATATTTGGTACTTCTCTACAAAACTCAGCACCCACCAACCTTATGATCTAGCAGCTACACTTTTAGGTATTTATCTAAGAGGATGAAAATATGTGGCCACACAAAGTTGTGTAAAGGAATGATCAAAGCCACAATATTCACAATATCACAATCTGATGTCAATCAAGAAGAGAATGGATAACTAATTTTGGTATTTTTTACAAAGTAATACTTACTGCGCGCTAAGTCGCTTCAGTTGTGTCCGACTCTTTGGGACCCTATGGACTGCAGCCTACCAGGCTCTTCTGTCCATGGGATTCTTCTACAGGCAAGAATACTGGAGTGGGTTGCCATGCCCTCCTCCATGGGCAATACTTAATAGTCAATAATAAAAAGGGACAAACTTTGGCTACATGAAGCCATGTGGGTGGATCTCACAAAAGCTGCAAATAAGACAAATCAAACAGCATAGTTCCTTTTACATGAAGTTTTAGACTTGGCAAAACAAATCTACACTAAAAAATGTTTAGAAAAATGGTTGCCTCTAGAGGAGAAATATCAACAACCTTAGATACATACATGATACCATTCTAATGGCAGAAAGTGAAGAGGCGCTAAAGATCATCTCGATGAAGATGAAAAAGGAGAGCAAAAAAGCTGGCTTGAAACTCAATATTAAAAAAAAACCAAGATCATGGCTTCCCTTGTGGCTCAGCTGATAAAGAATCTGCCTGCAATGTGGGAGACCTAGGTTTGATCCCTGGGTTGGGAAGATCCCCTGGAGAAGGGAAAGGCTATCCACTCCAGTATTTTGGCCTGGAGAATTCCATGGACTGTATAGTCCAATGGGGTCCTAAAGAGTAGGACACAACTGAGTGACTCTCACTTTCAAGATCATGGCATCCAGCCTGATCACTTCATGGCAAATAGAAGGGTAAAAAGTGGCAACAGTGACAGATTTTACTTTCTTGGGTCCAAAATCACTATGGACAGTGACTGCAGCCATGAAATTAAAAGACACTTGCTCCTTGGAAGAAAAACTATGACAAACTGGGACAGCATATTAAAAAGCAGAGACATTGCTTTGCTGAAGAAGGTCCATATAGTCAGAGGTATGTTTTTTCCAGTAGTCATGTATGGATGTGAGAGTCGTACCATAAGGCTGAGCACCAAAGAATTGATGCTTTCAAAATGTGGTACTGGAGGACTCCCTTAGACTGAAAGGAGATCAAAGCAGTCAATCCTAAAGGAAATCAGTCCTGAATATTCATTGGAAGGACTGATGTTGAAGCTGAAGCTCCAATACTTTGGCCACCTGATATGAAGAGCCAACTCATTGAAAAAGACCCTGATGCTGGGAAAGACACCATAGGCATAAGGAGAAGAAAGCGACAGAGATGGTTAAATAACATCACCGAGTCAATGGGCATGAATTTGAGCAAACTCAGGAAGATAGTGGAGGACAGAGGAGCCTGGCATGCTGCAGTCCATGGGTTGCAAAGAGTTGGAAACAACTTAGTGACTGACAACAATAAGAGGGTACTGACTGGGGCAAGTCACAGTGATGTGAAACTTCAGTATCTTGATAAGAGGTTTAATTTACATGAGTACATGCATTTGTCAGAATTTACTGAACTGTGGAATTAAAATGTGAATTTAACTTATTTTATCTAAAAATATTCCCACACAAATACCAAACTACAGTTAGTTGGTTTATTTTTTTCCTTTGTATTTAATGGCAATTCTGATACCACTTCCCATATATTCTAGATTTGAGCAAATAAGTAAATATATTAAGGGAACTGAAAGCAAGGTATCCCACTACTGGTTAAAGGAGTTACAGATATGAAAGGGTAGTGCTGATTGGCTGAAAACATTAATATAAACTCTTGTTTTTCTGAAGATGGATAAGTTAAGGGAAGTGAAAGTCTCTCAGTCGTGTTAGACTCTTTGCAACCCCATGGGCTGTACAGTTCATGGAATTCTCCAGGCCAGAATACTGGAGTGGGTAGCCTTTCCCTTCTCCAGAAGATCTTGCCAACCCAGGGATTTAATCCAGGTCTCCTGCATTGCAGGCAAATTCTCTACCAGCTGGGCCACAAGGGAAGCCTATGATGGATAAGTAGTTCAACACATATATACACATTTCTTAATTCTGCAAAGGCTTAGAAGCAATGAGCACATCCAGCACCTATGTCTTCATTAAGGAATAACATTCTCTAATTAAATGGAAATAGCCAAAAAAGGCTGATTTCTGAGCTGCTGCTGCTGCTGCTGCTAAGTCGCTTCAGTCGTATTCGACTCTGTGCGACCCCATAGATGGCAGCCCACCAGGCTGCCCCGTCCCTGGGATTCTCCAGGCAAGAACACTGGAGTGGGTTGCCATTTCCTTCTCCAATGCATAAAAGTGAAAAGTGAAAGTGAAGTCGCTCAGTCGTGTCTGACTCTTAGTGACCCCATGGACTGTAGCCTACCAGGCTCCTCCGTCCATTTGCCAGGCAAGAGTACTGGAGTGGGTTGCCATTGCCTTCTCCGATTTCTGAGCTGAAGCATCATCAAATGATGATCTTGGAATACCTTGTCACAGAGGAAAGAAAAGAAGTGTTAAAATAACAATGGGCACAGATTTAAAGGACCTGAGCTCGGCTGAAGGAATCCTCTATCAGTCAAATCTGGAGCAACGTGAGCATTAAAAGGAATAATGGAAGCAACAGAATAAAACTCACTAGCTAAAATAAGGTCTACAAGTTCACAGAAATAGATGAACGAATAAATGGAGGAGGTACAGTTCCTGCATACAGAAGATGTCAACATAAGACAAGTCACAGAGTGAGAGATTCATCAAAGGGTGCCAAAACTAGGAGACAAAACTTTGATGAGAAAAACACTACTGATTTATAAAGGGGAAACACTAATTTTACAGGGGAGAAACCTAGCTACAGAACCAAGTGACCAGTTAACATAACCAGTAAAGAGAGAAATCAACATTACATGTCTTTTGATGTAAAGGATTAGGAAGGAGGTAGGACTATTTCTGAGGTATTACTGAAAAAATGCATAATCTGATTAATAATCAAAAAGCCTCAGCAAACCCAAATTGGGGGACATTCTACAAATTAACTGGTCCATACTCTTGAAAACATCAGTTCAGTTCAGATCAGTCGCTCAGTCGTGTCCGACTCTTTGCGACCCCATGAATCGCAGCACGCCAGGCCTCCCTGTTCATCACCATCTCCCGGAGTTCACTCACGACTCACGTCCATCGAGTCAGTGATGCCATCCAGCCATCTCATCCTCGGTCGTCCCCTTCTCCTCCTGCCCCCAATCCCTCCCAGCATCAGAGTCTTTTCCAATGAGTCAACTCTTTGCATGAGGTGGCCAAAGTACTGGAGTTTCAGCTTTAGCATCATTCCTTCCAAAGAAATCAAGATCAAGACAAATAAAGGTTTAGGAAATGTTCCAGATTTTAAAAACATACAATTAAGTGTAACCTAAGACCCTGAATTAAACCTTTGACCAGAAAAATAAACAGTTATAAAGAAAATTACTGGGAGAATTTATAAAATTGAGCCTAGACTCTGGATTAGATAACAGAATTATACCAATGTTAAAACTTCTGAATTTAGTAATTGTATTGTGGTTATGTAAGATAATGGCTTCTTTCAGGAAATATACACTTAAATTTTTCATGATAAATGGGCTTGATATCTCTATGTCTCAGTTCATAAAAACTGCTAACAGATAAATATACATAAAATATATGCTCATATACCTATAGATACTTATATATATGGGCTTCCCTGGTGGCTCAGATAGTAAAAAATTGCCTGCAATGCAGAAGACCTGGGTTCAATCCCTGGAGAAGGGAATGGCTACATACTCCAATATTCTTGCCTGGAGAATCCCACAGACAGAGGTAGGCTACAGCCCATGTTGCAAAGTCGGACACAATTGAGTGACTAAGCACGGTATATATATGTGTGTGTGTGTGTGTATATATGTATGTGTGTGTATATATATATATATCAAACATATTATATAGATAAAGGAAGGGAATGAGGAAGGGTAAGTAGAGGGTACAAATGAGGTAAACATATGGTTGTAATTGGTTTATATGGGTAAAATATATACGGGAGTTCTTAAACTATTCTTGCAACTTGTCTGTATGTGCAGAATTATATAAAAATAAAATTTATGAAAATGTTAACTGTGCTCATGAAACTATAAATTAGGACAACAACATAGAAAACCATTCAGCAGCTATCTATCAAAGCAAAACATCCAAAATGGCCTGTAAACTGGCAATTCCATTCCTGGGTATTTACTCAATGGAAATATTCAGATATAGTCACTGAAAAAGTGGGCACAAGAACATCCATAACATTATAATAGCACGGGAATTGTTTGCTTCGACATATCACAATTTGTTTATACATTCTACCCTCAATGGGCATTCAGACTGCTTTCAGAGTGGGTTTGTTACAAACAGTATGAAAAGGTGCTGAATTTCATGTTATCGAGGAAAAGAGATACTCAAACATCCATCCCATGAGCATAAATTTTAAGGTCTGTTAGACCAAGTTTTGGTGAGGATATGAAGCAAAGATTTCTCTTTGGAAAACAGCTTGGTATTACTTAAATTAGGTAATTATCCAAACTGCCTAGATTAAAATTTAAGACATGTATATCCTATGAGCCAGCAATGACGTGTTTCCTTCTGAGGACATGAATGCATCAATTATTTTCCCTAATTTTTTATTAATCCTAAACAAAGTACTGAGCTCAAGTATAAGCTGGAATATCCTATACAAGATAAGTGAATTCCACGGAAATTGGTTGGGCTTCCCTGAGGGCTCAGATGGTAAAGAATCTGCCTGCAATGCAAGAGACCCAGGTGCGATCCTTGGGTCAGGAAGATCCCCTATAGAAGGAAATGGCAACCCACTCCAGTATTCCTGCCTGGGAAATCCCATGGACAGAGGAGCCCAGTAACCAACCACTGAGATTGTCATGAAACCTGCAGGCCAAATAATTATTCAGCATCTCTCGTGCACATGAGCAGAAGAGGGCAAAAGCTGTGTGCTGGACACATGGTGGCCATCATGGTTGCTTCCTGGTGTAAGAATGACGGCTAGAACCCATTCATGTCCTCAAAGCAGACTTCTCCTGCTCACCTCAAGGAGCAGCTTAATGCCAGAACCGGGGGAGACTGAGCAGGTGGGAAAGATAGAGGCGAGCATCGCATGCAGGCTCTTCACACTCCATGTCGATACCAACCCAACCTTCCTGTGGCACCGTATTTATCCCTATGTCCCATCTCCTGCTCCTGTCTGGGACAGAAGCAGATCCATTAAGGCTTCATCTCCAGGTCGAATCTCCAGGTGCTGAATCTCTGCGACTCAAACTGGAGCAAATATGGCCAGGCTTCTAACTTTCTGCCCTAAAACCTGGGCAAGATGAGGATGGAAATGGCACTTTCCTTACAGGGTGCCATTTCTCCTTTCCTGAAGAGATAAAATAGGGTAATCACGGGTGCCTGGCACAGGGAGAGGATGTGACAGAGGTTAGATCTTACTGCACCCCTCTCAGTGCTATGGCCCTTGCTGCCACTGGAACATGATTGCACAAGGGATTGCAACATTATTGCAGATAACCCCAGGGATGCAGACAGATGAGACCTAGACAGACTAAACCACAATGTAAGATGGAGTTTGGGAGACCAGCCTCCTGGTCACTTCTGGTCTGTTCCGACATTTTTCCTGGTAGTGTACCATGTACCCTGGCTCTGAGGCATAAATGTAAACTCGCTACAAAATTTAAGTTCACTTTCTAAATGTACTTACAGGTCACTGTCATCTGGGAAAAATAATATTTTACATGATAAGTTAGAATTTAATGAGGAAGATCTTTAAGATAACTGCAGAATGTTTTGAGCCTTTATAAAGACAGCTCATGAAAATAAATGATGATGCAGAGCAGCTTCCACACATGCAGCTGACACACCGATGATCCTTCAGACAGTAAGGCAAGCACCCAAAACAACGTCCAGATGCTCCCCTGAAACAACTGCAAACATACACACTGCACCAAATGGTCTGAACTACATCCGAAGAACTTTAAGGGAACACACAACAAGTAATGTCTTAGATTTTTATTTTATACAAATCCCCAAATGCTGGTTATTTGCTTAATTTTCAAGTTGGTGAATTATCAGCCTAAAAGCTCATGCTGTCAAGTTCAAAAGCTGCTTTGAGACAGCAACCTCCTCTTAAATCTGTCTACAAACGTGGGAATGGGAGAGTGCAGTTTGAATGAAGAAAAACAGGAACCTGTTTTTCATACCCCAAACCCCACAAAATCAAGAAACAACAGCTCCTCTCCTCCCCAAGTATGCCATCATTTCCCTCTGGGCACATGGTCAAGGATAATGCTGCCATGTAGGTCAGGAGACTCAGCTGGTCTGACTCTGCACTGATTTTGTAGGAGCCTGAGTCTTTTACCAATCTATGAGTCTTTTATCTATCTACCAACATATGAAATTAGTATGTATGATCAGACAAACTCTACAGAACCCATCCTTCCTCAACACTCTCTCTTATAACTATTTTATAAGCATCCTGCATCCATACCAGAACTGTGTTCCCCTCTCTAGTTCTGTGAACACTGCTCAAAGCAGAGTGCATATGTGTGGCTATTTATAAAGACTAGGGATTTCATCAGAACATCCCCAGACTAATATGCTTTAAAAATATACAGCAATTGACAATTCACCCAGAACTGGGGGGAGTTTTCTCACTTCAACTTAAGCCTTGTCTCTCTACCTTCAGACCTGGCACTAACTGCCTCTGACATCTCCACCTGGTTGAAGCACAGATACTGCAATCTCTGCATAAAATGATAAAATCTCCTCCCCAAACTGCACCCCATCCAGTGTTTCCTATCTTAAAAAAAATGGCACAGCACTCTCCACAAGGCTTCTGGATGAACGATGAAAATGTCATGTGAGTTTTTTAAAGTCCTGATTTAGCAATCCCTGGTAGCTCAGATGGTAAAGCATCAATCCCTGGTAGCTTGGACGGTAAAGTGTCTGCCTACAATGCCGGACACCCAGGTTCGATCCCTGGGACAGGAAGATTCCCTGGAGAAGGAAATGGCTAACCCACTCCAGTATTCTTGCCTGGAAAATCCCATGGACTGAGGAAAGTGGTAGGCTACAGTCCATGGGGTCGCAAAGAGTTGGACACGACTGAGCAACTTCACTTTCACTGATTTTAATGTGATTAATCTGGGATGCCATCTTGGCATTGAGATTTTTTTCAAAGCTCCCCCCTCCCCAGGGCTGAGAACTACTGCTCCAGATACGTTTTAAATCCCTGAGACTCTAACGGATCTATTCCTCCTCCAATGTGTTCTCAATTATAGATGCTCTCAACTGCTACAACCTGCCAAATAGGGTTGCCATGGGCTGTATGACTGTGATGCCACTGGGGGCTGTTCAGAGTGGCAGCTCTGCCTTCCAGTCCCAAGGCCTCCCAGCACTCCAGGCTCTGCTGTAGTCATTATCAGCTCTGTCTGCATGTTTGAATAACCTGTGCTCTTTTCAAAGCCACAGAAATTCTGGATCAATGGAGTTGGAACCCACAGACAACATTTTTTTTTTTAAGTTCCCCAGAAGACTATGATGTGCAGCCACAGTTAAGTACAACTTGTTCAGTAGCTTATTTAGAGTCCCAAAGAAAATGTCTAATTTCTATGTGGAATCCATTGTGCATCCGTCAGTCTGCCATTCCTCTGGACTTCCAACCTGCTGGTCCTGTCACTTTTCATACTTCATCTTCCTCCTCAAGTCCTCACGTTTCTAAGTGACCAGCCTAAACACTGTGGTTCAATACATGGCCATGTGTTTATAAATAGTATTAACATCTTGCTCGTCCTCCCCTCCCTTCCCTTCTACTCACTCTGCACTGTACCAAAGGATCTGAACATTGTTGGAGAAAATTTTAAAACATTGATGACTGAAATTTCTTCAAATTTATACCATATATCTCAGATAGGAACTCAAAACTGTCAACTGTCATATTTCCTTAGAAATTTCCCTTTGCCATTCTGCACGATGACTATTTCATGCTTTTCTATTCCTTTCAGGTATCCAAACAGCCTCTCCAGTCTTATCTTGTGCCTTTGCTGCCTATTTAGTGGTTTGTGGAGAATTTTGTGATCTCTCCATCACCAACCCTTTAGCTTCTGTACCCTCACCTATCAATGTCTCTCTCATTAACTTCCTTTGTAGGACACCCCCCTTCACCTACTGAAGATTATTAAGGGACATGATCCCTCTAATTTCTACTGTGTCATCAATTTCTCCTCCTTGACTTGATTATACTTTCAAATTGCTCATCCTAAAAACAGGATATATATATACATATACATATATACATATATATATATATATATATATCTCCCTCCAGTTGCCACTCCTTCTGCTTTCCCTGGCAGTGACAGACTTTGAAGATTTATCTGTGCTCTGTCACTAAAGGCTGGCTTCTTTTCCCTTTATTTTGCAAAGATACTGGGGATAGAATTTTAGATTTATAGGTATTTGCACTGAGCATACTGAAGTTATAAATACACTGTCTTCCAGCTTACAATAACTGCTGTTAAAAGACATTCCATGTTCATGGATCAGAAGACTTAATATCATCAAGATGGCAACACTCCTAAAATTGATGTACAGATTAAGTGTATCCCTATCAAAATCCCAGCTGGCTCTTTGCAAAAGTTGTTAAGCTGACTTTATGATTATCAAGGGACCAAGGCTAGCCAGAACTATCTTAAAATGAGAGGTCTTAAAACTTGCTAAAGATTTAAAATAATTAAGACAGTATAGTATTTGCATAAATCCTTACATTTATGGTCAACTGAATTTTGACAATTGTGCTAAGACAATTCTGTGGGAGGAAAGTTATTTTCAACAAATGATGCTTGGACAACTGGATAGTTACACTCAAAAGATTTAAGTTGGATTCCTATCTCACAATGTACACAAAATTTAACTCAAAATGGATCCTAGATTTCATAAAAATTAATACTACAAAACTCAAACACAGAAGTAAATATTTGTGATCTTGGGCTAGGCAATAGATTTTTGGGCACAGTATCAAAAGCCTAAGGAATCAATGAAAAAATAGATAAATTGGATTTCATCAAAATCAAAAATAGTTTTGATTCAAAGGACATAGAATGTGAAAAGACAGCCCACAGAACTGGAAAAAATATTTGCAAATCCTGTATCTGATCAGGGAACTAACATTCAGAATATATAAACAATCCTTGGAACTCAATAATAAGAGAAATAACCGATCAAAAAATAGCAAAGGATTTGAATGGACATTGCCTGAAAGACGTGCAATGTGACTGACTCAAATGGACATGAGTTTGAGTAAACTCTGGGAGTTGGTGATGGACAGGGAGGCCTGGTGTGCTGCAGTCCATGGGGTCGCAAAGAGTCGGACACGACTGAGCAACTAAACTGAACTGAACTGAAAGACGTGCCACACAGTGGTGCATAGCTGGAAAGATCCAAATAGCATTTTAAAGGCTCTGAAACTCCAGACTTGACATTAGATCACATCCCAAGGAAGTTAAGGCCAGTACCTGAAGTCTGAACTTAACCAGATCAACTGTCTGCTAAAATAAACAAAAAACCAAAAACTGACATCCTCCTTAGAATTAAACAAGACCCAGATTTTCATATCATAATATTCCAAATGCCCAGAGTACAATCAAAATTACATGGTTTATGAACAACCAGGAACATCTCAACTCGGGAGGGAAAAGAGAATCAGCATATGTCAACTCTGAGATGACAAAAATGTTGGAATGACCAGATAGAGAAGATGTTATTATAACCATACTCCTAGAAGTAAGGTTAAACAATTGAAAATGTAAAAATATCAACAGTGAAATAAAAGGTATACAGAAGAATCAGATGAAAATTTTAGAAATGAAAATATGATAACTGAAACAAAAATATTAACTTAGACTCAACAGCAGAAAGGAGATGACAAAGAAAAGAGTCACTGACCTTCCAGAGAAATCAACAGAAATGATCTAATTTGAACATCAGAGGGAAAGTATTGAAAAAAAATTAAGAGACTCAGGGACCTGTGAAAAATGTCAAAAAATTGTTGATCATTTATCCCATCAGAGTTCCAAGAGAAGAGTCTAGTGTGGAAAAAAAATGGAAGCAATAATAGCTGAAATCTCACCAAATATTGTGAAAGACAAACTCAATAGATTCAAGAAACTCAAAGCAAATCCAAATTAAAAAAAAAAAAAATCCAATCCAAGACATATTACAATTAAACAGGTGAAAACCAAATACAAGCAAAAATCTTGAAAGCAGCTGGGGAAAATCACTGCATTTATGAATAAAAGAACAATGATTTGAATAACTGTAGATTTCTCATCAGAAATCAGAGCGCCACAATATTTTTAAAGGATGTCAAAAAAGAACTGTTAACTCAGAATGCTACATCCAGCATAAATAATCTTTGAGAATGAAAATGAAATACAGATATTCTCAGATGAGGGGAAACAAAGTGAATTAGTCACTAGAACTGCTCTAAAAAAACGCTAAAGGAAGTTCTTCAGACAGGAGGCAAATGATCTGAAAAGGAAACTTAAGAGCTTCAAGAATGAGAAGCAACGGAAATGACAAAGGTGTGGGCAAAATATAACTATTATTCATTTGGGGGGTCATTTCTATAAAATATATATAATGATTAAAAGCAAAAATAATAACACTGTCTGACGGAGTTCTCAGTGCATGTGCATGTAATACATAAGAAACTTACAATAAAGGGGGAAAGTCAAGGGAACTATGTAGTTGTAAGGTTTCTACATTTCACATGAAGTGGTAAAATTCTACAGAGACTATGGAAAGATAAGTATGACTACTGTAATTTCTAGAGAAATTAATAAAGAGATAGAATAACAAATAAATTAAAATGGAATACTAAAAAATATTAAAGTATTCCAAAGAAAGACAGAAATGAGAAACAGACAAAAAAGAAAGGATAAAGGAAAAACAAATAATAACTTTGTTAACCTAAACCCAAACATATCAATAATTCCATTAATGCCAAACAGTTTAAATATATCAACTAAAAGACTCTGATTACAAGAATGGGTTAAAAAATAAGATTCAATAATATGATCTCTCCATGAGACCCACTTTAAATATGATGACATAGGCAGGTGAAAAGTAAATGATGGCAAAAATACTCCATAAAACGTTAACTGAAAGAAAGTGAAGTAGTTATATTAACATCAGATACAGTCAACTTCAGAGCAAAGGGAATTACCATGGATTAAGAGAGATGTTATGTAATGATAGATATTATGTAACGAACACCAATTACAATGTAATTGGTATTCAATTCACCAACCAACCAACCAAGGCAAACAATCCTAAATGTACAGGCACCAAACAAAACAGCTTCAAAATCCATAAAGCAAAAACCAGTATGAATATAGTTTGGCAATTAAACATAAACTTACACATAGTCCAGTGGTCCCACTCCTAGGTATTTATTCCAGAGAGAAGCAAACTTAAGTTCCCCCTAATCCTTGTAAATGGGTGGTTATGGCAGCTTTACCCAAGAGAGATAAATGTGGGGAACTACTTGGATGTCCTCCAAAGGGTGAATAAATGAACTGTGATATACCCATATGATGGTATAATATCCAACATAAAAAGGAATTAACTGTTAATTCACACAATTGCTGTAAATCTCAACTGTGCTATGCTAAGTGAAAGAAGCCAGCCTGTAAATACTACATATTGTGTGACTCCAATTCTACGACATTCTGTAAAAAGCAAAACTATAGGGGAAGAGAACAAAGCAACAGTGTCAGGGTTAGGAGTGCGGGAAGATTAACTGCAGACTGGCAGCCTGAGGGAGTCTCATGGGGTGATAAAACTCTCCTGCATACTAATTATGGTTGGTAGTGGTTCAACAATCTACAGGTGTGTTAAACCCATCACTGTACACAAAACATCAACTATATAATATGCTAATTTTAAAAACAGGACTAAAAGGTTTTAAAGGCTGTGTAGAAAAAGTAAAATTTTAAAATGAATAAACTAAGCTTCCACATCAGGAAACTAGAAAAGGAGAGCAAGTGAAGTGAAGTGAAGTCACTCAGTCGTGTCCGACCCTTTGCGACCCCGTGGACTGTAGCCCACCAGGCTCCTCTGTCCATGGGATTTTCCAGGCAAGAATACTGGAGTGGGTTGCCATTTCCTTCTCCAGGGGATCTTCCTGACCCAGGGATTGAACCCAGGTCTTCCGCATTGCAGGCAGACGCCACCAGGGAAGCCAAACTAAACACAAAACAAGCAGAAGGAAAGACATGATGATGATCAGAATATAAATCAATGAAAACAGAAGACAAAACGAAATAACAAAAGTTGGTTCTTTGAAAACATTAACAAAAATGACAAGCCATTAGCCAGACTGACCAAGACATCAAAAGAGAGGACACGAGTTACCAAAATCATGAACGAAAGAGGGTATGTCAGTACCAAATCCACAGACATCAAAAGTATTACAAAGGCTGGAGAAAACGTACAGTTACATGTAAAAGAATGAAATTAGAACATTCTCTAACACCACAGACAAAAATAAACTCAAAATGAATTAAAGACCAACATATAAGACTGGATACTATAAAAGTATTAGTGGAAAATGTAAGCAGAACACTCTGATATAAATGGCAGCAAAATTCATTTGAGGACTTCCCTGGTGGTCTAGTGGTTAAGAACCCACCTGCCAATGAAGGGGACACAGGTTCAGTCCCTGGTCTGGGAAGATTCCACATGCCATGTGGCAACTGAGCCCATGTGCCACAACTACTGATCTCTTGCCACAACTACTGAAGCCCATTTAGCCTAGAGCCTGTGCTCTGCAATGAGAAGCCCCAGCACCTCAACTAAAGAGCAGCCCCTGCTTGCCACAACTAGAGAAAGCCCACACACAGCAACAAAGACCCAGTGGAGCCAAAACAAATAAATAAATAAAAATTTATATTTATATATATATAATAAAATATTTTTAAAATTTATTTGGATCCATCTCCTAGAATAATGGAAATGAAAACAGAAACATACAAAAGGGACCTAATTAAAATTTTGCACAGCAAAGGAAAACATAAATGATGCTACTGACAAGAGATCAATTTTCAAAATAAACAAACAGCTCATACAGCTTAATGTAAAAAAAACTCAACCCAACCAAAAAATGGGCTGAAAACCTAGAAAGACATTTCTCCAAAGAAGACATAAAGATAGCCAATAGCCATGTAAAAAGATGTTCAAATTTGCTAATTATTAAAGAAATGCAAATGAAAACTAATGAGGTATTACCTCATATCAGTCAGAATGGCCATCATTAAAAAGTTTACAAATAATAAATGCTGACGAGAGTATAGAGAAAAAGAAACTGTCCTACACTCTTGGTGGAAATGTAAACTGGTGCAGCAATTATGAAGAACAGTATGGAGGCTCCCTCAAAATCTAAACATAGATAGCCTACTGGAATTTGCTGTATGTCTCAGGAAGCTCAAACAGGGGCTCTGACCAACCTAGAGGGGTGGGTGGTGAGGGAGATGGGAGGGAGGTTAAAAAGGGAGGGGATATATGTATACCTATGGCTGATTCATGTCTAGGTTTGACAGAAAACAACAAAATTCTGTAAAGCCATTATCCTTCAATTAAAAAATAAATAAAAAATTTAAAATATAAATATAGAGCTACCATATGATCCAGCAATTCTACTACTAAGCATATATACAGATATCCAGAGAAAATTATAATTCAAAAAGATACATGCAGTTCAATGTTCATAGTGAAAGGTTGTTGCTGAGCCATGAAAGATGCCAGGATTCTTGGCCTCTGGAGAAGAATTCAATCCGGAGCCAGTGACGAGGCTTGACTGCTCAGAATTTTTGTGTAATAACATTTTATTAAAGTATAGAAGAGATAGAGAAAGCTTCTGACATAGACATCAGTAGAGGGCAGAAAGAGTTGCCCCCCTGCGAGTCTTTAGCCAGATGCTTTAGCTACTAGCAGTCTGATAATTAGAGAAAGGAAATATCTCAAAACTCAGAGACTGGCGCCAGGCCCCTCACCTACAGCATGCATTCTGAGAAAACACTGGCACAAGGCGAGTTGTCCTGGGCCATAAAATGACTGACATGAATCTTGAAGAAAGGCAGGTTTCCAAGCCAATACAATCTCATTAATACAGCTTAAAAGAGCATCTGCATGAGTAAAACCTCCTGGTTTGTCAAATCGGTTCTGAGTCTTAGGTGGAACCTACTTGAAGACAGAGTCTAGGGTAAATATATAGTTCATTAACATAGCTTAAGACATTTCCATAAGAAAAACGCATTGGTTAGCTCAAGGTTTGAGAAAAGTTCAGGTGGAACCAGGTGTTGTCATGGCAACATAGAATTTTAAAAGAAACCTCTTCTTAAATTTGTATAGAGAAGGGGAAAAAATATAACATTAGTAGTTTGTTTCTTCCTGCTGCTTAAGAGAGAGATAAAAAATGTCTGACACTTGCTGCCAATTTCTTCCTTTTGGAGACCCCTGGCCTTCCTGCCTGTTACCCTCTCAATAGCAACCATTACAACAGCCAAAATATGGAAGAAATCTAAGTGTCCACTGACAGATGCACGGATAAAGACAATGTGGCACACACATGCACACACACACACACAGGAATATGACCCAGCCATCAAAAAGAATGAAATAATGCTATTTGCAGCAACACTGATGGACCTAGAGATTACCATACTAAGTGAAGTGAGGAAAAGATACCCAATGATATCACTTATATGTGGAATTTAAAATATGACACAAATGAACTTATTTACAAAACAGAAACAGACTCACAGACATAGAAAACAAACTTATGGTTACCAACAGGGTTAGCAGGGGCAGAGGGAAATAAATTAGGAGTTTGGGATTAACATATATATACTACTATATACAAAATAGGTAAGCAAAAAGGACCTACTGTTTACCACAGGGAACTATACTCAATGTCGTATAATAACCACTAAGGAAAAAGAATGTGAAAAAGAATAATGCATAACTGAATCACTTTGCCGTACACCTGAAACTAACAAAACACGACTGTGGTGGTAGTTTAGTCGCTTGGTTGTGTCCAACTCTTTGTGACCCCGTGGACTGTAGTCCATCAGGCTCCTCTGTCCATGGGGCTTCCCAGGCAAAAATATGGGAGTGGGTTGCCATTTCCTTCTCCAGGGGATCTTCCTGACTAAGGGATGGAACTTGTGTCTCCCACACTGCTGGCAGATTCTTTACTGCTGAACCACCAGGGAAGCCCCTTAAATTAACTATACTTCAATTAAAAAAAAATAATTCTGTTGTAATAACTCACTTGCGGTTGAGTTCATGGAAAAATTAAAACTTGCAATATAATGAAGAGGAAATAAAGCTTTGTTATTCTGAAACCTAAAGGAAAAATCAGAATTTTCAAAAGTATTTACTATAACTTTTTAAAACTATTTTCTTTTTCGGAGGAAAGCATATAAGCCATAGCTGTGAAACTTAAGTATGAATTCATAAGGACCAAAACAGGTTAGAATGAAAGAAGAAAATTAAAAAGAGCACTACAAGTTCTCGCAGGGGTAGAGAAGGCAGAACTGGGGCAGCATGAAATAAATATGTCAGTGGGTAGAGGATGAAATTGAGAGGCTCTCCTAAAAATACAAAAGAAAATAACACAGGGAGAACAATGTTTAAAATAATATATGTGGAATATAAAGAAGAGAGAAAAAAGTGTTAAAGTGTTAAAAGTACAAGTCTTCTAGAGGAATAAGTTAGAACAAAACCCACAGACATCACATCCAAATCTCTGAGCTGATAAAACACATGTGTATTAGAATGGCTCAGTGCAGTCCAGCAACAACCAACAAAAAAAGCCATTAATAAATTTCACCCTGGTGACATTTCCAAATTGTAAGCACATAGAAAAATACTACAAATGTCCAAACAGAAAACTTAATGATTTCTTCAGAGTAACAAAATCAGGCTGCTCTTGAACTTCTTTGGATCTTTTGAAGTTCAAAAACAGCATTACCAGGACTTCGTTGGTGGCTCAGTGGTAAAGAATCTGCCTTGCCAATGCAGGATATATGCGCTCAGTCCCTAGTCTGGGACGGTCCCACATGCCTCAGCAAGCAAGCACTTGTGACACAACTACTGATCCTGTGCTCTAGAGCCTGGGGGCCGCACCTACTGAAGTCCACATTCCCGAGAGCCTGCGCTCTGCAACAAGAGAAGCCACTGCAAAGAGAAGCCCTTGCATCGCAACTAGAGAAAAGCCTGCAAAGCAATGAAGACCCAGCACAGCCAAAAATATATAAAATTTAAAAAACAGCATTACCAAATCTAGAGACTTTGGAGAGAATTAAGTGCTAATAACAAATATTTTCTACCCAACTAAGCTGTCTGGCTTAGGGCAGGACAATAGAAAGGTGTTCTCAGATACAGAAGAGTTCAAGAAACAAGCCTCCCCATGTGCCTTTCTTAATGACGGTATACCACAGGCAGCCATAGAACATGTTAAAGTGAAGATGGACAAGACACCAGTAGAGAGATGGTAGCAGAAACGGACCAGGGACCAGCAGACTCTTCTGTGGACGAGCAATATGCAACAGCAACCAAAAATCTAGATTTCTGTCGATTGTCACTTTCCTATGCCAAAACAGCTGAGTTTATCACAATAATGAGCTTTCAACATGGCAGTCTTGGTGCCCCCTCTCATTCCCTCACAAAGATAAAACCTAAAATAAAACTAATTTTTTTTTTTAACAAAAAAGAGTTACATGGGAATATTGTGAATAACTTCATGCCAAAAAAAGTTAGAAAATGCACATACAATGGGAAAACTTTTCAATGTACACAAATCACCAAAGTTTACACAAGAAGAAAACAGAAAATCTAAATAGATTGGTAACAAGGAAAGAAACGGATTGGTAATAAAAAAAAGTTGAGTCTTATCCAAAATGACTTCAATGGTACATTCTACCAAACATTTAAATGAAAAATAATACTTCACAAATGCTTTTGTAAAGTACAGGAAGGGGGAACATGTCTCAACTCATTCTATGAAGTTAGTATTACTCAAAACCAGATAAAGATATCACAAGAAAAGAAACTATAAATCAATATACTTCATGAACACAGTGATAAAATAATCCTTAATGAAATATGAATAAACTAAATTCAGGAACAACAAAAAGTTACATGTCGTGATCAATTTGGGTCTATCTCAACAATTCAAAGTTGCTTATACATCTGAAGAGTACAAAATGCAGTACTTGGACACAATCTCAAAAACAACAGAATGATCTCAGTTTATTTCCAAGGCAAACTGTTCAATATCAGTAATCCAAGTCTATGCTCCAACCACTAATGCTGAAGAAGCTGAAGTTGAATGGTTATATGAAAACCTACAAAGACCTAAAACTAACACCAAAAAGATGTCCTTTTCATCACAGGGGACTGGACTGCAAAGGTAGGAAGTCAAGAGATATCTGGAGTAACAGTCAAGTTTGGCCTCTGACTAAAAAATGAGGCAGGGCAAAGGCTAACAGTTTTGCCAAGAGAATCCACTGGTCATAGCAAACACCCTCCTCTTCTAACACCACAAGAGACGACTGTACACATGGATATCACCAGATGGCAAATACTGAAATCAGACTGATTATGTTCTGTGCAGAAGAAGATGGAGAAGCACTACAGAGTCAGCAAAACAAGACTGGGGGCTGACTGTGGCTCAGATCATGAACTCCTTACCGCAAAATTTAGGTCTAAAGTGAAGAAAGCAGGGAAAAACCACTAGGCCATTCAGGTATGACCCTAACCAAATATCTTAAGATGATACAGTGGAAGTGACAAATAGATTCAAAGGATTAGATCTGACTGACAGAGTGTCTGAAGAACTATGGACAGAGGTTCTTAGGAGGCGGTGATCTAAACCAACCCCAAGAAAAAGAAATTCAAGGCAAAATAGTTGTCTGAGGAGGCCTTGCAAATAGCTGAGAAAAGAAGAGAAGCAAAAAGCAAAGGAGAAAAGAAAAGATATATCCATATGAATGCAGAGTTCTAGAAAAAAGCAAGGAGAGGTAAGACAGACTTCCTAAGTGAACAATGCAAAGAAATAGAGGAAAACAATAGAATGGGAAAGACTAGAGACTTCTTTAAGAAAATTAGAGATACCAAAGGAACATTTCATACAAAGATGGCCACAATAAAGGACAGAAATGGTATGGACCTTACAGAAGCAGAAGATAGTAAAAAGAGATGGCAAGAATACACAGAAGAACTACACAAAAAAGATCTCAATGACTTGGATAACCATGATGGTATGATCACTCAGCTAGAGCCAGACATCTTGGAGTGTGAAGTCAAGTGGGCCTTAGGAAGCATCACTACGAACAAAACTAGTGGAGGTGATGGAATTTTAGCTGAGCTATTTCAGATCCTAAAGGATGATGCTGTTAAAGTGCTGCACTCAATATGTTAGCAAATTTGGAAAACAGCAGTGGCCACAGGACTGGAAAAGGTCAGTTTTCATTCTAATCCTAAAGAAGGGCAATGCCAAGGAATGTACAAATTAATGCACAATTGTACTCATTTCACATGCCAGCAAGGTAATGGTCAAAATCCTTCAACCTAGGCATCAACAGTATGTGAACTGAGAAATTCCAGATGTACAAGCTGGATTGAGAAAATGCAGAAGAACCAGAGATCAAATTGTCAACATCCATAGGATTATAGGAAAAGCAAGAGAATTCCAGAAAAGCATCTACTTCTGCTTTATTGACTACACCAAAGCCTTTGACTGTGGATCACAAGAAACTCTGGAAAATTCTTCAAAAGATGGGAATACAAGACCACCTGACCTGCCTCCTGAAAAATCTGTATGCAGGTCAAGAAGCAACAGTTAGAATCAGACACGGAACAACAGACTGTTTCAAAATTTGGAAAGGTTGTTTATTGTCATCCTGCTTGTTTAACTTATATGCAGAGTATATCATGTGAAATGCCGGGCTGGATGAAACACAAGCTTCAAGCAAGATTTCAGGGAGAAATATCAATAACCTGATATGCAGATGATACCATACATATGACAGAAAGCAAAGAGGAACTAAAGAGCCTGTTGATGAAAGTAAAAGAGAAGAGTGAAAAAGCTGGCTTAAAATTCAATATTCAAAAAACTAAGATCATGGCACCCAGTCCCATCACTTCATGGCAAATGGATGGGGAAACAATGGAAACAGAGACAGACTATCTTCTTGGGCTCCAAAATCACTGCTGCCATGAAACTGAAAGACACTTGCTCCTTGGAAGAAAAGATATGACAAAAAATATGCTAGACATCATATTAAAAAGCAGAGACATCACTTTACTGACAAAGGTTCTTCTAGTCAAAGCTATGGTTTTTCCAGTGGTCATGTACAGATGTGAGAGTTGGGCCATAAAGAAGGCTGAGCGCCCAAAGAATTGATGCTTTTGAACTGTGGTGTTGGAGAAGACTCTTGAGAGTCCCTTGGGCTGCAAGGAGATCCAACCAGTCCATCCTGAAGATCAGTACTGGGTGTTCATTGGAAGGACTGATGCTGAAGCTGAAGCTCCAATACTTTGATCACCTGATGTGAAGAACTAACTCACTGGAAAACACTTTGATGCTAGGAAAGATTGAAGGCAGGAGGAGAAGGAGGCAACACAGGATGAGATGCTTGGATGGCATCACTGACTCAATGTACATGAGTTTAAACAAACTTTGGGAGATGGTGAAAGACAGGGAAGCCTGATGTGCTGCCGTCCATGGGGTCACAAAGAGTCAGACATGACTAAGCAACTGAACAAAACAATTCAAAGTTGTTTAACATCTGAAAATAGTGTCATACAGTAGTACACTATAAAGGACAAAACCATATAATAATCTCAGAAGATGAAGAAAATGCAGAGAAAGCATTTGAAAAAAATCAAACATTTATTCATTATAAAAATTCTCAACAAGCTAGGACTATAAAGGCATTTCCTCAACCTTATAAAGGGCATTCTGAAAAGCCAACAGCTAACATAGTTAATGAGGAAATACTGAATACTTTTCACCTCAGAGCAAGAACAAAGTAAGGATGTTCCAACTCCCTCCTTGTAATCAACAATGTCCTAGTGGCGCTAGCCAGTGAAATAAGAAAAACAGTGACATGCTGGACAGGAAAGAAGTAAATCTAAACTGACTGTATTCACATATGACATGACCTGACATATAGAAAACCCTAAGAAGTTCTTAGAAAAATTATCAGAATTATTGAATTTACCAGTTCTGGGAGGTTAGTTCCTAGAAGGGTGAACAAGGAAATTTCTGAGGGCGCTGTTAGCATTCTGGCCTGGAGAATTCCATAGACTGTATGGTCCATAGGGTTGCAAACAATTGGACACGACTGAGCAACTTTCACACACACACACACACACAAATCAGCATTCTGTTTCTTGATCTGTGTCTTGGTTTAAGTGAAGTGAAGTCACTCAGTCGTGTCCGACTCTTTGTGACCCCGTGGACTGTAGCCTACCAAGCTCCTCTGTCCATGGGATTCTCCAGGCAAGAATACTAGAGTGGATTGCCATTTCCTTCTCCAGGGGATCGTTCCAACCCAGGGATCGAACCCGGGTTTCCCGCATTGGAGGCAGACTCTTTAACCTCTGAGCCACCAGGGAAGCCCAGGTCTTGGTTTATTCCACTGCTTATCTGTCATTTCCTTTAGATATCTAACAGAAACTTATGTCAGATTATTGATTTTACTCCCAAATCCACATTCATTCACAACTGCTCACCAACTATCTCCTTTTCCATTAGGGACATCAAGATTCCCTAATTAACTGACATTAACTGACATCAAGATTCACCTACTTGCTCAGTAGGAACTGGAATTATCCTTGATTCCCTCCTTTCGTTTGCATGACATTTATAATGCACCAGCAACTCCAATGGATTCTATGTCGAAAAACATGGTGAATTCATCCACTTTCCTCCATCTCTAAGACAACATCACTCTTGCCCATCTAGTCTCATTCCTCGGTTTAATGAATATATAGCCTCCACCAAGAACCTTGTCTCCCACCTCTTCCTACTCCCTTGCTTTGTTAAAAGTCACCAACCAGTTGACAAGGTTCCAAGTCCAAGGCAAAGGTCACTGGCATGGCCCCCAAAGTCTTGCACCGCATGCCTCTCTCCATCTTCTCTTCAGGCTCTCCCATGGGCCACACCAGCTCTTTGTTTGTCCTTAGGACGTGACAAGCTCTACTTGTCTTGGAGGATTCATCCATGCTCCCTTGCTGCCTAGATCCCCACTCATTCTCCCTAACAGCATCTTGTTTGTGACCTTCACAATCACAATCCTCACCTTACACAATCTTTAACATTTCAGATTTACTAATCTGTACACTGTCTGTCTTACTCTGCCATAGCAACCTTGCATTAGGGCAGGCCTATGTCTTTTTTCATTCACTACTATGTGCCCAGCATCTGCATAATGCCGGCAGGTGGACGGCACAGTGTTTATTCATTCAAATGCACAGGGTACAATTAAATAAATCAAATATTGGGGGCAGATTCAGATATTACATGAGATGATTCTTCATGCACTGCATATACCAGGGGTTCCTAAACTTGATTGCACATTAGAATCCCCTGGGTAGTTTTAAAAAATCCCAATATACAGATTTAATCCTATCACACCATAATGGCTGGGACTGAAAGACAGACAGCAGCAGTTTTTAAAGTTTCCCAGCAAAGTAGGGGAACCATGGACATATACACTTAAAAATGAAAGCATATAATAAAGTCTGCAAAGAAAAACTTATTCCTTGTGTTCATACTATATATGTCTAAATTTAAAATGGCTTCTGCAAAATATATTATAGGCCCATGTGTGTTATGTGTGCTATGGTAAATTGCAAGATGTGCTATGATAAATTCGAACTATGGTTAATACTGACAACCACTTTTATTTATTGAGGGCTTCCCAAGCAGCACAGAGGGAAAGAATCCACCTGCCAATGCAGGAGACACAAGAGACACAGATTTGACCCCTGGGCCAGGAAGATCCTCTGGAGGAGGAAATGGCAACACACTCCAATATTCTTGACTGGAAAATTCCACGGACAGAGGAGCCTGATGGGCTATAGTCCATGGGGTCCCAAGGAGTCAGACATGACTGAGCACACACGCACACTTCGCACTTCATTTACTAATCTGCAGTGTATTCCAGAAGTTTGTAAATGATGCCAAGTAATGAAAGCACTTGTTCTAATATTAATAATGTTGAAAGTGGTGCTTTTTCCTGTGCATCTTCAATTTTTAGAAGATTTTATTGATTAATGTTGATATTGTTCAGTGGCTCAGTCACGTCTGAATCTTTGTGACCCTATTGACTGGAGCACATCCGTCCCTGTCTTTCACCATCTCCCAGAGCTTGTGCAAACTCATGTCCATCGTGTCTGTGATGCCATCCAACCATGTCGTCCTCTGTCATCCCCTTCTCCTTCTGCCTTAAATCTTTCCTAGCATCAGGGTCTTTTCCAATGAGTCAGATCTTCACAGTGGGTGGCCAAAGTATTGGAGTTTCAGCTTCAGTATCAGTCCTTCCAATGAATATTCAGAACTGATTTCCTTTAGCATTGACTGGTTGGTCTCCTTGCTGTCCAGGGAAATATCTCAAGAGTCTTCTCCAACACCACAGTTCAAAAGCATCAATTCTTTGGCGCTCAGCCTTCTTTATGGTCCAACTCTCACATCCGTACATGACTACTGGAAAAACCATAGCTTTGACCATATGGATCTTTGTTGGCAAAGTAATGTCTCTGCTTTTTAACACTCTGTCTAGGTTTGTCACTACTCTTCTCCCAAGGGAGAAGAGCAAGCATCTTTTAATTTCATGGCTGCAGTCACCATCTGCAGTGGTTTTGGAGCCCAAGAAAATAAAGTGTCTCACTGTTTCCATTGTTTCCCCATCTATTTTCCATGAAGTGATGGGACTGGTTGCCATGATCTTAGTTTTCTGAATATTGAATTTTAAGCCAGCTGTTCCACTCTCTTCTTTCACCTTCAACAGGCTCTTTAGTTCCTCTTCACTTTCTGCCATAAGAGTGGTGTCATCTGCATATCTGAGGTTATTGATATTTCTCCAAGAAATCTCAATTCCGGCTTGTGCTTCATCCAGCCTGGCATTTTGGATGATATACTCTGCATATAAGTTAAATAAGCAGGGTGACAATATATAGCTTTGACATACTCCTTTCCTAATTTTGAATCAGTCTGTTGTTTCATGTCCAGTTCTAACTGCTGCTTCTTGACCTCCATACAGGTTTTCCAGAAGGCAGGCAAGGTGGTCTGGTATTTCCATCTCTTTAAGAATTTTCCAGTTTGTTGTGATCCACACAGTCAAAGGCTTTATTTAGTGTAGTCAATGAAGCAGATGTTTTTCTGGAATTCTCTTGCTTTTTCTATGTTCCAATGGATGTTGATATTAGCTGGCTATTATAATTAAGGGCTTCCCAGCTGGCTCAAGTGGTAAGGAAACTGCCTGCCACTGCAGAAGACAAGGGTTTGATCCCTGGGTCAAGAAGATCCCCTGGAGGAGGGCATGACAGACCACTCCAGTATCCTTGCCTGGGAAATCCCATGGACAGTGGAGCCTGGCAGGCTACAGTTCATAGGTTCGCTAAGAGTTGGACACACTTGAGCATGCTTGCACATTATAATTACATATATGTGTATGTGTAATTCCACAAACATTGAATGAACAAATATTAGTTGGCAGGTATTCTGATATGTGTTACAGAATGTGGGAAACCTAAGATGGAGCTTTATTTATATAAATCCTTTATGTGTTGGCAGTTTGCTAAGATGATGATTGATAAATTATTTGACAAAGCTCATTGCCTTGTGTGGCAGCATCATTCCCATTCAACTCAGTTCAAATTCCAGGTTATCCTCTTTATTATCTGTATAAATTTAGGTGACTGTTAGTATTTGTATTACTGTTTTTTGTATGAAAACTGAGAAGGGTAAGCTGAATGCTGGAGCTCCTGATAGGTTTAAATCATATGAAATATACAAAGTGACACTGTTGTTTCCAATCAATCAACAAACACTCAAGTAAATGAACTCTGTTCACTCCCTGCAGCATTTCTACTGTCTCAGTGAATATAACAAAAATCCTGCATTTGCTCATTCCACAAATAATCACGTAATGGAAATTATTTTAGGTGCTCAGGGCATGGGAGTAAACAGACAAAAATCCCTGCCCTGGGGGAGCTGATGTTCCAGTAGGTGAGACAGACAGTGAATATTTGGTATTAAAAATGCCAATTAAACAAGAAGTTATGAGTCTATTATAAAAAATAGTAAGTCCTTTAAAGAAGAGGTTATGAGTCGGTTATGAAGCTGCTGCTGCTGCTAAGTCGCTTCAGTCATGTCCGACTCTGTGTGACCCCATAAGACAGCAGCCCACCAGACTCCTCCATCCATGGGATTTTCCAGGCAAGAGTACTGGAGTAGGGTGCCATTGCCCTCTCCGCGGTTATGAAGAGCCTTGACTAAAACAGAGGACCTGGCCTGCTGGGCCAGAGAGGGTGGGAACGGGAGAGAGGATCAAAAAATCAAACAGCCTGGTGGAGAAGACGATGAGGACGCAAACGCCTGGAGAATCTGAGGGCTTAGCTGTGCAAATATTTGGGGGAAAGCATTATTGAGAAAGTGAATTTTCGAGCAACAAAATGTGATCTTTTTCATGGGAGACACCATTTTCCTAACCCCATCCTACTGAGTGGGCTTTCAGTTTAAGGGGACAAAGTCTTGTTCCTGAATGTCCAAAGGAAATGATTTTAGAAATGGGCAATGTAGCAGAGGCAGGGAGCAGGAAAGAGAATCATATCAGTGCCTCCCTCAGGAGGTCAAAGTCAGAACTAGCTACACCTGGGGGTGGACATGGATGTCTCAAAAACCCAGACACAGACACGGGAGTGCCTTGATTTCTCCAACTAGTTTGGTTTCCAGCAGCAGCGTATTAAAAGCTTGATTTAAGTCTGCAAGTCATACAATTAATATTTGAGGTAAAGACAAATTTTTAAAAAATTAACAGAAGAATACTCCAGGGAAAAGAATACTCCAGGGAACAAGAATACTCTACCTGAGTGGACGTGAACACACATCCTGCTCTGAGTCACAGCTGAAGCTCTGGGCCAGGTCCCAGAGAAGCAGCTCCCTCCACCTCCCCAGCAGGGTCTGCCTCTGAGAGCAGCCCAGGTGGGTGTCCCCACCACAGGGCCTGGCACCTGCCCAGTATGGCTCAGGCTTATTCTGCAGAACACTTCCAAGGTGTGTGGAGAGGTGGTGACAAACCACTCTGTGGAGAGTGCTGGAGAAGAGCCAAGTCCAGGGCAAAGGCATGCACTTTCTGGAATGTTCTGGAACATCTGGAACCCTGCGCACCCACAGCTCTCCCTTTGCTCACTGACCCCACTGATGGCTGGCAGCTCCCATGTGTTGGTGGCCAGGTCAGAGGTGAAGACGCCCTCAGCCCCTGAAACCCAACATGGGGCTCCTGACTGGTGTCTGAGTGCCGCCAGCTGAGGACACTTTCATGGATGGGCTGCCCTGACCCACCTTGCTGAGGCTGGCTTGGGAGGCTGAGGCTGGTCTTCTGAGCTCCTGGCAGAGCATGGGGGGAAGGGGGAGAGGGAGCACCCGGCCCCCTGCTCCCTCTGCTCAGGACACACAGCCCTCTCAGCATCCCATCCTTCCTCAGAGGCCTCCACAGCCACCTGGTGAGAAGCGACTTGGCCTTTGAGTTCAGTGCTTTTCACACTTCTAAATTCACACAACCATGAGAGATGCATTTTACATGAGAGTCAGGGCATTTACGTATGAACCAAAAATTACCCTGGCTACCCTTTAAAGTACATCTATTTTTCATTCTAGTCCATTAAAAAAAATATTCTGGCTATGATCTACGGAATGGATTCCATGCCCTAGGGGATTGCCCAGAATGGCCTGACTGGAGCTGACGTTGGAGATCCACTGACTGAATTGACAGGCAGCCACGGGAAGGCAGGAAGGCCTGGATAGCATCCAGGAACAGGAATGAATGACCAGCTCCCTCTGTGCTCCACTGCACTTCACTCCTAATTGTGGTCTGATGTTTGTGTCTCCCCAGAATTCATGTACTGAAATCCTAGTCTCAGTGCAATGGTATTAGGAAGTAGAAGCTTTGAATGGAGTTACTGACCTTCTGAGAGACCCCAGGGAGCTCCCTCACCCCTTTCATGGAATAAGGATATGAGAAGAAAGCACTCTGCAACCCAGGAGAGAGTCCTCACTGGAACTTGGCCATGCTGGTCCCTGATCTTGGACTTCCAGGCTCCAGAACCACGAGAAATACATTTCCATTGTAAAACACCCAGTCTATAGCACTTTGTCCTAACTGCCAGGACTAAGACACTCCTACCATTTGAGTCTGTAATGTGGCTGAGGAGGTGTCCTGAGGGCACGGGTGAGACTTCCCACAGTAATGCCCCCAGCTCCAGACACAGCTGCTGGTGAGCTGGAGGTCTGGTAAAACTTCAGTGGATGAACAAATGAATACTTTCAAGGTGGAGAAGAGTATCATGCATTTAATACCACTTTTACTCATTTGCACTTTGCTAACCAGGAACAGTCAACTGATTTTTAAGGTATAAAGCAACAGCTTAAGAAAATCAACATTTTTAAGTTAGGTTTTGTATACAGGTAATATTTCATGACCCTGATTGCCCTTCTTTATAAACATAGTGACAAATGCACTGAAGGTATACTATTTGTGAAGAACAGTTATAAGCACTTAATATGCATTGTTTTATTTCATTGCTTCTACTATCCTATGGGGTATCATCATCCCCATTTTACAGAGGAAGAAAGAGAGATTTAGAGAGTTGAAGTTACTTGCCCAAGGTCACACGGTTGGTGCAAAGCTGGAATTCAAATCTCCTAGTTTGACACTCAGATCTATACTAGAAACCACAGCATAATTTACTAACCTGTAATGACAGACTATTCTCTAGTAAAGAATCCCTCTGGCCTCTGTCTCTGGCTTTGTGGGAGGTAACCTTTAAATTCCTGGGATTTCCTAAGTGATAGGAGAGGGTCTGTCATTTGTGGTGGATCCCTTGGATCACAGCTACATTTATGCTAACAAGATGATTCAGGACAGGCTGCCCAGGCCACAAAGACTAGCCATGTGATTAGTAATTAGTGGGTTGGGACTTTGACGTAAGTGTTATCAGCCTAACCTCCCAACCTCCTGGGAGGGAACTGGGCTGGAGACTGAGTTCCCTATGGCCAGTGATCCAATCAATCACATCTCCATAGTGAGACCCCAATAAAAACCCTGGACACAATGACTTTGGGGACCTTCCTGGTTGGTGAGCACATCTGTGCCAGGTGGGTCATATGCTCCAGCTCCACAGGGAGAGGGCAGGGAGGCTCCCTGTGTGTCTCCTCATTTGGCTGGTCTTGATTTGCACCTTTATTATAAAACTGTAACTTGCAGTAGTTGGTCAGAAGCAGTTGGTCTCCAGGTTACTTGGGGACTGTGGAACTTGTGTCTGGTGTCTGAAGTGAGGCAGGCTTGTTAGGGACCACGCTCTTAACTTGTGGGGTCTGTGCTGACGCTGGGTGATGAGCATCAGAACTGCCCAGCCACACTAAGCCATCCAATCTAGAGAAGCAGGAATTCAAGGGAGGGAGCCTCAGATAAAATCTGGTTCAGCATCATGGGGAGAAATTGGCCAAGAAAGGGAAGACCCATTCTTGAGATGTGTCCTATCCTTGTTGGATTGTAGGAAAAGAAGTGTCTCCTTGTCAGGCAGAGTGTTCCCAATTTACTGGGGCCAGAGTTTGAACATGGCTGCCTTCTCACTGGATACGGTGACGACAGCTGTAGTTCCGTTATCAGTGGAGACCTTCTTTATTCTACTGAAACTAAAACTACAACTACACTGAAATCAAAAGACCATAAAACTCAGGACCACTGAGGAAGAAATATAGCATTCCTTGTGTAGCAAAGAGCTTTGCACTGGGACATGACTGCTAAGGTCTGTCCACGGGAACTGAAGGGTCCTTACAACACCCTTTGGGAGATGTGCAATCTCAGAGCTCAGCTGTTAACGTCATTTTGGCCCTAAAAACAGTTGTTCAATTTTCTAGGAAATGAAACTGGGCTTCAGGTATAGACTAGCGATGTTTACTATTCATTTAATAGGTTCCTACCATTAATCCTTCTGTGAAATGGAGTGTCTTGTTATAAAGCCACCTGGCCCCTTGTCTTAGTCCATTTGGGCTGCTCTAATAGCATACCATGGATGAGGTGGCTTATAAACAGCAGAAGTCCACTTTTCACAGACCTGGAGGCTGGCAAGTCCAAGATCAAAGTGCTGGCATATTCAGCGTCCGATGGGCACTCCCTGGTGCATAGACAGTGCCTTCTCTCTCTGTCCTCACACAGTGGATGGGGAAGGGGCGTTCTCCGGGGTCCCTTTTATAAAAGACTTCACTCATGAGGGCTCCATCCTCATGACCTAAATTTATCTCCTAAAGCCTCCATCTCCTAACACCAACACACTGGTGGTTAAGATTTCAGTGTATGCATTTTAGGGGGACACAAGCATGCAGTCTATAGCTCCCCTCTAATAGCTGGTATTCCTATGGGTTCAAAGTGATCCAAAAGGTTAATGCTGAACCATAATAAATGTGATCTTTACCTACTAGGATGTCAGAGAATTTGCATGGACTCAGGAGGCCCTGAAGGATTTCTGGGGTCTTGTGCTAAAGGCATGGCCAGGAGATGGAGGGAGGTTCCTCACCCTCTGTCCATGAAGGAGGCTGGGCTGGGAGCACAGCACAAGGCAGGGCAGCATCGGTGGGGCTCAGTGCTGGGAAGGTGGGGTCCACGGCTGGTGGATCAGGCTGGGGTCAGTAGCCCCAGCAGGCCGAGGCCCAGCCAGGCAGGGCCCTCCACCCCAGAGGCACACTGAGTGAGACCTCATGTGGTGGGGGGTGGGTTCTACCTAAAGGCGGCTAAATGAAGGGCTGCAGACCATTCTGCATACAGAGGAGCACTCTATGCAAAGCAGCAAAGGCAGCAGCCTGGTCAGAAGGTGGCCAGGGTGTTCAGAGCCACGCCTCCACTGGCCGAGGAGGGAGAAAGGGGGCAGACACAGCAAAGGGAAGCAGGCAGGGGTGACAAGAAGCCCTGGTTGGGAAGGGAAAGGTGGCCAGGGAGGGGACAAGAGACCCCTCCCCGGTCTCTGACTTGGTTTCTGGGGTGAAGTGTGGGGGGACAGCACCTGGGGGTTGTGTGCCTGGAGGGGTCCCCAGGATGGGCAGGTTAGGAAGAAAGGGAATAGTTCTCAGACACAGAGTCCCTGGTGATTGGCCAAGTGTGGATCAGTGGGTGCAGGGGCCTCTGTCTCAGGAAGAGGCAGAGGGGTGGAAGGAGCAGACAGAAAGTCTAAGGACAGTAATTCAAGGCTGTGGTCCAGGTTCTACCTCAGAAGAATTTCAAGGCTCCTCTGTGGGGCTCTGGGAGGTGGGCGGGCGTGGGATGGCGGGGGTGGGGTGGCGGTTATAATACAGGGATACAAAGGAAAGGAGCCTGGCCGCTCTAGGTCTATCGTAAAGGAGGGTTTGGAAGGCACATTCTTCAAGTATCTTTAGACACTTTGAATATATCCAAACAGTTCATTTCCACCGAGGGGTTCGTGTCATTTTGAAAAAAAAAAAAAAGACTGTCCACCCTTTAGCTCTCTCCCAGGTTCACTGTCAAGGTCAAACACTGCACTTCCTAGGCCCACGTGCACAGCTGAGCCCAGAGGTCAGCTCACCCCTGGAGGCCCTGTGTCCCTTTCTTTTGCAGCACTGTGACCCAGAATGGACACCTGGCTGGGATCTTAGAAATGAAACTCCCACCAGGAAGAGTCACACAGTGCTAACACACTTTGAGAAGTCTGCTTCACTGATTTAAACCTGCACTCAAAGACAGCCGGGCAGCATACACATTTTATCCATGTTCATAGAGGCCGCATGGGAAGCAAACTTGGCGTCAGAATTATCTCATAGGTGTGATAAAATCAATCACTCCATACAAATAGCATTTGTTACACAAGAAAAAAAGATGCACGTTCTTGCTGGATACCTCACTGTAAAGAAGCAAGTAGAGGAAGAACCCTGCTCCTTGCCCTAGCTCTGTATATTGAACAGATATCGATGTTTGTCTGGTTTGAACCTCCAGGAACAACTTCAAAGTATTGTCACACCTTTTTCAGCACAGATTTGGGCCCTGGTGAAATTCCCAGAACAGCAAACCAAACGGTCATTGTCCACCTCTGGTCACCAGAGCCCTCCTCCTGGACATTGCAGAGGCCTGGAGGAGGTGAGTGAGAGGGGCACAGTAGGCGTGGGGTCGGGGGGCGGGGGGCGGTGGCTACCACACAGTGACACAAAGGGAAAGGGCCTGGCCACTCTAGGTCTGTCTTTGGTAAAGAAGGGTTTGGAATTCACATTCTCCAAGGGTCCTACCAATTCTCAAAGAGTTACAAAGGGAACCTGCAAGAGGTTGGGAACTGTATGCCTGTCTCCTTTCAGTGAAGGCCTCTGAAGTTTCCCAGGGTGGACAAGGGGCTTCCTGATGGCTCAGTGGAGAAGAATCTGCCTGCAATGCAGGAGACCTAGTTTCAGCCCCTGGGAAGGGAAGATCCCCTGGAAAAGGGAACGGCAACCCACTCCAGTATTCTTGCCTGGAGAATTCCATGGACAGAGGAGCCTGATGGGCTACAGTCCATGGGGTCACAATACAGTCGGACACAACTGAGCAAATAACATACACACAAACATACACAGGGTGGCCCAGAGGCCCAGGACAGAGCAGCACGATGTGCTGTGATACTTCCCTCCTCGGGGGAGTGCTCCATCGTCATACAGGAAAAAGAGCCTGGCTTGACTCAAGAGTGACAATGATGAAGCAGGCAGGCCACCAAAGCTATAATTAAAAGCCTCTGCATTATCCGCCTCTCTGCTCCACGGATTCACTTAAAAATAAAGCAACCAGACATCAATTTAGCTGGCCCCATGAAATTTGCTGCTGCTTTCTCCACTTCTAATAATGGACATGCAAGCACTTAATGTCCAAGCTAACTTCTACTTTATGTATATACTATAGCTATATCATTTACTTAACGGGGTTCCTGAAATGTAAGAAACAGCTATTTGTCCTTTAGATATCAGGGGGATAATCAACCTCACTCTGAATTAAACTCTTGAATTAAAGTAACAAGAACCCTCAAGCAAGCCTCCTTACAGGAGAGAGTGCTGCAGGATGCAGGAGCCCTCCTGAGCTTAGCATCAGTGACAGTCAGTCCTGGGCCTGCAGATTCTGAAGCCTGAGGTTTCAGTGACCCTGGAAGATGCCCCTGCCTGGGAAAAGGATTCAGTATGGGGTCTTCACTTAGTAACTAAGTCTCCCCACATTAAGTTATGTGGGGAGAACAGAGGAAGTAGTCCTCTTTGGGAACAGCCCCAGAAAGAAAGAGTGACTCACTGCCTTCCACAGAGGAGAAAGGACCAGGGAATCTGGATGAATCTTCTGCCAAGCTGACCGTCAAGTACATCTCTACAGAAGACAGGCCGGCACTAAGCTGGAGATGCTGGGTCCTGCCTTTCAATTCATTGCATTCCTGTGTTCTAAACAGTCAGCAGCTTCTGTAGACCTTCCACAGGGAGAAGGATGCACTGACCACAGTGGGGCATATTCTGGATCTACCTAGTGGGTGTTCATGGCAAATTTTAACAGCAGATTTATGTATCAGCCTCTTGTTTGCCTGGTTAAAGTTACTAATACCGCTGTGGCAAACTATTCTACAAGACGAGGGCATTCCCAGTATCCCAGCAATGCTCATCATGCTTGCCCTCCTACTGTGTGGCCCTGCCACCCCTCCTCCAAGAGAAAGTGTCTACTACACGTACCCTTGATTCCAAGTGGGCTCATGACTGTAGGATCAAGAGAACAGGGCAGACAGGGGCGACCTCCAAGAACAGGTGCTCACAGGTGATGCAGCCTTGACTCCTGGAACCCTGTACCAATGGCCCTGAGGCCACCATGCTACCATGGAAGCCAGGCCACGTGGAGAAGCCGTGTGCAGGCGATCTGTGGTCAATCTCAGCATTCGCATCATCCAAACCCAGGCTGCAAGATAAGCCTTCAGGTTAATCTCCCCTTTCTTTCCAGCTGGGGCCCCAGACATCATGGAACAGAGATAAGTCTTCCTCATTGTGTCTGAATCCAGCTTAATAAATAGATGGTTTATGTGCTAAGTTGTGAGGTCGTTTGCTGTGAAGCAGTAAGTAACCAGAACACCCTAAACCAGACCAGCTCGAGTGTATTGAAGTTTGGGGCCATGGGAGGCTGTACTTAACACATGACCCTCCCAGGTTTCCCCAGCTTTGTAAGATCATCCTTGGCACTCAGTTATCTCTCCTGAAAGGCACAGCTTTGCAATTTTGCTCACAAGAATGTATTTTAAAGTCTGACAATGGTACATCTTAACATTTTAAAAGGCAACACACACCCTAGGTCTATCCTGGGTCAGCTAGGACCACACAGCCTCCCTTCCTCTGACTTGGTGCCCGATGCCCTGCACTGCCAGGTCCCCACGTAGCCTTTCCATCCCCAGAAGGACTGTCTACACTCCAGCCACACTGGGCCACTCACTTCACCCCACTGTTCACTCATTTAACCTGCATCCTATTGAGGGGCATTTTTACTGACTCCAAATATATAGGGCAGATTTTAAATAAGAAGGGATAAACATCCTCACATATAGGTCTGCATTGTATCTTTAGTCACAGGCTTAGGAAAGGTTCTGAAAAGTGGGTCTGTGGGGCACCGAGTATGAGTTTCAAGGATGCTGGTACACATCACCAGGTGGTTTTCCAGAAACTGATTACAAGGGAAGTTGGACATGGTTTGAAACCTCAATTGTCATTTCTATTTTTCTTTTGTGAACTGTTTCCCCTGGTCCTTTGGCCATTTGAGGGTATGTGCCTTCTCACTGGTGGGCAGGGGCTCTTGTGAGATGCGCCTGTTCCTGACATGGTTATAGCACCCTCCTGCTTCCTCCTGTGAACAAGGCAGGTGGGCTCCAGCTGGCTGGCTGAGAACCCACACTGGTGGGGGCTCACCATGGGGTGATAACCCAAGGGTCAGGGTCAAGTCGGCTGTGGAGTGAGACGATACGGGAGTCTGGAGGTGAGGGAGAGGATGCTGGAGATCACCTGTGGACCTGATCATTGAAATGAGGCCCAAAGGAGTTTCACAACCAATAACAGAAAGCCCAAAGGTGTCTGAAGGCTGGGTCTGTCCACAGAGTCCACTAGAAGTCAATGTGCTTGGACAGGATGGGCAGGGGAAGAGGCAAAATGTGAGGTCAGAAAGTGAGGAACAGGGCCCCGTGGGTGCAGGAAGGGAGGTGGAAGCCTGAGGAGGGGTAAATGGGAGAATCAGGAGACCTGACCTGGGGCCCTGGTCAGGGGGATGACGTGCGGGAGAGGCTGGAATGGGGGCAGAGCAGACCAAGAGGATGGGGACAGTAACAACAGAAAGCAGGTAATTTTGAAAATAATTTCTTATGACTTCATGATGGATTGACTGTGCTGAAAGTGAGGTGCAATGCATGAATCCAAATCCCCTGAACATCAGAAGGCCTGAAGCAGAAGCTGGCCAACAGGCAGATCTCCCTTTAGAATCCCATCACCCGGGTGACCAGCCACTGGCCCCAGGCATGGAGGACAGTTCTGAGTGGAGGAATAACTGGAAATCTGCACAAAACTTGCATCAAAAGCCACGGGCCTTGAGACACCAAACAAGAGCTGAGTTAAAGAGAATAGGATTCTGGGGCGAGCTTGCAAGAACTCCAACATCTGAAGGTCAGGGAGATGTGGAAATAGCAAGAACCAGCACACGGGCTGGGCAAGGGGTGGCCGCTGAGCTAGGGAGAAGCCAAAACGCTGTGGCATTCTGGAAACCAAGGGAGGAAGTGCTTAAAGACTAGGGGAAAAGGGTAGAACTACCAGCTGCTAGAAAACAGGAAATGAAAAAGCAGAGCAAGTGTGGCAGGGATGATGTCTCCAGCACCCAGGGGCCTGGACTTCAACGGTGGTGAAAGAACCCCAGAGTGGAGCTTCCTTGAGATCCTTCCAGGGGACCCACAACATCAAAACAGTTACTCTAAGATGGTGCTTGTCTTTTCACTATGCTGACACTCATGTGCAAAAACAAAGGAGGGTCCCAGTGCTGGTGCCTTTGCACAGAGTAAGATAGCAGCACCAAACGTACCAACAGCACTTGTTCCCTTCACCAGTCAGAGTCACAGAACTAAAACCACAAAAACAAGAGTAAAACAAACCAAAGCGAAATTAACTCAAGATTACCCTTGCACTGGAGCCAGGATATTTGAGTCTGTGTATATAGCAGTGAAAGCTGTCCTATTCAAGCCACATATTATGCGTGTCACTTTGAATAAGCAACATAATCCTCCTGAGCCTCAGTTTCCTCATCTGTAAAATGGGGCAAGTAGCAACTTCCTGATAAGGCAGATCAGAAGATTCAATGATGCATTTTGTAATGCATGCAAAATAGGGCTAGGTATAGAATAAGCATTCAATTAATATTAGCAACTATTATTATTTATCTAGTTTAGCAAGTTCTCTGTCTTCCAACAACACTTCTTTCTGAATGTGCCTGGGCCCTGAAAGCAAAGAGGCCTCGAGCTTGAATAGAACATCATGTTATAGGAACTTCCTCTTGTGGGAGCCAAAGAGGGAGCGAGTGAGGGAAAGGAACTGCGGCTCAAGGCTGGGGTGTGTCCCTTGGCTATGGGCGCGGTGGTGAGCTGTGGATGGTGCTTGGGAGACAGGTGACAGGTGAAGCCCATGCGAACGCACCGCTGTGGGGTGTGCACTGTCCCTGCGCCCTCTATGCCCTGCTGCTTCCTCCATCACCACATAGGCGGCTGCAGAGAAATGTTTCTGAGGAAAAAGTCAGGTTGAAGGTCTGAGAATGAAGGTTTCCAGGAAGAAGACAGAGCCAACCTGCCCTGGGATGGAGATGTTTAGGAGGGACCTTCAGGCAGAGCTTTGAGGGGGCTTCTCAGTGGCTCAAAACCATAGCTTCACCAGAGCTCTGACCCAGGAACCTGGAGTGATGTCAGAGATGGCCCAGCCTCCCTCCTCATTCTATCTCATTATGTGCATAAGGCCTGCTCTTCTCCAAACGAACCTCAAAGAGGAGGCAACATGTGGTTTACATCTCAATACCAATATTTGATGCCAGAGATACCTCTCCAAGTGAGAAACTCAAGGAGAACTGATCAGATCTTGCTGGCAGACAACCACAGTGCAGAGAACCGTGGCATGCAGAGGCATGGGGAGTGTCCTGCCGGAACCATGAAGCTATCTGGACTCTGTTCCCAAGAGGGTCCACCACCATGTGGCCATAGAAACATGCAGCTTAATCTCAAGGCAGGATGTTGTGCTTTCTAAGCCAGACGTGACTGCATTATTGGAATAATGAAAGGGACCCTTGGTAGTTGTACGGGAAAGAACAAAAGGATGGCACATATTTGTGGGCTCAGCAAGTGAAGCTATGTATTACCTTGAAACTGACATCTTAAAGGACACAGCAGGAAAGGATTTGATTCTCTAAAAGGAATGATGAATTTTCCAAGTCTGGAGTTAAGGTGTGTGCTGATCAATTATGGAGGGATGACTATGTGCTGAAAACATACATCTCCTACCTTGCTTCAGGGAGGGTATAATGTAGGAGGATCCAAAGGCTGCAGGCAGGTGGCAAGCCTCTCATCAGGGTTTAGCCTTGGAATGCTGGAGAACTCATACTGGAGAGCTGCCCTGTGACCGTTAATGAATATGGGAAGGCATTCAGTGCACAGCACCCACTGCTGGAAATCAGAGCATTCATACTGCTAAGAAACCTTAAAGTGTGAAAAATGTGGGAAGTTCTTTAGATTTAATTCAAGCCCCAAAGTACATCAAAGAAGTCATAATGGTGAGAAAGCCTTTGAGTAAAGACAAGGCAGAAAGGCTGATAAGAAATGGCAGGCAATGCCACACCTAGTAAGGAATTCACATAGGTGCAAAATCTCTCCCATGAATACAATATGGGAATATCTCTAGACATGGTTCAATTCTTAGAAGAAATCAGGAAATTTATACTGGCATAAGACACTACAAAATACAGGGAATCATCCAGTAATGGCCCAAACATGTCCAGCATCAAAGAATTTGTTATATGCTTTATTTAACCTAAAAACCTACTGCTATATCATTAGCTTGTAATTGGACAGTATACTGAATACTATAATCATTTTGTCATTCCACAAAGTAAGACCCAGAGTAACACTCAAGAGTTCATTTTTTAATAACTAGGTGAATGAATGGGTTCTCTTGGATTTTCTAGGTAAATTACATTGCTTACAAAGAATAACAGTTTTGTTTCTGCCTTTCCACTATTTATACCTTTATTTTCTCTTCCTTGTGTTAATGCATTAAATCTGAATTTCAGACCCTGAGAAATACAGAAAATACCTTGTACTAAAGTACCTGATGAAAGTGTTATCACGCCAAAGGGCTCTTAGGGCTGCAGTTACAGGAATCCACATGAGTTGGTGAAAACACACAAGGGAAGGACAGATACTCTAAGAGCCAGGAGCAGTCTCAGCCGCAAACAGGGCAGGAACCAACGCTATGCTATAAGGTGTCCAAACAGTGCTCTCTGGACTCCCATCTCTTCTTCTTCTGTTTTTCATCCCATTGGCTGCTGACAGTGAGAAGACTCTCCTGAGGAACACTGTGCAAAGTCCCAGGAAAGAACGCCTTGCCCCTCAGGTACCCTCCTTGGGTTAGTCATCAATAGCCCACAGTTCAGACTGTGTTGGCCCTGGCCTGGGTGAGGCACCTGCCAATCAACTGCGGGTGGTACTGGGGTGCAAGAGCAGGGCCATTTCTATGCACATGCACCAACGCAAGCTGAAGGGAAGGGCATCCTTAGACCAGAGGTGCTGAGAACCCAAAAGTCATCCACAGCACAGAACCCAGATCTGCCGGGCCTGCTTAGTTTAAACAGAACTTGTTCACATCATCTCCACTGCTCCATCCTCAACATTCCAGGATTCTCTTTTATGTACATTTTACACGTGAATCAACCAAGGCTCAAGGTTTGGTGAATTTTCCAAGGACATACAATTATCAGATCCAGGGACTCCAACTCCGATTTCCATTCTCTCCAGTCTCTCTGGCTGTTGTCATACAACTATGAACATCTCTCATGCCCAGTTAGATCTCTGGCATCATTAAACTCTTAAAGAGGTTAGCAATTAATTTCAAACTTTGGAGACTCTCAAGGATGATACACCCATTACACACTGAGAGATGGTTACAAAGAACATCTATAAATGTTCAACGTAAGCAATCCTGAGCATTGCCAAGCCACGCCTTTCCCCAGGCAGGGTAAAAACTAAGAGAATCTGATGCAGACTTAATCTGGATTCAGAATCACATTTAGCCTCACATTCAAACAAGTAGGAAAATTTGTTGCTTCACCTGGTCTGGTATTCCCCAAGAAACACAATCACTCTCAAAGTGTCTGAAAGTAATTCCCACCAAAATGTCAATGCTGTCAAAGTTTCTAGTGCTAAATATTGATTTCAGAAAAAAAATAAAGTCAGGCCACATCTTACATGCACTCTCTGAAACTAACAGATGTAGCAATAGGGCAACACACTTATCTTCTCCACGATTGCACTTCAAGCCCCCATCCTCCCCTGCTAGTCTGGTGTCTGTGTGTGTGCTCAGTCACTCAGCTATACCTTATTCTCTGCGACCCCATGGCCTGTAGTCTGCCAGGCTCCTCTGTCCATGGAACTTTCCAGGCAAGAAAACTGGAGTGGGTTGCCTTTTCCTTCTTCAGGGGATCTTCCTGACCTAGGGATCAAACTCTTGTTTCCTGTATGTCCTGCATTGGCAGGCAGATTCTTTACCACTGAGCCATGTGGAAAGCCCGGGTCTGATGTGACTGACTGCAAAAGTCCTGGACCCTTTTGTTCACATTCCGATGTAAATTTCAATAGGTAGCACATTCTAAAGAAAAACCCTAACCTTAATCCTTAACCTTAACCCTGAGACTTTCTGTAAGAAAGTTGGGAGTGGACACCTTCCTTGGGTCACCAGGGATGGGGACTCACACTACACACACCACGAGCCCATGTCACGACTTGGGGCTTATCCATTTCCCTAAACTCCCCAACTGACCCTGGCCCCTTCCTCCTCTTCTCCTTTGACTGCTCCAGTCTTTCACTCAGCAGAAGCTTTTCCCCCTTTCTAATATGAAGTGTTTCAGCCTTTGATTTTCTTCCAGTTCTTAGATCCATCTGATGATGGATGCTCTGGCCGAAAGCACAGAAACAGAGAGGAAGGTGGTAGGGTAGCGAGTGGGGAGTGGGTGGGAAAAGGGAGTAGAAAATGCCAATCCTTATTATTCTCCTTGTCACAGTTATATCTGCAGAAAGACACCAGTAGTTGTATTTCTGGTGAAGACAGAGGTGAAACTACACAAAGCAGTTCTGTGCTGAACCCCCAACGCTGCCTCCCCACCGTTTTCACGCAGTTAGAGGCTTGGGTGCCAGGGCCCCATCCAGAGGGTTCTCAACAGCTGGGAGAAGGGTGAGGGCACAATCTAACACTCTCACAGCTGCATGCATCTCCGGATCCTAAGGGTCTCCCATGTGGAGGCGCAGCTCCACTGCCCTGTGGAGCCAGCATCCTGGGAAATAAAGAATGTCTTCCCTCCCAGGGGACCAGGGCCATCAGCTAAAGGGAATGTTGAAGCCCTAAAAGGGGATGCCATGACTGGACCCCAGGTCTCTCGACTAAAAGAAATCCTCTAACAAGAAGTAAGGAGGAGAGAAGAAAGGAAGGGAAGAAGGCATTAAATAGATACTATTTAAAAAAGAAAAGAAAGCACAAAACAGCTCCCTGAAGTCTAAGTATGTAGGGCGGGCACAATTCCATCCAGGACCCTACGATGCTGACGTTCAGGGGCGGCGACTGGCCCCACTTCTGAGCTGCCTTTCAGTTCCTGCAGCAACTCAGACAATGAAATGGACTCCGTGACCTGCAGAGCCCCCTGGGCCTGCCCGCCCTCAGCCCACTAACAGCAGCCTGGGGGCAGCACACACCTCCTCGAGGCACCCCCAGCCTGCAAGAGAAAGTGTCCCCTTTATGGAACTGCCCAAGGGGAAGAGTTCAGAGAGACAGAGTCAGAGGTTAAGGTCCTCTTGTAAGATGGGGTAAGAATCAGAGAACTGGGACATGTACCAAAGTGACTTCTTTTTAAAAATTCAACTATAATTAATGCACAATATTGTGTTAGCCAAGTGATTCAGTTATATATTTTTCAGATTCTTCTTTTCCATTATAGGTTATAATAGGATATAGAACAAAGTTCCCTGTCCTAAACAGTAGGATCTTGTTTGTCTATTTTATGAATAGTGGAACTGTGGTGTTGGAGAAGACTCTTGAGAGTCCCTTGGACTGCAAGGAGATCCAACCAGTCCATTCTGAAGGAGATCAACCCTGGGATTTCTTTGGAAGGAATGATGCTAAAGCTGAAACTC
>SJYT01069956.1:77700-87718 GCA_006410635.1 Cephalophus harveyi | reverse complement strand
GATCCAACCAGTCCATTCTGAAGGAGATCAACCCTGGGATTTCTTTGGAAGGAATGATGCTAAAGCTGAAACTCCAGTACTTTGGCCACCTCATGCGAAGAGTTGACTCATTGGAAAAGACTCTGATGTTGGGAGGGATTGGGGGCAGGAGGAGAAGGGGATGACCGAGGATGAGATGGCTGGATGGCATCACTGATTCGATGGACGTGAGTCTGAGTGAACTCCGAGAGATGGTGATGAACAGGGAGGCCTGGCGTGCTGCGATTCATGGGGTCGCAAAGAGTTGGACACGACTGAGCCACTGAACTGAACTGAACTGGACAAAGTAGGAATCTGGGATTAACAAATACAAACTACTATACAAAGTGACTTCTTTGTTCAGAATATTTGTCATGGAAACAGTGAGATGAGAGGGAGAATTCTTGATTTCTAGTCTTCACTTTTCAATGAACTGTCATCTTAGGTGAGTTACTTGCTCCCTATAAAGTTGGATTTTTGTTAAATATACAAAATTAATGATTTATTGGGCTTCCCTGGTGGCTCAAATGGTAAAGAATCCACTTGTAATCTGTGGGAAACCTGGGTTCGACCCCTGGGTCTGGAAGATCTCCTGCAGGAGGGCATGGCAACCCACGCTAGTATTCTTACCCAGAGAATCCCATGGACAGAGGAGCCTGGTGGGCTATAGCCCATGGGGTTACAAAGAGTCAGACACAACTGAGAGACTACGTCCAGCACAATGATTTATTAGGTATTTTTCCAAATTTTCTATTCCATCATTCATGTTATCTTTTGGTTTTCTTGCTTTGCCCCTCTTTTTGAGTAGGAGGGTCAAGGAAGCCACATCTCTGCTTCTAGCATGTAGAATAGGAAAAGTTTACCTAAACAGGTATTTGTGACATGAGCCTGTGACAAGGGATTCGGGGACAAAAAGTCCCAGTTAACCCACAGCTAAAAGGCTTTCTAGTCGGCTTTGTGTTGACCAGGCTGACCTGCGTTCTATGATCTGCCATGAAGTGGATTTTATATGAACTGACCTTCAAGAATATTCCTCAGAGCTGGCCTGCACCCCTTGTGAAACCTGCCTTCCTATGGCTCTCCTCGGCCTCCTCCTTCTCCAGTTCCCAGGGACGAAGGTCCTGGGGTGCAGGGCTCAACTGCGGCTGCCCCTTGTCTCCATCTCCATCCACACACTCCCCTAAATGCAGTGTCTGTGTGATGCAGAGGAGGCCACAGTCCTGCCTCTGCTCAGACATCTCCCCGCAACTCTGGATGCCTGCGTCTACCTGCCCTTTTGATGTTTCCACTCACTCCAACCCAGCTGTGCCCAGCCAAAGCTCTCCACTTCCTACCCCACACCCTCTCCAACTCCCTCCTCTTCCCCTCCCAGGTTAATAAACAGTACCAGTACCCGCCCCCTCCCGCAGCTTCCCAGCCAAGAGCCTAAGCTTCCCTTGATTTCTTCTTTTTTCCCAGCTCCACTTATAGCCAGTGGGCAGACCAGAACACGGATCTCCTCTCTCCACTTCTCATGGTCTCTGTGCCCCCAGCTTGGCTACTTCCTAACATTTCTTGCCCCACTGCCTGATAACCCTGCATCCTTTGCTTGACTACAATCCAAGCCCCACACAGCAGGAAGTGACTTTTTTTCTTTTTTAAGAAGAAACCGGATTTCATCACTCCCAACTGAAAACCTCCCAGTGACTTCCCATCACATGTAGGGTCCATGGCCAGGCTCACAAAAGCCTGTCCTGCCCCGCTCTGCCCCTCTCCCTGGTATCCCAGGCCTCATGACCCCCTCTCCCCCTACCAGCTGGCCACTATGGAACTAGCAAATGCTTTCATCTGTTTTCCCACAGCCTGGCGCCTCCCTGAGTACAGGCCTCAATCTGAATGTCTCCTCTGAGAGCCTGTGCGGCCCGCTCAGGCTGCAGTGGGCCAGGCTCTCTCTGCCACACCACCCTCAGTTCTCTGCACCACGGTTATCACCACCAGGTCATTTTCTTGGTCATGTGTTGTCTTCCCCACAAGAAGGCAGGCACACTCACCTCTGCAACCTCAGAGCCCACGCAGGACGGTGGCTGGCCCCCAGGAGTGCTTATGAAACACTCACATCACGGGCTTCCTCAGGGAGCAGCAGCCTAAGCGTGGAAAGGGGACAGAGGACAGTCCCAGGGGTCTTGCCCAGCACTCTGGGGAGTAACTCTTCTCACCACCATCCACAGGAAACACCACAGACCTCACAGTCGACATGAAGTGGCAGGTGGCACATGAGTGCTGAGAATGACCTCCAAACCAACTGGGCCTTGCCCCACTCTCTGCCCATGAGGGAATCTCAGGGTACCTGGGCAGCTTTGCTTCTCAGTCCAGCTTCCCAGCTCTTCCCAGAGCCTCCTCAGGAAGGGCTGGGGACACCCTTTTACATAAAGGGGGCAGGACCTGTCCTCTCCCCTGCCAGCATCCATTAGGGGCCTCAGCTGCTTCAGTTCCCACCCTGTGGGCTGACTCTGGCCTGGTGGTGGCTGTTATCTACCTGGATCACCAACCAGAGTGCAGGGGGTTGGAAGCAGCTAGGCTCTGGAGGTCCTGGGGGAGATCAGGGCCAACATCTCCTTTCCCTCCAGCCTCCAGCCCCCTGGGCCAGAGGGATGCCTCCTGCCTGTCCAGTCTCCCTAGCCTCTCTGATCACTGAACTCCATCACCTCTTCGTGGCCCACTGTTGTCTTCTTCCTAGAAAGCATCTCTACACTTGTCTCCGCCTCTTTCTGAACCTCAGTGACACACATTTCCAGCTCATTCTCAGTCATTATTAAATCACAGTTCTGGAAGGGGTAGTGAGGGGTCATTTTCTTAAGTTTTTCTGTTTTCATGATCAGAGCTACTAGTGGAAGGCTTACCACATTTTCCGTGTCACTTTAACTAAAGTCCATCAGTTGCCCTCCAATGATGATTCTCTGATTAAAAACAATTTGGAGCCTCTTTCCTTTGCTTTCTAACCTTGTGAATTTCCTGTCCTGTAAAATGTCTGATCAGATACTCTGCCCTTTTTTCCATCTGGGCTCTTCTTGGTTCCTGTTGATTTGGAAGAGTTCTCTGTGTACTGTTCCTTGATACAGGTTAGATTTCCCCCAAAATGTCATGTGACTGTGGGTGCAATCCAAGGTCACCTTCATTGAACAGAAATTCTTAATTCTGATGTGATCAAATTCTTTTTTTTTTTTTTTTTGCCTTATTATTTGTGCTCTTCAGGTTCATCTAGGTCCTTCCTACACCTGAACCTTCTTCAATTAACTGTATAAGTTTATCTTTTACAAGTAAGTCTTTATTTTTAACCTCTGTATGTGGTGTTTGGTATAGATCCAATTTCCTTTCTCTCTATATTGAAATTTTCCCTCTATGGAGTTTCTGTATTGAGACTTTCCCTATTGATTTGTGGTTCCACCTTAACATAAATTAAGCTCCTGTCTTATGGAAGTCTGTTTCTGAGTTCCTTCTGTGCTATGGTCCCATTTGTCTGTACTTGCATGAGACTACAATTGTTAATCACTGGATATGTGTGGTATGCCTTAATATCTGGCAAAGTAACCTTACATGGACAGCTAGATCTTTAAAGAGATTATTTAATAATTCTATCTCACCTTGCAGAAAGCAATGTAATAGTCCTAATGATATACATAGATTCTAATATAAAATGGTCACTTCCTATTTTTGCTGAGTGCCCACTGTTATGGCATATGATGAGGGAGATGGGAGAAAACTATAAATTGATAAGTGATTGATTAATTCATTCAACAAACACTGAGTAAGCCCCTACTAAGTGCTAGACTACCCACTTCAATTTTCTTGGCCTTCCCTGGTGGCTCAGATGGAGAAGAATTTGCCTGCAACGTGGGAGACCTGGGTTCTATCCCTGGGTTGGGAAGAACCCCTGGAGAATGGAACAGCTACCCACTCGAGTATTCTTGCCTGGAGAATTCCATGGACAGAAGAGCCTGGCAGGCTACAGTCCATGGGGTCGCAAGAGTCGGACATGACTCAGCAACTTAAAAAAACAAAACAAAACAAAAAACAAGTGCTAGCTGGCATTGTTCTAAAGGCTGGGGATAGAGCAGTAAACAAAAGCAAAAGAAAAACCCTGCCTTCATGGAGCTTACATCTGAGTAATGGAAATCAGGAAATCATTTCCACAGCCTCTCTTCCTCCTGGCCCGCTGGCTAGGGAATACCCCTTTCCTGGGGGTCCTCAGTAGGAATCTACTCTGGCTTTTCAAGTGAGTATTTCATGAGAAGAGAGACCATCTTAACCTGTAAGTAAATAAAATGTTATTGCTTCTCTTGGGGTTTACAGGCAACCCTATAAACCCAGATGTATGAATTAATTTACTTGAAGTTTAACTTAAAAATAAAAAATCAAATGTTTTTAGGTTCATTGAAATAACAGCTAATTTCTTTCCTCTCCAGAGTTTAGTCATTGTTCTGATATTGAATAAAGATCTGTAAAAATGAAGTTTAAAAATACTGGGCTTATGAATATTTTAAACGATAATACAATCTAGTTATGTTCACTATGTTTCTTTCATATTGAACAGGAGACTATCTCTGAAAAACAGTAACTTGGGACTCAAAGAAACCTAGACAAATTCAGATCTGCCTCCTTCTCATCCAGGGCAAGGGGTAACGCGGGAAGACACAGTTCATCCTGGATGCATGCACAGGCTTTGCTGGGGGGCCTCTCCCAGCCAGTGGGTGATCTCAAGATGCCAAGGTTTCCATTCCACCAGGCACTCATTGGGAGGAGGGCTGACTACAGATTTTAGCACTACAGTGGTTTCACTTCATTTGCTCAGAACAGCCTTGTAACATCCAGTTTAGATACCCTTAGGAGTTCAATGAGAGATCTGCCCTAGGGGAGGTGGGTTTACAATGTTCCAAAGAGGGAGAGATGTGGCAGGAGGAGGAGAAGCTATGACACATGCACCTATGGACTGGACAATCTCTCCAGCATTTCTGAGAGGGGACAACAGGGGGCTGGTGGTCCTGTGAATTTCCCATGTCCTCCCAGGCAGGTCCCACAGAGTGTTTCCTCATCTGCCTTTACAGAGCCCTAGGGCTGGGAGCACAGCTGGGAGCCACGGGGAACACTCTGACCTCTCTGTACTCATAGGTAAGCCTCCCAGGGCACACGATGCTGAATGCAGTGGTAGTGATAGGTGACTTCCCCTGTATGGAGCTTCGAGCTCTTCTCCTAAAGCCTGCTACCTTGGCAAATTTAACAGCCTTGTTCCCGAAACCAGTGGTAAGCCAGTGAGGAGGGGGCATCATTCACATTTCACTGAAGACTAAAATGAGGCTCGAAGAGCTTGCACAAAATGCAACAAGATTCAGAGCAGGAAGTGTAACCAAGTAGGACCCTGTGGGGCCTTTGTGGAACAGACATGCTCCACCCTCATGTCCTCCATCTGCCTCTTGTCTGTAGAAAAACTGTAGCTTCCTAGGTCTTCCCCGGTTTTCTTAGGTTTTCCAAAAGAGTAAAATTAATCAGAGCAGTGCAAAAAATGCAGAAAGAAAGGAAAAGAGCCAAGCAAATGGTGATAGTTTAGCCATTAAACAAAGTCAAGGACCTTCAGTTCCTTCTCAAGGGCTACAGGTAATATTCTGAGCCACATCTTTTTGAGCTGTTTTGTCTACTGAAAACCACACCAGGTAGAAGAATTTAACTGCATGTTTCCCACAAGCACATAGACCCCAGACCAGTTGGAACCAAAAGGTTGATGTTTACTCTCAATCACTTCATCATCAGCCAATCAGAAGAACGTCCACAAACAGATGCCACACCCCACGATCCCCCTTTCTCACTTCTGTCTTTAAAAACCTTTCCCTAAAAGTCACTGGGGAGTTCAGATCTTTTGAGCACTAGCTGCCTGAATTCCTTGCTTGGCTCCTGCAATAAAAGCTGCACTTTCCTTTACCACAACGCAGTGTCAGGAGATTGGTTTTTATTGCACGAAGGCTAGCAGACCCAGGTGTGGTTTGGTAAGAGAACCATGGCCATGTTTACTGCACCTGACTCTCTGAATTAGTCAGGGCTCTCCATAGAAACAGAACCAGTAAAGGGTATGTGTCAGTGGGTTTCTATCCATATGTCTCTTTTTTCTCTATGTGCCTACCTACCTACCTATCAAGACAGGTTGATTGAAGGAATTGGCTCCCATGATTATGGGGGCTGGCAAGTCCAAAACCTACAGGGTGGGCTGGCAGGCTGGTGACCCAGGGAAGGGCTGATGCTGCAGCTTGAGGTGGAAGGCCATCTGAAAGCAGAATTCCTTCTTCCCAGGCTGACTTACGTTTGTTCTATTGAGGCTTCATCTGATTGGATGAGGCCCATTCACATCATGAAGGGTCATCTGGTTTACTCAAGGTCTACTCATTTATACATCAATCATATTTTTAAAATACCTCCATATCAGCACTCAGGTGTGTTTGACCAAAATCTGGATACTATGACCTAGCCAGGCTGACACATAAATTAACCATAATTATCTCCATAGTTGTTAAATATAATGTTAAATTAAGAATGAAAGTAAGCTTCTAGGTTAACTAGGACTCCACATTTTTCTAGTACTTCTAGCTTTTATATTACATTTATATTAGACAGAAGTTTCTTTCCAATATCACTCTTGCACAAACATGAAAAGAAACTTAAGACTTCCTGGAATTCTTAATCAATAATGCCTCAGGAGAGAAGTTGCGGTCAGAGTTGCCTTTGTGACATTATTCCAAGCTGCAGACTCCCTTCTGCAAGCTGGAGGGCGGGGTGTTTTGTTATTTATGGCAGGCTGAATGATCTTTTTATATGTATCTCAGCAATAAAAAAGAACAATAAATTCATCTACCTCTAGAGAGCTTCCTTCTTTAGGATACAGAAAGCACTTGATTCTGGTGGGCAAGGAAATGTTGATTCACAGTCATGTCTTAAAGACAATTACTTGTTCCATTAAGATGCAATCAAAGTGCCGCTGCTCTGCCTCCTTCTGCGCACACACCACCATCTCTCTTCAGTGCAGGGTCAGGTGTAATCCCTCTGAATATGTTTTAGCCAGCAAATAAAACTCAGCACACACAAAGCAGTGATACCACAAACTACCATGACCAGGTGTGCCCAAGCCTGGGCCGTGACAACCAGTCTTGACCAGCCCTGGACCTAGACGGGGGCATGACTCCCAGCAACTTCAGGGGTGATGGAATATGAGGGAGATGTGCATTTTAGAATCAGTGAACTATTTCGACAGCTCACTCACTAGAAATACTGCATCTTCAAAGATGGCCTACCATCTGGTGAGCATGAAGCACCCTGCAGAGGGGGGTGGCACTGCCATACATATTTAACCTAATATATTACCTTATTAGTAATAAAACCTCTAAGTTTCTAGCTGAAATTTCATTATTTTAAAAGATATTATCTCCTTTATAAACAGGAAAACCACACAGCTCAGTTTCCCTGGAAGAGCAAATTATAACTGGTGCTCCTCTATAAAGGGTCCAATTTTGGACAATCCTAACCTGTAAGGTCAAAACTCTTAAAGCCAGGATCACTACATGGATATACCATGAGATGTATCTTCTCACTGAATTCTCCAAGGACCCATAACTAAGGGTATGTAAGCCTGGTCCACTCTTCAACGAGTTTCAAAGTTTGCATTTGCTGTTCTCGGACATCAGATATCACTTGAGGAAACAGCTCCATGAACCCACAGCCTGAATTAGGTTACCCAACCCACTCATTTCCTTACAGTGGGGTTCTGAGCCCCAAAGGCACATGGCCAGTCCCAGGCAATGCTGGAAGGAGAGCCTTGCTGCCCTGATGCCCAGCTGGGTTCGCCTTTCCTCTTTTCTCAGGAGAATGAACCTATCAGCACCATGCTCCTTGGGCTCAAGGCATTTCTGGGCTGTTTGTGGTCAAAGCCAGTCTTGAGAGCCACCTCCAAGGACCTGAGTCTGATAATTCCGGTTTTCATTCCATGTTACACCTAGGGAGGCCTTCTTCGCCCAGGAACCTGAAACCTTGCTGGGCTCCCTCTCTTTCTGCTGGCTTTGCTCTCTTTGTCCTGCTGCCTCTTTGTCTCCCTATCAGTCAGCGGATAGGCTCGAGAGGCCACTGGAACCTTGCCCTGATCTTCTCCATGGACAGCCCAGCCCCATCCACGACACACAAACAGCCCTATCCCTGAGCTTACTTCTGTAAATCACATTATTGGTCCTCCAAAGGGAGTTACCTGCATCAGGACCCACATTCTATCCCAATCGCAGATCATACTTCCTAAGTTAAAGTACTCTTCCAAAAACAGAAACTTGCATACCATAGAGCAGCAGCAATCAAAAGTGTGGTACTGGCACAAAAACATACAGATCAATGATCAGGATAGAAAGTGCAAAGATAAACCCATGCACCTATGGTCACCTAATTTATAAAGGAAGAGGCAAGAATATACAAAGGAGAAAAGATAGTCTCTTTAATAAGTGGTACTGGGAAAACTGGATAGCTACATGTAAAAAAAAGAAATTCCAGTACTCCCCAACACCATACACAAAAATAAACTCAAAATGGCTTAAAGATATAAATGAAAGGCTGGACACTATAAAACTCACAGAGGAAAACATAGGCAGAACACTCTTGACATAAATTCTAGCAAGACAGCAAGATCTTTTTTTGATACACTTCCTACAGTAATGAAAATAAAAACAAAAATAAACAAATGGATAAAATAATAACTTAATAAAAGTTAAAAGACTTTGCACAGCAAAGGAAACTGCAAGCAAAACAAGACGACCCTTAGAACGGGAGAAAATATTTGCAAATGAAGCAACCAACAAGGGATTACTCTCCAAAATATTAAAGCAGCTCACACAGCTCAAAATAAAAAAAACAACCCAATCAAAAAATGTGTGGGAGACCTAAATAAACATTTCTCCAAAGAAGATATACAGATGACCAAAGGGCACATGAAGAGATGCTCAACATCACTAATTACTAGACAAATGCAAATCAAAATGATCAATACAATGAGGTATCACCCTATACTGGTCAGAATGGCCATCAAAAATTCTACAAACAGTAAATGCTGGAGAGGGTATACAGAAAAGGGAATTCTTCTACACTGTTGGTGGGAATGTAAACTGGCACAACCACTATGGAGAAGAGCATGGAGTTTCCTTAAAAAACTAAACACAGACCTACACTATATACCCAGCAATCCTACTCCTAGGTATATGCCTTGAAAAAACCATAATTCAAAAAGATACAGGCACTTCGGTGTTCACTACAGCACTGTTTACAAAAGCCAGGACATGGAAACAACCCAAGCATCCATCAGCAGAGGAATGGATGAAGAAGATGTGATACACATACACAATGGAATAGTACTCTCAGCCATAAAAAGAACAAAACAATGCCATCGGAAGCAACCTGGATGGACCCAGAGACTGCTATTCTAAGTGAAGTCAGACACAGAAAAACAAGTATCATATGATATTGCTTACATGTGGAATCTAAAAAACGGTACAAGTGAACTTACTTACAAAACACGAGTCACAGATGCAGAAAACAACTTTACCGGCTTACCAGGGGATAAGCGGGGGATAAATTGGGAGATTGGGATTGACTTATACACACTACTGCATATAAAATAGGGAACTAATAAGAACCTACTGTAGAGCATAGGGAACTCTACTCAATATTCGGCAATGGCCTATATAGGAAAGACTCTAAAAAAGAGATACATGTGTATGTATAACTGATTCACTTTGCTGTACATCTGAAACCAGTACTACACTATAAATCAACTACTCCAATAAAATTTTTTAAATTTTTAATTGAATAACTGAAATAAATAAAAACAGAATTTGCTCCTATTGCCACTGTCCCAAGGAACAGTCTGTGTGTGTTCTGAGTCTCTAGTGCTAGACTCTTTCTGCCCAGCACATCTGTTACTGGACATTATCCTAGGCTGCTAGCACTACCA
>SJYT01069956.1:41931-77537 GCA_006410635.1 Cephalophus harveyi | reverse complement strand
CTACCATCAGAGAATACTGGGCGCGGCGGGGTGGGGGCGGGGGCAGGGAAGGGAGGGTAAACAGCAGGTATGTATTTACTCAAGGTGCTGGGGGTCTGACGTCTCCTGAGGCCTCTCTCCTTGGCTCGCCCGTGGCTCCCTTCTCCCTGTGTTGTCACATGGTCTTCCTCTGTGCATACACATACCTGGAGTCTCTCTCCTTACAAGGATCGGGGCCCACCCTCATGACCTCTTTTAACCTTAACTGCCTCCTTAAAGACCCCATCTCCAAATACAGTCCCACTGAGGGGAGGGCTTCAACAGATGAAGTTTGCGTGGGGCCACAATTCACTCCATAGTAAATTCGACTTTCCCGGAAACTCTGAGATGGGGGAGGTCATTGATAGAAAGGTGGTTTCCATGAGCTGCGCGCTGTGTGTGCACAGTTCATTCTTCCATTCAGCAAGTGTTTACTGAGTGCTGCCTGATGTGGGCTGTGCTTGCTGTCCCAGGTGCCCGATTTGTGGCTATGGACAAATTAGAGCAGGTTCCCACGCTCATAGGTGGCTAGTGAGGAAGTATACACCTCAAATAAGTCAGGCAGCTTCTAGTCTTGGCCAGGCAGGCAGAGGAGAGAGGTCAAGGTTACTCGGCCCGAGATGTGGTTTTTCTCCTGCTCACTGCACCAGTCAAGAGGAAGGACCAAATCTCCCAGGAGATGGCCAAGAGTAAACCCGCTACATACAGCCCCAGAGGTCCCAAAGTGGTCAGCAAGACACTGCATCCCAGGAAAATGACCAGTTACTCCTGGGTCAGAAAACACAAGAGTCAGCCTGTATGTTCTGGCTCCCCTGCCCATGAAGCCCCTGGGAGACCGTGAGAATGCCGCACACAGAGGGAAGCCCTGCATTTAGGAAACCCGCGGCTTTGAGAGCAGGTAGAGAGAAGCCTGATCCTCACCTGCAGGAGTCACAGTCTCACCTCTGTGAAAGGTCCGAGGGAAAGAGGGGTCTAGCCAGCAGAGGTGCATGGAGGCAGGGCTGCTGGGTACACAGACCCGCAGAGGGTGGGTGGAGATGAGGTGGCCACAGAGGCCCTCAAGGAGACAGGGAGCTGAGGGGTACGTGCCCAGGACGGGGTCACAAAACCAGCTGGAGAAAGCTTTTTGAGCAGAGAGAAAATAAAGTGCAAAAGTCTTAAGGCAAGAGTGAGTCTGGGCTAAGTCCTAGAGCAGAGAGAAGGCCGGAGTCGCCAGAGGGGACCCAGCCAAGAGGACGAGCACAGAGGGGCGCCTGGGCAGGAGGAGAGGGCCAGGCTGAGTGGGCTTGAGGTCACGTGGTGGTGGGGGCACGGGCTTCCTTGTGAGCATGAGTGTGATGAGAAACTGCCAAGCAGAGGAGAAAAACCATCTGATGGGTGTCTTAAAAGACCACGGGGCAACAAGGGATGCGAGCGGAGCTGAGATAGCCACAAAATCAGGGCTCGCTCCAGCGAGACGGAAAAGGTGGTATGTCTGGGGCAGTGTCGGGCTCAGGAGGCGAGGGGGTCAGAACTCACTGAGGGGATGTGTGATGACGACTGAGCTGAATCAGCCTCCAGCTGCCCGGTGACAAACCCGGGCCCACGTCGGGGATTCGCAGAAACTGCCTCTTTTTATCCAGAGGCAGTTTTTTTTTTTTTTTTTTTTTCAGTCCCAGAGCTCTATTTTCCTTCTCAACTTGCAGATGAGAGAACATAATCAGAAACAGAAGCAAGATGCTCCTTCTCTCGGCTCCTGAGTAGTGGCTTGGGGCCAGGGGCCAGGTCCTGCCGGCTCACATTTAGCTTCTCCCAACGCCTTCCTGCCAGTTGACTCAGGATGCGGGACCTCCTTTCAGCTGGGGGGAGGGTCACAGGCTGAGGAGGCCAGAGGTTTGAGGACATGGTCTCCTCACCTGCAGCCCAAGCTTTCCAACCAGCCCCCAGGTTACAATCTAATCCTAGAAACCACACCTCAGACGCAGAAGCCAAGAGGGTATTTATCACTTTAGAAGCTGCAGGAGCGAGTAGCCAGCAGAAGGCTGTGACTCAGGCGGAACTCTGTCCCTGAATCTAGGAATATATGTCCCTTTTGCAGCTGGATGCTTAACCACAGAAGGCACACAGAGTGCCCTGAGCACTCAGCCTGAATGTGCACACGGCAACCCCCCATGAGGGTGGGCAGCAGACCCCAGCAACATGGCCTCTAGGCAGTGCCAGGTGGGGGCAGGGATCTTCTGCGGCCCCCCGGGACTTGCAGGGTCTGCCCAGCACAGTAACAACACTGGTTTGCACTCAACTGGGAGGACACTTGATAATAAACTGCCACGCTCCTCCTCATGTAAGGCTCTCAACACCCAGAGGTAGATGTGTTTGGTCCTCATTTTACAGATTAAAGAACGCTAAGAATCATTAAGTAATGTGCCCAAGGGGAAACAGACAGGAAGAGGGATGAAGATGACTCAAATCCAGGTCTGACAGATCCACTCTCCTCCCTGCTTCCCACAGAACCTCTATCCATCGTCCACTGTTGGTCCTACTACATGTCTACGGTGTGCTTGGGGGGTAATGGGCTCGGGTGAGTCAGCTGCATGCAGGCCTCCCCTCCAGGAGCTCACTGGGACACACGCCACGTTTCTGTGTTCAGAAGACTCAGACCCAGAGACATACTAGCCAAAATCTCGGGAGACTTCTGGAAGGGCTGGGAGGACCTGAGGGGTGGAGACAGATGTGGAAGCGGGAGGAGGAAGAAACAGAACCTAACTCTGCCGGGCAGTGCTTCCCAACAGGACAATGGACAAGTGCTTCCCACCTGGAGCTAGGTCCACTTTAACCCTACCAAAGCCAGACAGCCTTCCAAGCCCAGAAAAAGGTCCCTTCTCAAGACACAAAAGAAACCTTGCTCTTTGTCAGCACTCGAAAACCCATCAATGTTTCCCACTGGTCGACTCCTACCATGAACACCTAGCGCTGCCCTGTGCTGCCCAGCACCTCCTACACTCTCCACTCCAGCTGAAGGGCCTCCGCACAGGCCGCTCCTACTGCCGGAATGTTCTTTTCTTTCCTCTTCACCTCTTTAGCACCTACTAGTCCCTCAGACTTGAAAGGCATAGTCACTGCCTCAAGGAAACCTTCCCAAGATGGCTGTGTCCCATCCCGATGTGCCCAGGGTCACTGTCCTCAGCAGGTGGGCAGATACCTGTGTATTGTTCGAGCATCCTGCACCCCTACTAGGGGGTGCACCCCTTCTCAGAGGCTGGATGGGAGGCTGGCTGGAGAGACTGGCAGACAGGTGTTCCCTGAAGAAGCTCCACCTTTGTTCAGCTGGGCCTTAGCATCTGAGTGTGGAAGGGAAGTGCTGGTCATGCCAAAGGCATGAACACATGGGGTCTGGAAATAATCAGGGCCCATGCTATAGCTGAGCACACTGTTGAGACAAAAGCCCCAGGGCCCCACACCACTGTACTGAAGGCTCAGTCAGACAAGGACACTTTGATCCACCCGAGGCAAGGCCAGAGCCTGTGGCCAGGGTCAAGGTGCCCAGGGCACCCCAACCTGCCCCGTGATGGAGGCAGAGGAGGGATGCCGGGCCTTTACTCACTGTCTTCCCCGAGGCTGGCTGTCCCCAGGATTCTGTGGGCCATCACCTTACAGTGTTTCCCGGGTCACAGTGACGGAACCAGCAGGGGCAGAGCAGCCGCTGACCCCGTAGCCCCCGTGGCCAGGCTCCTGTCACCCCTGCTGGCAGCCTCCCTGAGGGTCCCCATTGTGGCTGCACAGGGCCACGTCCAGGGGTGAGTGCAGCCTCCCTGTCCACAGGACCCCAGAAGCCCCCTGCTGTTGGAAGTTCAGGTTCCTCCTGTCCTCCAGAGAGAGAAGCTGTGAAGGGAATGCCACGCCTGGTTCACAGCACAGAAAAACCAGGACTGGAGTTTTTGTTTTTTTTCACCTGTCTAAGATTCCCACAAGTGGCTGGCTGAGCACAGCACCTGACTGAGTCCTGCTGTCAGGAGCCACGGGCGTCCACAGATGACTCCGCCCTTGGTACCATCATCTGAAGGCTCTACTCATGTGCGTAGACATCCTTGGGCCCCCTCCGTAGATGCTGTACACACACTCTCAGGCCTCTGAATGCTGAGCCAGGGACCAACAGACCAGGAAGCAATCACCACCGAAAGGAAACACGCATACGCAGAGCCTAATGTACGGCATAATCAGCAGCCGCACTGTTGAAAAGAACGGAATCAGGTTTCCACAAATGGTTCCGGAAAGCAGATACGGCCAGAAACCCCACACTGCAATTAGCTCTCCCAGCGAACAAGGGCTGGAGCCCCTCCACCTGGAGCACAAGCAGGACGGAGCCCGGGCAGGGCGGCCAGGTGGAGCTCCAGAGGACGGGCCCGCGTGTGAGGACAAGCCACGCCCTCGGCACAGACAGGCGCTCTCCTCTCGCCTCTGGCCAGGCCCACGGGACAAGGCACTGATCCTCTGTCCCTGCCAGCTCTGCGCTGCCACAGAAAATGAGACTGCCCAGAACCCAGCCCTGCTGGGAGCTCAGCACTCGGAGGGCCCGGCAGGACGCTCCTGGGCTTGAGGGCTGCCAGCCGGGAATGAGCAGGGGCCGTCACCATGGATACAGAGACGTTTTACTCAAAGTACATAAAATGGCATTTCTGGAACAACAGTAACATCTTAAAGCTCTTAAAAAAAAATCAACAAATTAGGCTAAACATCATTTACTTTGTGAGTGCTAAAATGTTCTATGGAAAAATTGTGTTGCATATGTGTGTGTGCACACAGGAATATGAGGTTCACTATGGATTACTTTCAGTTTGCAACTAAAAGTCAAGAGAAATCAGGATACTTTTAAATCCTAAACTTATGTTGTGTGACTGATGATTCTTTATATAAATATATAAAGCTAGAATAAAATATTACATATACCAATGATAATAAATATAATTATATACATATACTATATAAAGTACATATGTATATATATATCAGTCTATATATATATATATATATATACAGTATATACATGAAACAATCAGCCAAACAGCATCGATTTGGAATAAACATAATGTGTGTCTTTGTATCATATTAAAGTAATGCTACTTTAGTGTCATGTAACCTCCATGTTCCAACAGTGTAGTTATCTTCTATCTATAGCTTTTACATGAAATTACAAAAAAGCATAATATTTTAACCTCACATTATACTCAGTTATGTCAATATTCACAATAGAAGTAACTACGAAGTAAATCTGATGTTATTAAAATTCCATCTAGCTGCACCACATATGACCTGTAGGAATAACTAGGCTGGGAGTATATTAATATCCTATATCTTTTTTTAAATGAATTGATCTATATATATATATATATATATACAGTATATACATGAAACAATCAGCCAAACAGCATCGATTTGGAATAAACATAATGTGTGTCTTTGTATCATATTAAAGTAATGCTACTTTAGTGTCATGTAACCTCCATGTTCCAACAGTGTAGTTATCTTCTATCTATAGCTTTTACATGAAATTACAAAAAAGCATAATATTTTAACCTCACATTATACTCAGTTATGTCAATATTCACAATAGAAGTAACTACGAAGTAAATCTGATGTTATTAAAATTCCATCTAGCTGCACCACATATGACCTGTAGGAATAACTAGGCTGGGAGTATATTAATATCCTATATCTTTTTTTAAATGAATTGAGTTATTTGATAGGAAAAAGAAAGAAATGAAGTCATAGTTATTTCTTCTTTGTAATGTGGTCTTTGGAAGGCAGTTACCATTGATTTCACACAAAACAATTATATATGGACTATTTAAGGTCTAAATCTTTCAGGCATGAGTTGAATCCCTCCTAGAAGTCAGTGCAAAGACAGCTGGGTTGTCAGGTTCTGCACCATCCCAGAGTGAGGGGGAACCCCAGAAACCCCCCAGGCCTTTGGGCACCCTTTTGACTGAGGGAGGGGAAGATTCATGGATGGGCCTATGTCCCGTGACTTTTGTGGATAAGGCTTTACTTGAGCAGGGCGTGCCAAGGCAATGGAAAACACTAACAGGACAGAGAGGGTGTGGAAAAAAGGGAACCCTCCTATACTGTTGGTGGAAATGTAAGTTAATGCAGCCACCGTGGAGAACAGTATGGTGGTTCCTCAGAAAACTAAAAGTAGAGCTACCATTTTTGTTGTTCCTAGGTAAATATCCAGAGAAAACCATAACCAGAAAATATACATGCACACCGATGTTCATAGTAACACTATTTACAATAGCCAGAAAACATGGAAGCAACCTGATTGTCCATTGAAAGGTGAACGGTAAAGTGGAGGTAGTACATATATATAATGGGACATCACTCAGCCAGAACAGAGAACGAAATAATGCCATCTGTAGCAACATGAATGGCCCTACAGATTACCAAACTAAGTGAAAACTGGACAAAGACAATACCATATGATATCACTAAAATCTAAAATATGACACAAACGAACATACCCAAAAAACAGACTCACAGACATAGAGAAGAGACTTGTGGTTGCCAGAGGAGAGTGGGTAGGGAGAGAATGAAGCCTTGGGAGTTTGGGATTAGCATATGTGAACTATTATAAATAGGATGGATAAATAACAAAGACTTATTGTATAACACAGGGAATTATACTCTATACTCTGCAATAAACCATAATGGAAAAGAATCTGAAAAAGAATATCTATATCTATATACACATATAAAACTGAGTGCTTCCCAGGTGACTCAGTGGTAAAGAATCTGCCTACAATTCAGGAGCCACAGAAGATGTGGGTTCAATCTCTGGGTCAGGAAGATCCCCTGGAGGAGGGCATGGCAACCCATTCCAGTATTCTTGCCTGGAGAATCCCATGGACAGAGGAGCCTGGCGGGCTACGGTCCCCAGGGTCGCAAAGAGTTGGACATGACTGAAGTGACTTAGCACACGGGCATGTATAACTGAATCACTATGCTGTACATCAGAAACTAATACAACACTGTTAAATCAACCATACTTTAATAACATAAATTTTAAAAAATCTTAACAGCTGAAAGCCACTCATCCCCACAACCAGTAATCATGTTCTAGAGAAGATGACAGAGGCTCAGAATGGGCCAAGTCACTGGGTCATGGAGTAGAGAACCTCAGATTGGCACTGGCTGTTTTGATCAGGAGGCCGGAAATATTCGCCTCTGTGGCACAGGGCCTGCCGCTCAGGGAATCAGGACTAAAAACATCTTTCTACATTAGACTTCAGAATCACTTCAAAATCCTGAAGTAGAACTGTTTAAAAAAAAAAAAAAGGCATTTGCAAAATGTCATTTTCCTTTTATGTCTTCCTCATTCACAAAATATTTCTTGAAAATTGTGTATGTTAAGCTTGTTCCTATTGTCCCTAAGACACTGGTGGCTCAGATTCCTACTGTGTATACCACAGACACCCGCTTTCTGAGCTCAGTGATTGGGCTCTCCGGGGAGGCTGTGGGCCCCACTGCGTTCACCCTCCTGAGGACCTCCAGGAGGCCAGCACCCCGTCTGAAGCCTGTCCCTTGGGTGGCCTCAGCTCCACCAGGAGCGAAGACTCTTTTTTTCCCCATACATGTTGCTGAGCCACACGGCTGAATCAGAGTTTTAATTAACTTGAAAGACTGGCCTCTGAGGTCCGTCTCCCTGTTCTCAGACAGCTTGTCACTTAAACGCCCTCTGTAGGGACCACCTGAGAGCAACGTTCTGAGGCAGCTGATGTGTGGTGCCTGCCTGCCCCACAAGGCTAAGCCAGGCGAAGAGCCCTAGAAACTGCAACCACCCCGCTACTGTCCACTGCCCCAAGGACCTGCTCCAAGGGCAGATCTGAAGAGTTCTCAGCCCAGAGTCGAGTCACCCAGCTCCACATGTCTCTCCCGGGCATTAAAGCGTCCCTGTGGTGCAGGTCAGGGTAACGACAGTGGATGATAGGTCGGTCTCCAACTGGAGGGTAGGAGGGATGCTGCCCTGGCCTACGAGGGGGCGAAGTGTGACACATGGGAGATACACATTTCTGTCCTGTGAGGTGAAGTCAATCTACTCGAATCCCGGTGTTGTCCCGGTCATCATCTGCCCTTTCATGCCTCGGCTCTGCAGGCTCCTAGACCCGTCTGAGGCAGCACTTTCTTGGAAAGGAACTACATGAAAAGCTGGGAGTCAAACTGCAGAGCAGGGTGGTAGAGGAGATGTCCATCCCTCTGTACCCTGCATTCCCCTTAAAGCATGTTGGGGAAAGCCCCTGGGACACAGTCCTAAAAGCACAGTCCCCACAGGGCCCTTCTATCGCTAACAGGACACACTGGGCTACCCACCCACTCTCCGAACTAGGATGTCCTCAGGAAGCTCTCCCTTCGGAAGCTCAGGACGCGCCGCCTGCCCTGCCCAGGTCCTTCCCTGGGACTGTACCCTCCTCCCTTCCTACCTTCCCTGCACAGACCTCAGATCTCAGGATAGTGCTCTGCCAGGGGTCATGTCTGCCTTACCTTCCAGCGACCTCCCCTCCTCTTTGCACAATTCTCAGTCTGGTACTGTGAGCCAGGCCTGATGTCTGAACCAGCTCAGTCTGCCAGAAGACTGCACTAGTCCTGAGGTGTGGCTGCCATGGAGGGGACCCAGTTCTGGTGAACTGGAGGGAGCTGGCAGACCTCCCACATACAGAGGAGCTATCATGTGATGCTCTGAGCACACTGATCCCGGGCTGGACAGTGCCTGCGAGCATGTGTGAATAAACACATGTGCATGTGCACACACATGTGTGCGTGCACACACACACACACACACAGGAATGAGTACAAGGCATGTTAATCCAACACATCCACAGAGGAGGTCAACCCCATATGTGTGCAGACTCTTTCAGTTTAAGCACTGACTATCTACTTCTCTTGAACTCACAAAAGGAACAAAAGCAGCCGGTAAAGGAGTAACAGGTATCAGTAAAGAAATATCAGGGCTTCCCTGATAGTTCAGTTGGTAAATAATCTGCCTCCAATGCAGGAGACCTGGGTTCGATCCCTGGGTTGGGAAGATCTCCTGGAGAAGGGAAAGGTTACCCACTCCAGTATTCTTGGGCTTCCCTTGTGGCTGAGCTGGTAAAGAATCTGCCTGCAATGTGGGAGACCTGAGTTCAATCTCTGGGTTGGGAAGATCCCTGGAGAAGGGAAAGGTACCCACTCTAGTATTCTAGCCTGGAGAATTCCAAGGACTGTACAGTCCATGGGGTCGCAAAGAGTCAGACACAACTGAGTGACTTTCACTTTCACTTCAAAGGAGTAACAGGCAGGAGAAATACATGATTGCCCCAAGCACATGTTGGGAGGCCTGGGAAGGAGACAGGCATCAGAAAGCAGCTGTGTTGGAAGGCTCTTCACAGGCAGACAGGAACTGCTCTTAACCCACCCTTGACCATTTCCTTCCCCTAAACCAGGCTGGAGGCAAGAATGCTTCCCAAGACTACTTAGAAGGCCGTGGCAGCTGTACCCCAGCCCTGGGGAGGAGGGGGGCCCAGGATTAGATTGAAGCAGGAGGGCAACCCCTTGGAAGCCTCACCAGCCCTGAGGGTGCCACAGGCAGAAGGAGCCTTAAGCCTGGTTTTGAATGAACTGGAAAAGGCCAGACGAGCTCAGGTTACCTGTAATCTGGAGAGAGTGGGCAGCTCAGCAGTGGGCCTGTGCTGGAAGGCCAGGCTTGACACAGGGCAACCTGGACCCCTGTGGCCTCTCCTGAGGGTCCAGTGTCCTCCCTGAAGGTGGGGAGGGCTGGCCCACCTCTCAGGGCCCCAAGTAGGGGAAGGGCCTGAGTGGGTCTTGGGCTAGCGTCCGGCTGGCAGGAACTCAGCACGTGTCCATGTCCCAACTTCTCCCTTCTCCCCAGAATAGGCGGGGTTAACCGCTTCCATCTGTCTGGACAGGCACATGGCTGGAGAATGGTAGCATAGCCTTTAAAGGGAGGCCTGTGACTTAACCAACACGTCACTGAACAGAGGCATAGGGAGGAGCTAGCAGATTCATATCTGGCAAAATCCAAGACCTAATTACGTCACACTCAAGGAAATGGCAACCCACTCCAGTGTTCTTGAATGGAGAATCCCAGGGAAGGGGGAGCCTGATGGGCTGCTGTCTATGGGGTCGCACAGAGTCAGACACGACTGAAGCGACTTAGCAGCAGCAGCAGCAGCAGCACCTTTACTAAGAAATGAATGTGCTTCTCTCATGAGCAGGAAGAGAAGGTGTGGTCTCAACTTGATGCTCCACTGGGAGGAACAGACGACCTCAGTGGATTTCTTCTCAGGTCCTGACAGCTAAGGGACAGCCTGGGGTCTCTCAGGATCACCCTGCTCCAAAATCCTACAAAGTACACAACAAGTACCCACCTTCAATCAGTAAATACAAACCAGTTAAAATACCTGCCCATGGGACTTCCATCCTGGTCCAGTGGCTAAGACTCTAAGCTATCAATGCAGCAGGCCTGGGTTGGATTCCTGGTCAGGGAACTATAGTCCACATGCTGCAACTAAAGATCCCACAGGACACAACTAGGAGCTAGTGCAGGCAAACAAGCAAAAACTTAAAATTAAATATTAAAAAAATACTCCTTCCACTACCAAACAAGAGAAGAGACCAGAAGAGTAAGATGAACATTTTCAAGGCTTTCTCTGGCTTCCCCAAATTTTCAAAATGCCATATTATTTAGAATACATTTTAAGAACATTTCTATGTGGCAGTATATTAAATTAAATTTTAGAGACCTGGAGATTTTCTATGCATTTGGGAATTTCATTCCAACTAATCTAATGTGATCATGGCCGTAAAACTAAATTGTATTATGCTAAATAATACAATTATTGTATTATTGTTGGCTTCCAATCCACTGAGGTTCATTCTGTCCAGAGAACTACGATCATTTTCTGCTAAGAGTTTGTATAAGACCTTTGCTGGTATTAACAGAGATCTCTGAGTCTCATTCAGTTCCAGCAGCACGTAGCTCCTCTTGCAATTATCAGTACATCTCTGGACAGGAACTTCCCCTGGCCTCTCATCCATGTGCCCTTCCTTGTGAGTCAGTCATTTTTTCAGCAATAGATATAAGAAGAGACCATCCAAGCCAACCTCTTAAACCCACTGCAAATGACTCAAAGCTCAAGACAGTCTGTGGAATACACTGCAGCAGGTATTCAAGGCTCCTGTGATTACAAAGACCTGTTCATATGTTTTCTGGCACTTCAGCCTTCTCGTTAGACCTCTTCACAGACCCGTGACGAGATGTGCACCCACAGGGCACCCATTGTGATCATTGATGGCCCTGGGTTCAAACCCACCTATCTCCTTGTCAGTACCAGTGCCTGTTCCTGGTGTCCCAAGATCACGCAGGGAATCAGTTCCTTTATTAAAAAGAGAGATGTCCTGTCAAACTATCTAATCAATAACAGTGACTACAGAGTACTTACAATTACAGTACAAATGCTAAGCCAGGAGCAGTGGGTCTCCCACTGGAAAGGTGTTGCTGCTCCGCTAGCTCTGCCTCTGGGGAGCCAGCCATGCACACAGCCTGAGGGAACAGACAACAGGGTCCACAGACCACACAGACCCCTCCCTGCCCTGCATCACGGGACATGGACTCTCCCGCTTTCCAGGAAGTAGGGGATGGTGGCCTTGGGTCGTGTGTGCCACCCAACCCCAGGGCCCCCTCTCTTGCTGGTAGACATCAGTAAACCTCTGGGTCCATTCAATTCAATTATCCCTTATTTGCCAGTTCCTCCGTGCCAGGCAGTATACTAGTGTTTTTATAGCATTGCTTCATATAATCGCAACACAGGCTTGAACAGTGGGTCAGTGACATCATTCCCTAACACACCCAGGGACTGCAGAATCTCAGAAAGACCAAGTAACCTCCCCAAGGGAGCTACAGTACAGACTAGGCCTCCGGTCCACCGAACCCCAGGCTCTTCGCTGTCATCACCCTACACATGTGGTAGAGCAGGGAAACAGATGTGTGTGTGTGCGTGCACACTGACACATGCACATACTGACACACACACATGCACATATACACACATGCAAACTCATACACACGTTGTGAAAAGGTGTGTGACTATGCTTGTGTGAGTTACTACAAGTCACTGTGGTTTGAGAACTTACTTAATGTCTGTTTTTAACTCTAAGTTCCTATTATGAAGCATTTATGTATTACTCTTCTGTCTCCAAATGGTATTCTAATTTGGCCCAAAATATGCAGCCAAAAAATGGAGATATACATCCAATGAAAGTATCTGGGCTTAAAATGACTCAGGGGCTGACCAGGACACACCCCAGCTCCCGCCTGGGGACCTGGGGAAAGAGTTCGACTTGCCTGCAGTGGCTTGGTGAGGTTGCGAGACCCTCCTGGCACCACAGCTGTGTTGGCAACACAGGCCCCTCTGCTGTGTGCAAGCGGAGCCCCAGCTTAGCTGGTCTCCCAGTGGTGGACGTGCTACATTTGATTAGATCCTCACAGAAGTACAGTGGACCTGGAATCAGAGATCAGAAAACAAGCTAACGGCACACAGGAGGGAGTGACAAGACTTCCCCAGGATACTGTTCACCCCACGGTCTAGTCACGTCACCTGAACTCTCCCAAGAACTGAGGGAAACCATCCAGTTCTGAGAGTCTCTGCTACCAAAAAGTTGTTTTTATACTTAATGATTCAGAGGAAGTTTCCCTGCCTATAGTTGCCAATTTGTGAGTGTTTATTTATTGGCTGCTCTAGGTCTTAGTTGTGGCATGTGGGATCTAGTTCCCTGACCAGGAATCAAACTCGGGCCCCCTGCATTGAGAGCGCAGAGTCTTGGCCACTGGACCACCAGGGAAGCCCCTAGTTGCTTTTTAATCAAAGTTGTTTTAAAAACTAGTAGTAGGCGCCATTTTCATTTGTCTTTTGAAGAGCTGACACCTCAGAACACGTGGTACTTTTACATGCAGAAGGAGTCTGCTATGGTTTGAATGTTCATACCAGGGTTCTTGGCTTTTCTCATCAATAGAAATTGATCAGAGACCAGACAAGAATTTCAGGCAAGAGTACTGGGGTTCTTAGAGCAGAGTGAACTAAAACAGGCAACAGCGTCCCTTGCTTGCTCCCTGCCCAAGTTGGTTCCAGTGGGGCGAGGGCAGAGGGTGTGTCCAGGGCTCAGGCTGGAGGGGTGGTTTAGGGGGTTTGCCCAGGCCTTCAGTGGTGGTGCTGTGTGCAGGGGGCATGTGCAATACCCTGCTCTTGCTCCCTGCTCTCCAAAAGAGGCAGGTGGGTGTTTTGGTCTCTGTATCTTTGCTCTAACTGCAGTTATTTTTAGTCCATTATAGTTTCTTTGTATTCTGTTGCTAGAGGAGAGATTTATCCGAGTGCAAACACTGAAGCACTGCAGCAAAGAAAGGGTCCCAGGTCCCAGCCTGTCTCATCTCCAAACTCATGTGCTGAAATCCTAATCCCTAAAGATGACAGTATTAGGAGGTGGGACTTTTAGGAAGTACTTAGGTCCTAAGGGTGGACCCTTGTGAGTGAGATTAGTGTCCTTAGAAGAGACCCCAGAGCTCCCTCACCCCTCCCACCATGTGACGACACCAGGAGAAGCAGGTTGTCTGCAAGCTGCATGAGGTCCCTCACCAGGACACAGCCACTCTGGGGCCATGATCGTGGGCTTCTGGCCTCCAGAAACGTGAGAATAAAATTTCAGTGGTTTATAAGTTGCCCAGTCTGTGGTATTTTGGTTACAGCTGCCCAAATGGACTACGAGTCAGAAGAAAGAAAACCCAAACACGTTATTTCGTTCCACAACCGAGAAAATAAAAGTTTGATATCCAAAGGGGAAAATAAACTCATAAATCCTTCAAAAATTTTCAGTTGAAACATCACTCGACAATTGCCAAACCATCAGCAAGGTGCCAGGATACACTTTCTGAGCAAAGTAACCTTCCGTTGAGCAAAACTCTGCCTCCTATTACATGGGCCCCGAGATGAAGCCAACATGCCTTGAAATCCAGTCAAGCGTCCACGGTCACACACACCTTCCAGGACCTCCCAACACACACTCCATTTAAATGAGCACTTCCAGGGCTGGGAAGAACTTCTCATGAAACAAGACACTCTGAGGACAGAAGGTGCCTGAGCCAAAGTCTAGCCCGGGGCCGTTCTTCCCAACTCCGCTCCTTTTTGCCTCGGGATGGCTGAGCACATGTATTAATATCTAGGACTTCATTTCCATGTTTAGAAGTTGAGAGCAAGAGGCCCTGGGGCCCTTTCCTTTCTGGAGACACCGGAGCCCGGTGGGTCTCCTCCATGTCTGGGACAGCCTGACCCAAGGCCACTCACACAGGCTTAGAGTCAATGAAAGAATGAACCAAAGACACACCCTGCACCTCATGACTGCAGAGCAGCGGTGCCGAGCTCCTGCACAGATCAATCAGGCGCCTGACGAGGGGAGCCGGGCCCTGATCTTCCTGAGCCCCAGGCCTGCTTCCTGTTACCATGTTTAATCATGCACCCAGCAGCCTGCCTTTCTTTAACTTTACTTTTTACTTAACAACACCTGATTTACCATATTACATTAGTTTCAGGTACAGTATAGTGACTCAGTATTTTTGCAGACTGTAAGTAATTACAAGATAAAAGCTATAACTCCCTATGTGATGCAGTGTATCATTGTTGCTTATCTATTTTACACATAGTAGCTGTATCTCTTAATCCCATACTCCTATTTTACCCCTCCCCCTTCCTGCTCTCCTTTGGTAATCACAAATTTGAGTCACTGTTTTGCATATATATTCAGTTGTATTATTTTTTAGATGTCACAGATAAGTGACATCATACAGCATTTGTCTTTTTCTGCCTGATATTGCACTAAGTACAATATTTTCTAGGTCCATCTACATTGCTGCAAATGGCAATTCATTTTTCCTATGCCATTTCCTATCCCACTACACATATATGCCACATCTTTGTCCAGTCATCTGCTGAAGGACCCTTTGGTTGCTTCCATGTCATAGCTATTGAAAATAGTGCCACTGAGAACACTGGGGTGCACTACCTTTTTTGAATTCGTTTTCGTTTTTCTCTGAGAGTGTGATGGCTAGATCATATCGTGGCTCTACTTCAGGTTTTCTGAGGAACCTCGATACTGTTTTCCATAGTGTCTGCACCAATTTACATTCCCACCAATAGTATACAAGGGTTTCCTGTTCTTTACATCCTCCCCAACATTTGTTATTGGTAAAATTATTGGTCACAGCCCCACTGTGACTGGTATGAAGTGATAATTCATCATTGTTTTGATTTATATTTCTCTAATAACTAGAAATATTGAGCATCTTTTCATGTGCCTGTTGCCCATCTGTATGTCTTCTTTGGAGAAATGACTATTCAGTTCTTTCCCCCATCTTTTGATTTAGTTGTTTTTGATATTTGGTTGTATGAGCTGTTTATGTATTTTGGGTATTATTCCCTTGTTGATCACATTATTTGCAAATAATTTTGTCCCATTCTGTAGGTCTTTTCATTTTGTCAGTGATTTCCTTTGCTATGCAAAAGCTTTTAACTTTAATTAGGTCCCATTTATTTTGGTTGTTTTTTCTTTTTTTGCTTTTATCTCTTTTGCCTTAGGAGACTGAGTCAAGATAATATTGTTACAATTTATGTCAGAGAGTGTTTTGTCTATGTTCTGTTCTGGAAGTTTTATGGTTTCAAGTTTTATGTTTGTGTCTTTAATCCATTTTGTGTTTATTTTTGCATGTGGTGTGAGGGAGTGTTCTAGTCACATTGTGTCGGCTTTGTGTAGCTGTCCAGCTTTTCCAGCACTACCTGTTGAAGACACTTGCCTTTTTAGACTTCTTGCACAGTTGACCAAAGTGGTGACTGAATGGAAAGCAAAGCCAACAGGAAGCCAAGGCACAGAGAGGTACGGAGCATGCGCCAGACAGATGCCAGCAGGAATGGAGACTCGCGTGGGGAGGGCAGGGGGCAGTTGGCGGGCAGGAGGGGATGGAGGACACACTCGGGTCAGGACCTACCTGCATTACCCCAGGTGAGAGTCATACCTGACTCCTCGTCCTCCATACTGGTTTCTATTCACAGACCAGGTAAGAAACACTGTGAAGAGTCCCTTTCAGAGAACCTAGTAACCTTTCTACCACTGGCAGCTCTTTTGTTGTTCAGTTGCTAATTTATGTCTGACTCTGTGACCTGATGGACTGCAGCACACGTGGCTTCTACAGCACTGGCAACGTTGAATCCCAGCTATTAGACAGTAAACTGTATCCCATGAGAGGTTACTTTTGTTTGTCATCTATCCAGCACCAGTCCCCTCCTGCTTCACCATCAGAACCTAGTTTGAATGGTGGTGGTGGGTTCACATGCCTGGCCTCAGGTGATAGATCTTGCTGAGTGTAAGCCAATGCCAGTTAGTGTGAGACAACACTGTCCTTCTCTGTCTCCCTCTGAGCCAGTGGTAGCCGTATGACCCAGCTCTGGCTAGTAAAACCCAAGTATAAACCTCCCTGTGAGATTTCTAGGAAATCTTTGCAATCTTGATTATATATATATATATATATATATATATATATATATATAAACACCTGGCACTGACGCTTCTTTCTCCCTTGAGCTAGCACATAATGGCTAGTGCTTCAGCAGCCATCTTGTGGCCAGGTGGTCAGGAGAATTACAGAGATGTTAACCAGAGGGTAAAGCCTCTGGACCAATGCTAGGAACCTCCTTCCTTATGTGTGAGAGGCAATCCACTGGTCAGTTTTCTGTTATTTATACCTGAACAGATTTTTGATACACTGAGATATTTTCAGTGAAAACAGGTATAATAATTATCTTCCTGTGAATATCACTGTTTCACCTACTGAAGACTTCCACAACGTCTATCTAATTGGACCCACTGACACTGACTGTCTTTTCTCCATTTCCAGGGAAAGATACAGTGATAAATCCAAAAGACTTGCACCAGGCTCTCCCCAGTGCTTCTTGCAGAATTTAGTACCAGGCAGTCAGGTTGAAGAGGACAATACAGCTTATCAGGTGGCAGGAGGAAGGAGACCATTCCAGGAGGCAGAGCAAGTGTCCCTGTCAATGTGGCATGCTGGCCTAGCTGTGAGCTCACACCCAGAGCTCCAGAGAGCTAGCTGCCTACCTACATGAAGGGCACACAGGAGACAAGGGAGGGCAGTTGAGGGAGGCCAGAGCAGGCAGCAGAGCGGAGCTGAAAACTCTGCCACTGTCACAGACTCAATAGCACGCTCCCCAAATTCACCTATTGAAGCCCTAACCCACAACATGAGCATATCTTGAGATAGGAGCCTTGGAGGTAATTAAGCTTAATTGAGGTCTTAAGGGTGAGGCCCTGATCTGGTAAGATCAGTGTCCTTCAAGAAGAGGAAGAGATACTAGAGATCTCTCACTCCCATGTGTGCACAGAAGAGGCCAGGTAAAGACATGGCGAGAAGGTGACCATTTTCAACAGAGAAGCATGGCCTCATCAGAAGCCAGCATGCTGGTGCCTTGATCCTGGACATCCAGCCTCCTCCAGAGCTGTGAGATATAAATGTCTGTTGTTTAAGCTACCTAGTCTGTGGAGTTCTGTAATGGCAGCCTGAGCTGATTAATACAACCACCACCACCACTGGTAATTTCAGCAGCCTCTAAGTGCTGCTAAAATGAGCCATATCCCCAGTGGTTCTGGACTAAGCTTAGAGGATGGATGCTTTAAGGACTAACTCGGTCCCTTCTGGAATTGCTCACGAACACCTGTCTCTCTCAGCTCTGCAGTGTCAGTCAGTTTGACATTTGTGCCCAGGAGGTTCTAAATGCTGAAGGACGCCCAGCAGCGCAAGGCAGGGCTTCTTCTGATGGGAAAGCCCCATATTCAATCAGGCTCATGCCATGCTAAGTGTCCACGGACGGAGCAGCCTTGCATGTGTGCACCACAGGAGCCGGGTCTGAGGGTATCCTGTTGAGGAGGGAGGGGCAGAGCCAAGGAGAAAATGCATTAAATGCATTATGCACATAATGGGCACTGCGGAGTGGGTACACAGATTTAACCTCCTGTCTCAGTCTCTACCATTAGGAGCAATTTAAATGACATTTGGTGGAAAAGATAATAATATTTCAGGTCAGAGAAAGACAGTGATGGCTGCAACAGGATAGCAGGGACAGAGGGAGGCAGATAGAGTGAATAAATGAATTACAGGGACCTGTGATTGATGTGATGGCTATGCATGCTGGGGGGCTGTGCACAGTATGTCACGTGGTATGGATAAGATGAGGGGTGTGATGTATGGTACACGGGGTGTACGTGGTGTGTGTGCATACATGGTCATGTGTGTGGCTTGTATGTGCCTATGGAATAATAAGAATCTAGCATGGGTCCTGGTGACAGATGAGAACCGGAACACAGGTGACCATGCAGTCAGCTTGGGAGTGGGGCTGGCAGGTGTCCACCAAGAGTAGGGTGGGAGGGGCCCAGCTCCAAGGCTTGCAGCAGGAAAGGACTTGTATGGACAGGGCGGTCAATGGCTGAGCAAAGCCCCTGCTTCTCCTCCAGGCTCCCGACCCTGATCCTGGAGAAGGTCCAGCCTGGACTCTCACACTGCATCCCAGGCCACTGTACATGGCATTTCAGGGAGCTGGAGGGAGCCTGGGAAGTCTGCTGGCTGTTGCTGATTGGCTTTCCACCTGTCCTTTGCCCCTATCAACAGGGACCAAGGGCATTTAGTGCATCAGACTGCCACTTCCTTGGGCTCTTCTGTACAGGAGGGGCATGCATATGTATGTACATAAGTGCACTTGTGCATGGTGTGTGTGTGTATGTGAGTGCACATGTGACTGCACACATGTTGTGTGTGTGGTGTGTGCAGCATTCATAAACATATATGAGCGTAAGTGAAGTGAAAGTCCCTCAGTCGTGTTTGACTCTTTGCTACCCCATGGACTGTAGCCCGCCTCCTCTGTCCATGGAATTGTCCAACCAAGAATGCTGGAGTGGTTTGTCATGCCCTTCTCCAGGGGATCTTCCCAACCCAGGGCTCAAACCCAGGTCTCCCGCATTGGAGGTGGATTCTTTACAGTCTGAGCCACCAGGGAAGCCCGTATGAGGATAAGTTGTGGCTTACTGTGCATGTTGTGTGTGTGTGTGTCATGAGCACACACGTTTTTTGGTCCTTTGAGGGGAAAAAGGGAATGAACATATGTGGGCACTGGAGGTGAAAGCATCCTGCAGGCAGCTGGAGAAACGCTTCCAGGGCTGGGGGGCAGGGAAGCACGGGAAGGACTGGGCCCACAGAGGCCACCTAGACCCACACGCTGCAGGGAGAGGCGTGGCCTCAGCCCGGGAGCCAGGGAGAGCTGGGAGTGAGGCCCCTAGGCTGGGAGGAGCAAAGAGAGGGGTGCTGACGGGCCAGTGTCTCGCTCATCACATCGCCATCCACGCAGGATGGCCCGAGTAGACCTGGTGGGGAGGAGTGAGCAGAGAGGAAGATGCTGGGTCCCTGAGACCTGCTCTTCAGCCACTCAAGGGCGAGGGGCTAACCTGAGTCCTGCTCAGTCCCATCCCCAGCCTCACACCCCAGCTGCACAAAGATACACTGGGAATGGGACCCCACTTCCATATTTCTGTAAGCGTCCCTGAATCACCACACCCAGTGCCATATCAGACCAGAATGTCCCCACTGAACCCATCTCCAGGGACGTCCATCTGGGGCTTTACCACTCTCCCTGGAGGCCCTGTGCCCATGGTGCTGACCTGCAGAATCGGGCAGCTACAGCATCTGCTGGCCGAGGACAGCACCTTGTGTTCAGCCACCGCAAGGTCATCTGAATGTAAAAGGGGCAGAAGTTGAATTGTTCTGCCTCATTTCCAGCAGCACTTGCTGCAGGAGAGAAGCCGCAGCCTTGGGAGAGGCTTCACAGCACAGTTAAAACTCAAGCCCTGAAGTCATGTCATGGCCCCAATTAAAGGGCCAATTTATATCTTTTGAGCCTGAACAAATTCCAGAAGAATTGCCTCATCAAAGGAGTCCAGATCCCTCGCACGATGGCTGAAAGGCAAGGCATCCATGGGGAAGAGCCTGCCCAGCCGCTGTGAAGTCCCCTCTCCTGCCGCCCCCACCAGCATCTCCCTCCATCGCACCACTGTGTGGGTACGTAGCCACAGGTGCGAAGGCCAGGCCCTCCACTGTGCACCAAGCCTCGCAGGAAGCACAGCCCTGTCCAGGGCTTTGGCCCCCAGCCCCCTACCCACCGCTCAGCCTCGCAGTGGCCACCTTGGTGAACTCCCCCTGTGGTCCTCAGTGACCTAGACTCTAACACGTTACAGCCTCCACTAAAATACAGGCACCTAGCTGTCATTTCTAAAGCACACAAACACAGCTATGAGGTCTAGGCTCATCATGTGGGCTCCCCTGGGGTCCCATGCTGGGTCTTCCAGGCCAGGACCTTCCAGAACCCAGCCCCAGGCAGAGAGAGGGCAGAAGCAAGGCATCTGGTGCGGGGTCTCTCACAGGTCAGGGAATCTGTCACATGTTGCGTGTTCTCCATGCTGATCCCCAGGCCTTGTGCCAGGACAGCCCTGTTGTGCGGGTGCTAGTGAGGGCCAGGGACCTGCAGGTTTCCGGGGCCCCTCCCCACACTGACACTGACGCACAGGGTCCTGGGCCGGACATGAGTGTTCTACGGACTGCCAGGATAGGAAGCTTTGTATACAGATGGAGCTCAAAAATTGCTGTTAGAAAATACTAGAAAAGGAATAGCAATGTCATAATAAGCACTATATCCTAATGACTTCCTTGATGACACATCCTGCAGCTTTTAGATGGGATCAAGCACTATTCTACTGCACCAGGATTCAGCAAATTCCATATTTCATGTACTAACTTCCTTGTAAACACTGGGCCTGAGAGATGTATGGGGTAGAGGAGGACTGAAAAATACTGGATTCCACTTGACTAAACTGCAGGTCTTAGAGCCTTTGATCTTCTAGTGGGCACTGCTAATCTTCAAGGACAAACTGAGAGAGTGTAGAATATTTTCCCAAACTTACTGAAGGAAAGCATTATCTTTTAGGGGAACCTATTTTAGCATCATGAAACATAAATGGGGAAACCTCCAGGTTGACCATTTTTGCAGAGTTTTTTAGTTTTCAACATGTTTCAATAAATAAGAATCTCCTGAAATGCACATGCCCAGTTCCTGCCACTGCAGACAAGTGTCTTCTTTCCGGTTTTGTTGAGAATGCCTGAAGATTCCTTAGCCAGGAAAGCTAGAAACCAACCAGAGGAATTATCATACAGTCTTGGTTCTAAGATACAGGATCAGTCTGATAACAGCTTGTAGAGAAAAAGGGGGAAAAGAGAAAAAGGGGGAAAAGGGGGAAAAGAAGAAAAAGCAGTGAGAGCATCAGTTCCAGCCAATACTCTGGCAGCTCACACCCACCTGATCCATTTCCAGCCCCTATGGTCCTGTCATGATGCACTAAGGTCAACCAGGCAGTGCTCTAGGACCTCTCCCACTTCAGGGCCACAGACTGATGGGGCAGCCCCCACCCCACCCTACGCTGTTCATCACCAAGCAGAGGGCAGGACAGCTCTGAAGGGTCACATACCTTCACACAAACACTCCAGCCCGGAAGAGACACACAATCACTCCCAGTCACAACTCATAGGGCAGAACCATCCTCTAGGGCCTGCCCCACCACCCAGGCTTGGGACACAGGCCTGCTGGGTGTCAAAAGCCTGGAAAGCTGGAAGGTCTGCCCACCCTGGTAATGGTGTGCCTCCGACATCCTAACTCCAGCAATGCTAAGATATAAGGATGGATCCTAACATTTAAGAAAATGGAATTTAAAAATCATGCTAATTTCTATGTTTCCTAACCTGCTAATATGTACACATGTATGAATCCATGTGCACATTGGCCAAGTATTTGTGACACAACAGCTCTGGGTGACTTACCTCCCTTGCTAAGATGGGAAGGACCTTCTGCTCGCTCAGGGTCATCTGTGCCGGCTCTGGAGTCCCAGAGGCTGTGAAGGAGGCAGTGGGCCTTCCTTATTAGCATTTGTCCCTGGTTCCTCAGGAGAGGCACAAATGAGAACTCCCAGCCTTGCCCCTGCCTCCCAAGAGGCCCAGGATGCTGTACTAGGTTTGCCATAGCTTAAATCCATGCCACATGGAAATGTCTCCCCAAATACTCTTGGCCAGGACATTTGTGAAAATCTCCCCCTCACATTTATTGTGATGTTGCCAGGACATTTGTGAAGTTTTCCCCTACACATGGACATTTATCTGCAGCCTGTCTCTCTGCCAACAGGATCAGGGCTTCTTGAGGGAGAGCAGTCCTTCCCACATTCCCAAACTGCAGTGCAGATGGTGGCTTATACCCTGCGCTCTGCTCCCTCTGAGGCACAGTGCTTTATGGGCAGCCAACTTTAGCAGCAAAACAGCCCCTCACAAAGAGCTATGAATCAGATGGCTCACAGTGCAACCACTCTGACACTATGAGCTCGTGGCCCCAAATGTGGGTGACCCCTCACATCTGTCCTCCACCTAATCATCACAGTCATCCCGGAGGGCAGCGGGGTGACGTACATTCATCCTTTCTTACAGATAAAGACACATCTTTCCAGCAAGGTACCAGCTCTGGGTCACCTGGATAAGACATTCTGATTCTTTAGGCATTTGGAGCTTCTGGGTCCTCTGCCACTGTCCTTCAGCCAAGGCCCGGGAAGGGCTGGAATGTTCTGTGGGAGCTGATTTTGAGAAGAGCCACAGACCAGATCTGCCAATCCTGGAAGGAACCTGGTGGGTTCATTCTGGAAGCAGCACCAGGATATGAAGAGGTGGGCAAACCAGCTGACAGCATTCCCTCTGCAGACTCTCCTAGACAGTTGCTCACAAGCTACATTATGACACACATACGGATGCATCCGGTAAGAATAATGAACGGGAAGCTTCCCCCGCACGTGGACATTTATCTGCAGCCTGTCTCTCTGCCAACAGGACCAGGGCCCCTTGAAGGAGAGCGGTCCCTCCCACATTCCCAAACTGCAGGAACGGTGGAGCAGATTACGTCCTGAGCCCCGCTCCCTCTGAGGTGACAGTCACAGCCCAGGGGGTCCAGTCTGGACAGTCACAGCCCAGGGGTTCCAGGGTGGGCCCTGCCGGCCCCCAGGACAGAAGCTGCTCCTTGCCAAGGTGAGGATGCTACTTTCCCACCTTGGATCAGAAGACCACAAGCAGCATGCTCTGTACACATCTAGTCATCAAATTCATCAAAGGAACATCAAACCTGGGGTGGTAGGACCAGGTCTAGACATACAATTTCAGATTGCCTTTCTTGGAATGCACATAGAAGATATTTTATTCCTTCCTCATAAGGCCAGAAAAGAGAAGGAAAAAAGCTGTCTGAAATACTAGTGTGTTTTTTTTTTTTTTTCCTTTACAATTGATCCTATTGTATTAAGGAAACTTATTTTCAAAATTAGAATCATGTGTTAAATGTACATTGCGATGCTTGCTACTTGAAAGAATCCTAGAGTAAATCCTTTGGCAAACATCATTTCCACTGGAATTTGATTTATATGTATGAGAGTTATAACTGCCTTCAGTTCAGTTCAGTTCAGTCACTCAGTCGTGTCCGACTCTTTGCGACCCAATGAATCGCAGCATGCCAGGCCTCCCTGTCCATCACCATCTCCTGGAGTTCACTCAAACTCACGTCCATCGAGTCAGTGATGCCATCCAGCCATCTCATCCTCGGTCGTCCCCTTCTCCTGCCCCCAATCCCTCCCAGCATCAGAGTCTTTTCCAATGAGTCAACTCTTCACATGAGGTGGCCAAAGTACTGGAGTTTCAGCTTTAGCATCATTCCTTTCAAGGAACACCCAGGGCTGATCTCCTTTAGAATGGACTGGTTGGATCTCCTTGCAGTCCAAGGGACTCTCAAGAGTCTTCTCCAACACCACAGTTCAAAAGCATCAATTCTTTGGCGCTTGGCTTTCTTCACAGTCCAACTCTCACATCCGTACATGACCAATGGAAAAACCATAGCCTTGACTAGACAACTGCCTTAGGTACTTAAAAAAACCATGCAGCGTGTATCAGTGAAACATGACTGAAACAACCAGTAAATTCTAAGGCAGGTGCTGAGGAGACAAGGCCCCACCCTCATGGAATCGGCGTGGATGACAGCCAGCAGAGCCCACCCACTCCATGCTCAGAGGAGGGCACTGGAAAGGGGGCCTGAACCTGTCATGCAACAACACGTATATGAAGACAAGTGAATAAACAAATTTAAAAAGCCAAACTGCCCTCACAAAAGCAATAAAATTGTAGAGCTGCATTCATGGGAACCCAAGTCGGAAATAAATAACAGCGAGGCAGCTCCTGGGTATGTCTGGACCGAGGCTATGAACACTGTGGTTTCTGTCTATGACAGCATCATATGACAGAGTCTCCAGCTTGCGGGTTTCCAAGCCCTACCTATTTCAAGGTCACTCAGGTTGCTGCCCAGAGCTTTTCCTCCAAGTTCAGCCATTACATATTTTCCTCTTTGTCTTCACACCGCTCTGGCTCATTTCCCCAACACCCACAGCTCTCCTGAGAGATTTTGCTACAAGTCTGGAGAAGCCAGCATTGATAAAACCACAGAGTTCTAAGGAAGGCAGCTTCCCTTTCACAAATAAGACATCAAACACCAGGAGATCTGGTGCATTTCAGTCACGTTTTTCTGTTGTGTCGTGCTCTATCCAGAAACTCAATATCGTTTACAGATTAGAAGGAATTTTATACAATGAATGCTTCTACTCTGGGCCTTTCTTCACTTACTGCTCGCAAGTCAGTACACATGAGTGGTTTTTGAAAGCACGAACTGGTTCTGAATGGCAACCTGCACTTTCTGGGTTTTCGGTAAATCCTTCCCACAGCTAAGGTGGTATACTGCCTTACCCTCCGAGGGGAGGAGGGCCAGTGGAGCTTGAATTTGAGCTGCCAGTCTCCAGCCAAAACATACCCCAGGCCCGGGCTGTGAAGGACCCCACCTTCTTGTTGACCCCAAGCTGCCACCTACCTGACAAACCCACCTGCCTGCTTCCCATCTGTACACAGAGACATGCCGTGTGGGCCAGTAGCAGCCTTGACATCAAACATTTTAACATAGTTAATCTACGTCTATCAACTTATCCTCAGAAAAATGAAAGGATAGGATCAAACAGAGGTATGGACACAAGATAGTCATAACATCTCTGTTTCTAAGGAGAAAAATGGAAGCTGATAATTTCAGCAAAAGGGCATTATGGTCACCACTGCTGCTGCTGTTGAGGCAGTCTGGACTCCTTCCGGGTGGTGGGTGACAGTGGCTCCCCTGCCCCTGGGAACGAAGCCACAGCCTTGTTTTGGCAAATAAAAGAGCAGGCAGAGGTGTCCTGCCACCTCCTGGAGGGAGCCTGATGGGTACTGCACAGTCCCCCATAACACCTCCACCCCTGCCCACCTGCAACATTTTCTGCAGGGGCCACTCCATCAGTCTGCATTCCACAGGCTGCTAACGACCCAGGATAGGCCCAAAAGCAATAAACCCGTGTAAGCCACTGCAATCCTAAGGAAGGTGAAGTCGCTCAGTCGTGTCCAACTCTTTGCGAACCCGTGGACTGTAGCCTACCAGGCTCCTCCGTCCATGGGATTCTCCAGGCAAGAATACTGGAGTGAGTTGCCATTTCCTTCTCCAAAGTTGTTACCAAAGCACAACTGAGCTTAGAGTGACTGACCCAGAAATGGGTATCTATGTAAAGCAATTAGCCTCCAGAAAATAAATAAATAAATAAATTTAAAAATATTCTACTAAAAAAAAAAAAAAAAAAGAAATGGGTATCTAGTAGTGGGTTGCTATTGTAAATGATATTAGTTTATGTAGATGTGGCCGCGGGGGTTGGGCAAAGAGCAGGAAGGACACTCTTATCTGAGACGGTAAGAATGAGGAAAGGTTCACTGAAATTATTTCCAGGTAACATCTGGAGGGCAGATCCTGCACTTAAGGGTGGAGGCCTCAGTATCAGGTGTGCCTGGGGTTTTCTGTTTGCTGGGTTTGATAAGGTGAAACAAGAAACATGAGCTCAGAAAAGAACTGGATGATTTTCAAGCAGTCATGAAAGGAGAGAGAGCCCATAAATTTACAGATTTGCCAAGTGTAAAATGAAACAACTTCTAATCTCCAAATACTAGGAGATTAAAACAACAGTGGGATTTGATCTACAAAAGTAAAGTTTAAAAGCAAGGATCTAATGAAGGACAGAACCCTTACTCTACTGTTATTAATTGTGGATAAAATAAGTCCATCAATTGCTTTTAGTTGGGCAAAATGGCTCAGGGGAAGAAAACAAAAGCTAAAAAGTATGGACTTCTATGGAAGCCTAATAGATCCAAGGAAGCTGCCACTAAGCTAAATGTAGGAAACTTAAGTAAATGTTATATTTGCAAGCCTCCTGTAAGTCTAAAATTATCTGAAAACAAAAGTAAAAACAAAATGATGTTATAAATCTGCACTTATTAGCACACAAGGATATTTCCTATATGTTCGGGGAAAAAAATACAATCTATATGTTTGAACAGAAACAAAATCATTCCAGGCAGGTATCAAAAGTGGTTATTCATAAGATGGAATTTTAAGATTTCAACTTATTTTATTTGCATAATCTTTTTTAAAAGGTGATCACATATTAGGTGCACAAGTCAATAACTAATTTTCATATAAATTTATACTGTTTATATACTATAAAGGCAGACCTTGGAGTTATTATGCATTTGGTTCCAGACCATTGCTTTAATAAAGTGAATATCATAAGAAGTGGTGAATCACACAAATTTTCTTATTTTCCAATGTACATAAAAGTTAGGTTTACTAGCCTATTAAGTGTGCAATAGCATTCTGTCAAAAAATTAATGTATATACCTTAATTAAAATACCTAACTGCTAAGCCTTCAGCAGGTTGTAATCTTTTTGCAACAGTCACATCAAAGATCACTGAGCAGGGGTTGAGATCAAGATGGTAGAGTAGGAAGACACATCGAGAATAAATCTACATGCGGAACACTCCCACTGGAAACAGTCTGGAGACCTGCAGGAAGACTGCTACAGCCAAGGCCGTGAAAGCCACAAAGTCAGGCAGGAAGGGAAGAGGGCGATCAGGCTGGTACAAGCACTGCTGGGAGGGGATACAGAAGAGCTAAAGGTACTGCACCGGCTCAGAGATCCTCCCAAGGGAGTGAGGGGTTGTAACCACATATTGGGCACCCAGTCCTAGGATCTGACACCAGGAAGATAAGTACACTGAGCTGACCTTTTCTTTGCCCTGGCCCTGACAGAGCGATGATGGTCACTGAACCCAGGAGAAAGTTGGTTCACACCTGGCCCTGGCTCTAGCTGCTTCATCTCCAGCCCCACCCCTCACCTTGTGGTTAGCTGCCAACACATCCTGGGGGAAGATATGACCCAATGCTCACATCAGATCCAGCTCCTCCAGCAAAGCCACTGGACACACACAAATCGCACAGGAGGTTCCCACACAAGGACGTCCCTTCAAGACCAGACAGGTGACTGTTTCAACTAATGTGACAGAGACAGAGAAGATAAACAAAATGAGAAGACAAAGCAATTTGTTATAAATGAAAGAGAAAAAAAATCTTGAAAAAACAACTAATAAACTAGAGATAAATAATTTACCAGTGAAGAATTCAAGAATTATTAACAAAAATAGTAACTGAACTTGAGAAAAGAACAGCTGAACACAGTTTGAATTTTAACAAGGGACTAGAAAAAAGAGAAAAGAACCAGTCAGAGCTGAAGAACACAACAAATGAAATGAAACACACTACAAGGAGCCAGCAGCAGACTAGCAGCATCTAGAAGAGGTATAATAGAATCACCTGATCAGAACAGCAAACAGGAAAGGTAACTAAAAATGAGGACACTTTAAGATATCTTTCATACAACATCAAATGTACTAACTTTCACACTACAGGGGTCCCATAGGAGAAGAGAGAAAGGGTTAAAAAATGTATTTGATGAAATTATGGCTAAAAACTTACTGAAACTGAAGAAGGAAACAGATATCCAGGTACAGGAAACACAGAGAACCCCAAACAAGATGAACCCAAACAGACTCACACCAAGACATAAAATAATTAAAACAGCAGAAGTTAAAGAGAATTTTAAAGGCAGCAAGAGAAAAGCAAAGAGGCATGTACAAGGGAAAACAACGCTGTGTGTTTATTTTGGCTGATTTTTTCTGAAGGGCCAGCAGGGGGTGGCATGACATATTTAAAATGCTGAAAGGGAAAAACCTACAACCGAAGGTTAGGAAGGGCGGTGAGGAGATACCCCTCGTCCAACGTAAGGAGCAGCGGCTGGGCCTTGCTGGAGCAGCCGTGAAGAGATACCCCACACCCAAGGTAAGAGAAACCCAAGTAAGATGGTCGGTGTTGCAAGAGGGCCTCAGAGGGCAGACATACTGAAACCATACTCACAGAAAACTAGTCAATCTAATCACACTAGGACCACAGCCTTGTCTAACTCAATGAAACTAAGCCATGCCCGTGGGGCAACCCAAGACGGGTGGATCATGGTGGAGAGGTCTGACAGAATGTGGTCCACTGGAGAAGGGAATGGCAAACCATTTCAGTATTCTTGCCTTGAGAATCCCATGAACAGTATGAAAAGGCAAAATGATAGGATACTGAAAGAGGAACTCGCCAGGTCAGTAGGTGCCCAATATACTACTGGAGATCAGTGGAGAAATAACTCCAGAAAGAATGAAGGGATGGAGCCAAAGCAAAAACAATACCCACTTGTGGATGTGACTGGCGATAGAAGCAAGGTCTGATGCGGTAAAGAGCAATACTGCATAAGAACCTGGAATGTCAGGTCCATGAATCAAGGCAAATTGGAAGTGGTCAAACAAGAGATGACAAGGGTGAACGTCGACATTCTAGGAATCAGTGAACTAAAATGGACTGGAATGGGTGAATTTAACTCAGATGACCATTATATCTACTACTGTGGGCAGGAATCCCTCAGAAGAAATGGAGTAGCCATCATGGTCAACAAAAGAGTCCGAAATGCAGTACTTGGATGCAATATCAAAAATGTCAGAATGATCTCTGTTCATCTCCAAGGCAAACCATTCAATATCACAGTTATCCAAGTCTATGCCCCAACCAGTAATGCTGAAGAAGCTGAAGTTGAACGGTTTTATGAAGACCTACAAGATCTTTTAGAACTAACACCCAAATGGGCTGGAAGAAGCACAAGCTGGAATCAAGATTGCCGGGAGAAATATCAATAACTTCAGATATGCAGATGACACCACCCTTATGGCAGAAAGTGAAGAGGAACTCAAAAGCCTCTTGATGAAAGTGAAAGAGCAAAGTGAAAAGGTTGGCTTAAAGCTCAACATTCAGATAATGAAGATCATGGCATCTGGTCCCATCACTTCATGGGAAATAGATGGGGAAACAGTGGAAACAGTGTCAGACTTTATTTTTTGAGGCTCCAAAATCACTGCAGATGGTGACTGCAGCCATGAAATTAAAAGACACTTACTTCTTGGAAAAAAAGTTATGTCCAACCTAGATAGCATATTCAAAACCAGAGACATTACTTTGCCAACTAAGGTTCGTCTAGTCAAGGCCATGGTTTTTCCAGTAGTCATGTATGGATGTGAGAGTTGGACTGTGAAGAAGGCTGAGCACCAAAGAATTGATGCTTTTGAACTTTGGTGTTGGAGAAGACTCTTGAGAGTTCTTTGGACTGCAAGGAGATCCAACCAGTCCATTTTGAAGGAGATCAACCCTGGGATTTATTTGGAAGGAATGACACTGGAGCTGAAACTCCAGTACTTTGGCCACCTAATGCAAAGAGTTGATTCATTGGAAAAGACTCTGATGTTGGGAGGGATTGGGGGCAGGAGGAGAAGGGGACAACAGAGGATGAGATGGCTGGATGGCATCACTGACTCGATGGACGTGAGTCTGAGTGAACTCCGGGAGTTGGTGATGGACAGGGAGGCCTGGAGTGCTGCGATTCATGAGGTCGCAAGGAGTCGGACATGACTGAGCAACTGAACTGAACTGAGGATACTCTATATAGCAAGGTTATCATTCTGAACCAAAGGAGGAAGAAATAACTTCTCAGACAAGGAAAAACTAAGAGCTTCATAAATACTCAACCAGCCCTAAAATAAGTGTTAAAGGGTCTTCTGTAAGTAGAAAAGGCTATAAGAAGTAGTAATTTATAGGAAAGTAGTAATTTCCCACTAGTAAAGGGTATGAATCAGCCACTTAAATAAGTTAGTACTAAGATTAAAAGTCAAAATTGTAAAATCAGCTCTACAACAACCAGATAAGGGATGAATATAAAACATGACATCAAAACCACAAAATTTGTGTGTGAGGAGAGTACAAAATGTAGCTCTTATAGGATGTGTCTGAACTTAAATGACAGTTTAAAATAAGCTCTTACAGTTATAGGTCAACACATCTGAGTGCCGTGGTTACCACAAATCAAAAATCCTACAATGAATACACAAAAAATAGAGAGAAATGCATTCAAGTATACCACTAAAGAAAATCATCAAACCACAAGGGAAGAAACTGAGAGAAGAAAGAACAAAGAAAAACAGAACAACTGGAAAGCAAACAGCAAAATGGCAATAAGTACATAACTATCACCAAATACTGTAAATCTCAATGGATTAAGTGCTCCAATCCAAAGACAAACAGTGGCTGACTGGATTAGCATCTATATGCTACTTAAAAGAAACTCACAGACCAAAAATGAGGGAATAGAAAAAGATACTTCATGCAAATGGAAACCAAAGAAATCTGGGGTAGCAATACTAATAAAAGACAAATTAGGCTTTGAAAAAGACCCTATAACAAAAGACAAAGAAAGGTATTATATACTGATAAAGGGATCAATATAAGAGGCTATAATATTTATTAACATATATGCACCTAATAAAGGTGCAACTAAATAAATAAAGCAAATAGTAACAGACACAAAGGGATAAATTGACAATAATATAATAATAGTAGAGGATTCTAACACCCCACTACATCAATGGATAGGTCATCCAGATAGAAAATTAATAGGGCACTAGTGGTTTTAAATGACATATTAAACTAGCTGGACTTAATATATATATATCTACAGGCCATTCCACACAAAAACAGTAGAAAAGACAGAGCGCATGGGGCCCACTAAACAAGTCTAATCAAATTTAAGAGAATAGAAATTATATCAAACATTTTCCCCAACTACAACAGTATGAAACTAGAAACAAATTAAAAGGAAAAAAGCAGGTAACCAAATACACAGAGATTTAACAGCACACTACAGAAAACTGGTGAGTGAAGAAATAAAGAGGAGATCATGAAGTACTTTGAGAGAAATAAAAATAAAAATGCAACTTTCAAAAATCTAAAAAAAAAAAAAAAACTTGAGATACAGCAAAATCAGTTCTAAAAGGGAATTTTAGAGTGAGAAAGGTTTACCTCAAGAAATGAGAAAAAATCAAATAACCTAACCTACCATCTAAAGAAATTAGAAAAATAAGAATAAACAAACCTGTCAGCAGAAGGAAATAATAAAAATCAGGAGGAAATTACTATAAAATAGAGGCCAAAAAAAGAAAAACCAAAATAGTAAAAGCTCAGTCAAACCAAGAATTTGTTTTTGAAAACATGAGCAAAATTTACAAGACTTTAGCCAGGCTCACTAAGGAAAAAAAAAAAAAAAAAAGAGAGAGGACTCAAGTAAACAAAGTAAGAATAAGGAGAAATTACAACCGATATTTCAAAGATACAAAAAAAATCATAAAGGAATACTGTGAACAGCTATATGCCAAAAAAATTGGTCAACACAGAAAAAGTGGATAAATGTCTATAAACATATAATCATCTAAGACTGAATCAGGAAGAAACAAACAGTCTGAACAGATCAATCGTTAGTAGTGAAACAGAATTAGTAATAATAAGAATTTAAAAAACCTCCTTGCAAACGAAAGTCCAGGACTGGACAACTTCATGGGTGAATTCTACCAAACATATAAAAAGCAGCTAATACCTGTTTTTCTCAGTTCAGTTCAGTTCAGTCGCTCAGTCGTGTCCGACTCTTTGTGACCCCATGAATCGTAGCATGCCAGGCCTCCCTGTTCATTACCATCTCTCGGAGTTCACTCAGACTCACGTCCATCGAGTCAGTGATGCCATCCAGCCATCTCATCCTCGGTCGTCCCCTTCTCCTCCTGCCCCCAATCCCTCCCAGCATCAGAGTCTTTTCCAATGAGTCAACTCTTCGCATGAGGTGGCCAAAGTACTGGAGTTTCAGCTTTAGCTACTCCAAATAATTGAAGAGGAAGGAATATTCCCAAATTCATTTTATGAGGTCATCACTACTCTGATACCAAAACCAGATAAAGACACTATAAAAAGTAAAATTACAAGCCAATATCTATGATGAATATATTAGTAGATGCGAAAATCCTCAACAAAATATTAGCAAACTAAATTTAACAATTATAAAAATGATCATACATCACGATCGAGTGGGATTTATTTCACAGACACAAAGATGGTTTAATAGCTGCAAACCAATGAATGTGAAATACCATATTGACACAAGGAAGGTGAGTCATATGGTAATCTCAATATTTGTAGAAAAATTATATTACAAAATGTAATAACTATTCATGATAAAAACTCTGAAAGTCAATACAGAGAGAACATGTCTCAACATAATAAAGTCCATTTATGGCAAACCCAGAGTTAACATCATACTCAATGGTAAAAAGCTAAAAATTTTTCCTCTAAAATCAGGAACAAGATAAGGATGTCCACTCTTACCACTTGTGTTTAACAAAGTATTTGAAATCTGAGACACAACAATCAGGCAAGGGAAAGAAATAAAAGGCATCCAAATTAGAAGGGAAGAAGTAACACTGTCACTATTTGCAGCTGGTGTGATAGTGTGTGTGTGTATATATATATATATATAAACTAAAATCTCCACCAAAGATTATTAGAACCAATAAATAAATTCAGTAAAGTTTTAAGAAACAAGATTACCATGCAGAAATCTGTTGCTTTTCTACATCCTAACAATGAAGTATCAGAAAGAGAAAGCACCAAAAAAAAAATCCACTTAAAATTGTATCAAAAGGAATAAGATACATAAGAATAAATTTAACCATGGAGAAAAACATTTGTACTCTGAAATATACAGGTCACTAATGAAGAAAACTGAAGAAAATACAATGAAGTGGAAAGATATCCTGTGCTCGTGATTTGGAAATATCAATATTGTTAAAATGTCCATACTCCCCAGTATAATCTACAGATTTAATACAATCTCTATCTACATGCTCATGACGTTTTCCACATAAGTAGAACAAATAATCCTAAAATTTATATGGAACCACAAAGACCCCAATAACCAAAACAGTCAAGTGAAAAAAAAAAAAAAACAAAGCTAGATGTACTATGCTCTCTGACTTTAGACTATACTACATAGCTAAAGTAATTGAAACATCATGGTACTGGCATAAAGACAGACACAGAAATTAACGAAACAGAATAGAGAGCCCAGAAAGAAACCCACACAATTAATCTATGACAAAAGAAGCATGAATAAAAATGGGGAAGAGACCGTCTCTTCAAAAGTGGTGCGGGGAAAGCTGAACAGCTACATGTAAAAGAATTCAATTAGAACAGTTTCTCATACCACACACACAAAAATAAACTCAAAATGTATCAAAGATCTAAATGTAAGACTAGAAACCATAAAACTCCTAGAAGAAAACATAGGTAAAACACTCTTTGACAAAAATCATAGCAGTATTTTTTTGGATCTGTTTCCTCAGGCAATGGAAACAAAAGCAAAAATAAACAAATGAGACCTAGTTAAACTTAAAATTTTGTTTCTGCACAACAAAGGAAAACATCAACAAAATGAGAAGATCTATGGAATGGAACAAAATATTTGCAAATGATGTGACCAACAAGTGGTTACTATCCAACATACATGAAAAGTTCATATAGCTCAATATCAAAACAAACAAACAACTCAATCAAAAGACAAGTAGAAGACCTGAGTAGACAGTTCTCCAAAGAATACACACAGATGGCTAACAAACACATGAAAAGATGCTCCATACTGTAGCCCACCAGGCTCCTCTGTCCATGTGGATTCTCCAGGCAAGAATATTGGAGTGGGTTGCCACACCCTCCTCCCAGGGTATCTTCCCAACCCAGGGATCAAACCCAGGTCTCCCACATTGCAATCGGATTCTTTACCATCTGAGCCACCAGGGAAGCCCAACTAAATATTAGAGACATGCAAATCAAAACAACAATATCACCTCACAGCATTCAGGATGGCTGTCATCAAAAAGTCTACAAATAACAAATGCTGGAGAGGGTATGGAGAAAGAGTCCCACTGTTGGTGGGAATGTAAACTGGTGCAGTCAATATGGAAAACTGCATGCTGCTGCTGCTAAATTGCTTCAGTCGTGTCCGACTCTGTGCGACCCCGTAGACGGCAGCCCACCAGGCTCCCCCGTCCCTGGGATTCTCCAGGCAAGAACACTGGAGTGAGTTGCCATTTCCTTCTCCAATGCATGAAAGTGAAGAGTGAACATGAAGTTGCTCAGTCGTGTCCAACTCGTAGCGACCCCATGGACTGCAGCCCACCAGGCTCCTCTGTCCATGGGATTTCCCAGGCAAAAGTGCTGGAGTGGGTTGCCATTGCCTTCTCCAGGAAAACTTCATAGATTCCTCAAAAAACTAAAAATAGAATATGATCCAAAAATTCCATTTCTGAGTACACATTGAAAGAAAACAAAAACACTAATTTGAAAAGATATGTGCATCTCAATGTTCACAGTATCACTATTTACAATAGCCAAGACAGGGAAGCAATCTGTGTATCCATCAAATGATGAATGGATAAAGAGGCTGTGGTGTGTAACTACAATGGAACATTTCTCAGTCATGTCCAACTCTTTTCAACTCTATGTACTGCAGCCTGCCAGGCTCCTCTGTCCATGGAATTTTCCAGGCAAGAATACTGGAGTGGGCTGCCATTTCCTACTCCAGGGTAATGGAATCTTCAGTTCAGTTCAGTTCAGTCGCTCAGTTGTGTCCGACTCTTTGTGACCCCATCAATCGCGCCACGCCAGGCCTCCCTGTCCATCACCAACTCCCGGAGTTCACTCAGACTCAGGTCCATCGAGTCAGTGATGCCATCCAGCCATCTCATCCTCTGTCATCCCCTTTTTCTCCTGCCCCCAATCCCTCCCAGCATCAGTCTTTTCCAATGAGTCAACTCTTCATAAGAGGTGGCCAAAGTACTAGAGTTTCAGCTTTAGAATAATTCCTTCCAAAGAAATCCCAGGGCTGATCTCCTTCAGAATGGACTGGTTGGATCTCCTTGCAGTCCAAGGGACTCTCAAGAGTCTTCTCCAACACCACAGTTCAAAAGCACCAATTCTT
>SJYT01069956.1:12669-39838 GCA_006410635.1 Cephalophus harveyi | reverse complement strand
GATGGTGATGAACAGGGAGGCCTGGCGTGCTGCGAGTCATGGGGTCGCAAAGAGTCGGACACGACTGAGCGACTGAACTGAACTGAACTGAACTGACGATGACTTATATATATTAAAGATTAACTGCAAAGGGCGAAGAACAGTAGGAAAGACAAATATGTAGAAAAATGTAGGTTGAAACAAATTTTAATTAAAATTATATAAAATAAAAAAAGGAAGAAGAAAGAAAAAAGATAAAAAAAAATAAAAAAGGATAACTCCACAGAACTGCAAAAGCCCAACGTAGAAGCAGAGGTTTAAACAGCAATTAAAAATGTGACTGAGAAAACAAAGAAAAGGCTCAAAAGCTTCATTCGGTTTCATAGTGCCAATAAAATTGGTAGCCATAACAGAGAAGGGGAGGAAGGGAAAAAATCCAAAAGTATCTACAGGGTGTTAAAGTCTCCTACTATCATTGTGTTACTGTCAATTTCTCCTTTTATGTCTTTTAGTGTTTGTCTTATGTATTGAGGTGCTCCTATGTGGGGTGCATATATATTTACAACTGTTATGTCTTCCACTTGGATTTGTCCCTTGATCATTATGTATTGTCCTTCCCTATCTCTAGTAATCTTCCTTAGCTTAAGGTCTATTTTGTCTGATATGAGGACAGCTACTCTATCTTTCTTTTGCTTCCCATTTGCATGGAATATATTTTTCCATCCTCTTACTTTCAGTCTATATGTGTCTTTAGGTCTGAAGTGGGTTTCTTGTAGACAACATATATATGGGTCTTTTTCTTTTAAATTATTTAATTGGAGGCTAATTACTTTGCAATATTGCAGTGGTTCTTGCATATATTGACTTGAATCAGTCATGGGTGCACATGTGTTCCCAATCCTGAACCCCCATTCCATCCCTCAGGGTTTTCCCAGTGCACCGGGTCTGAGGGCCTTATTTAATGCATCAAAGCCGGACCAGTGACCTATTTCACCTATCATAATATACATGTATCAATGCTAGTCTCTCAAGTCATCCCACACTGGCCTTTTCCCACAGAGTCCAAAAGTCTGTTTTTATGTGTCTCTTTTGCTGTCTTGCATATATGGTCATCATTGCCATCTTTCCCATATATATGCATTAATATACATGTATGGATGTGAGAGTTGGACTCTGAAGAAGGCTGAGCGCTGAAGAATTGATGCTTTTGAACTGTGGTGTTGGTGAAGACTCTTGAGAGTCCCTTGGACTGCAAGGAGATCCAACCAGTCCATTCTGAAGGAGATCAGCCCTGGGATTTCTTTGGAAGGAATGATGCTAAAGCTGAAATTCCAGTACTTTGGCCACTTCATGCAAAGAGTTGACTCATTGGAAAAGAATCTGATGCTGGGAGGGATTAGGGGCAGGAGGAGAAGGGGACAACAGAGGATGAGAAGGCTGGATGGCATCACTGACTCAATGGACATGAGTCTGAGTGAACTCCAGGAGTTGGTGATGGACAGGGAGGCCTGGCGTGCTGCGATTCATGGGGTCGCAAAGAGTCAGACACGACTAAGTGACTGAACTGAACTGAACTGAGCTAAGGAGAGCTGAGCTAAGGAGGGCTAAGGTGAGCTAAGCCAAGGAGAGGTGAGCTAAGATAAGGAGAAATAATTAAGGAGAGCTTCGCTAAGGTGAGCCACACCAAGGAGAGTTGAACTACATTAGTGTTAGTCGCTCATTCGTGCCCGATTCTTTGCGACCCCATGGACCTCAGTCCACCAGACTCCTCTGTTCATGGGATTCTTCCACATAAGGATACTGGAGTGGGTTGCCATTTCCTTCTCCAAGGGATCTTCCCAACCCAGGGTTTGAACCTGGGTCTCCTGTACTGCAAGCAGATACTTTACCATCTGAGCTACCAGGGAAGCCAAAGGATATCTAAGCTAGGAGTCTAAGAAAATGAAGATCACGGCATCTGGTCCCATTACTTCATGGCAAATAGATGGGGAAACAGTGGAAATAGTGACAGCTTTTATTTTTTGGGGGCTCCAGAATCACCTCAGATTGTGTTCACAACCATCAAATGAAAAGACACTTACTCTTTGGGAAAATGTTATGACCAACCTAGATAGCATATTAAAAAGCAGAGACATTCCTTTTCCCTCAAAGGTCCACGTAGTCAAAGCTATGGTTTTTCCAGTAGTCATGTACGGATGTGAGAGTTGGACTATAAAGAAACCTGAGCACCAAAGAATTGATGCTTTGGAACTGTGGTGTTGGAGAAGACCTTCGAGAGTCTCTTGGATTGCAAGGAGATCCAACAAGTCGCTCCTAAAGGAAATCAGTCCTGAATGTTCATTGGAAGGACTCATGCTGAAGATGAAACTCCAATACTTTGGCTACCTGATGCGAAGAACTGACTCATTTGAAAAGACCCTGATGCCGAGAAAAATTGAAGGAGGCAGGAGAAGGGGACGACAGAGAATGAGATGGCTGGATGGCATCACTGACTCGATCGACGTGAGTCTGAGTGAACTCTGGGAGTTGGAGATAGACTAGGAGGCCTGGTGTGCTGTGATTCATGGGGTCACAAAAATTCAGACACGACTGAGTGACTGAACTGAACTGAACTGTACGACCTCAAGTCTTTCCATCACTAGAGCACTCCTGGCCCAATAGAACATTAATAGGTGAGTGCCCTCCCAAAAGCCTCCATCTCAAGACTAAGACTAAGCCACACCCCAAATCCAGCAAGCTGTAGTGTCAAACACCCCTCACCTATCCTTCAGCCAGATAAGGGTGCAGTCTTGCACATTAGCAGACAGGCTGCTCAAAGCCATAGTGAACCCATGCATTCCAAACCACACTAGTGGACACAGTCACTGCATTTCTGAAAGACATGACCTAGCTCCACCTACCAGAACACACACACAAATCCCCCCAACCAGGAAACCATCACAAGACATTGGTTCAATCCCACTCAGGAGAGGTAGATTCCATAGTTAAGAGGAACTACAGCCTTTCAACAAAGAAGGAGATCAGAAACACAGTAAATTAAACAAAAAAATGACAGAGAAACATCTGGCAGATGAAGGAACATGGCTAAAACCCAAAGGACTGAACAACAGAAATTAACAAATGAGACCTAAGTAACTTAAAAACTCCAAGTATATGCCTCCTCCCTGCCTGATCATAAACAAGCTCTCCCACCCACCAGTCAACCACAGCTTAACTCTTGTCACTTAGGAACACATAGATTGCCCTGCCCCAAATCTATCCATGAGAGGTTAGCATACAGACCACCCCAGCTCCATCCATGCCACTGCACAGACCACCCCACCTCCATCCATGCCAGGTTAGCACACAGACCACCCCAACTCCATCCATGCCAGATCAGCACTCAGACCACCCCAGCTCCATCCATTCCAGGTCAGTACACACACCACCCCTCCTCCAGATTTCCTAACCTGGGAATTTGGCAAATGGACTGAGAATCCCGAGGGATTTCGACTTTGGAGGCCATTGGGATTTGATTATAAAACTTCCACAGGACTAGGGAAACAGACTCATGGAGGGCACAAACAAAACCTTGTGCACACCAGGACCCAGGAGAAAGGAGCAGTGATCCCACAAGAGACTGACCCAGACTTGCCTGTGAGTGCCCAGGGACCTCCGGCAGAGGTGCGAGTCAGTCGTGGTCTCCTGCAGTGTCAGGGGCACCGGACCTTTTGAAGGAGGTTGCCATTGTCTTCATTACCTCCACCATAGTTTGGTCTCNGAGACTGACCTAGACTTGCCTGTGAGTGCCCAGGGGCCTCCGGCAGAGGTGTGAGTCAGTCGTTGCCTCCTGCAGTGTCAGAGGAACCGGACCTTTTGAAGGAGGTTGACATTGTCTTCATTACCTCCACCATAGTTTGGTCTCAGGTAAAACAACTGGGTGGGCCACAGTCCCGGCCATCAACAGAAAGCTGTGTTGACAGGCATTTAATATTCATAAAGCCCAAGAGTTTCTAAATAAACAACAAGTGATCTCCTGGATTCTTCTAGGCATGGTTATCAAAAAAGTATTCATAACTGGGTAGACCGTCACAAAGCAAATTTTAACAGGTACCTTAACTCATACTTAAAAAATATCACATGAAAATATGTCAAAATTGCTAAATATTAGGGAAGGGTGTTTGGTATCACCTCACTCCAATCAGAATGGTGATTGTCAAGCACTCTACAAAGGTTAATCTGCCCGATGCCATGAAGAAAAGGGAACCATCCACCTCCATTGCTAACATGAAAATAGGAGAAAGCCACTATGGAGGAGAGCGTGGACATGCATCAATAATGAAAACGTGAATGAAATTAGAATATCCCTCAAGCCATACACAAATATAAGCTTCAAAGAAGATAAAGATCTCAATGTCAGACGGATGCTATGCAATTTTGAGGACAGTATATGAGGCATGTGCTGCAACATTCATTCTACCAAATGTGCCCAGAATAATGAAAAATGAACCAAAACTAAGAAAAGAGGACTGAATTAACCTTAAAAGCATTTGCACAGCAAAGGAACCCTAAATGAATGAGAAAGATAGTCCTAAGAATGGGAAAAAATATTTGCAAACAAAGACGTCCATAAGGAATAAAGAAGATGGGGTACATAGACGATGAACCGTCACTCAGCCATAACAAGCAGGAAAGAATGCCATGGGAGGCCTCAGGGCATAAGTAGAGATGATCATAGCAAGTGAGGTGAGGGAGACAGGGAAGGATATTAGCATAAGATATCACTTGTAGCTGGGATCTAAAAATGGATACAGATGAACTTCTTTAACAAAGGGAAACAGTCTCACAGACTCAGAAAATAATCAATGGTTCCCAGAAAAACAAAAAACACTGTGGGACACGGAGTAAAGAACTGACTCAGTCTAACACAGGGAGGCTAATATAATTAAAATACAACAACAAAACACCACCAGGAACCACTGTGTAAACAGGAATCCTATTCAACACTGTAACATACTATATCAGAAAAGAACCTGGAAGAGAAGATATACACATCTACATACAAGTGAATCAAATTACTGTCGTTCCAAATAAAAACAAAAAACACCCACAATCGTGTCATTCAACTACATATGCCAATTCAAATTAGGGAATAAAGGCACAAAAAAAAAGGAATCAGAAAGGCTGACTCTACTGTCCTCAGGCCATGGTGACCCAGATGTTGTCACATCCCTGGAGCCTGAGCTGGTTTTGGTCCCAAGCCTGGAGGGTCTCAGTGCAGATGGAGCTGGGAGCATGGGGCAGGAAATGTCACCCCACAATGGACCTAGGGTGCCTCCTTCCCTCTGCATGAGCATCCAATCTCCAATTGCAGGTGGAACCTCCTACAGAGAAACAAAGCCTATATCACCCAAGAATTGGTGGAGCTTCCAGGCAAGGTCCCCTGGACACTCTATGTCCCCTAGGCTGGGGTTCCTACCTCCAGCCTCCGTCCTTAGGGTCACCCCACCTACAGATGACAGCACCCTCTGCAGAGTGCTGTCCACAAACTGGGATGTGTCCTGGGGACCCTGGGTAAGGGGGAAGGAGAAATGAGACTCAAGCCTTGGCACATTCCACTCTAACTGACAGTCAATGAACAGAGTTTTCCATGAACCTCAATGACTGAGGATCATAGTGGGGCAGGAAGCAATGTTGTTTCCTTAGAACCGTCTTCCAGAAAAAACAACTTTATACCTAATGCTGCTTGGCACTTCATATTCACAAGGCCTGTGGGACTGTAAATGACCCCTCCCTTCCAGTCATGTCCTGGCATAGATCATCAGACTGGAATTCAAAACACGGCCACCTTTCAAAAAACAATGTCAAGAGGTAAACTGTAGTCACTCTGTACAGTATGGAAAAGCACCTGAAAAGTTCGTCCAGCTCACTATGTATTCAGTTCAGTTGCACAGTTGTGTCCTACTCTTTGCAATCCCATGGACTGCAGCATTCCCCTGTGTATTAAATCCACGCAAATCAAAACTCCCTTGAAAAATCCCCTCCCACAGGTCAGAGTGGCCACTGTCTAAAAATCTACAGATAGTAGGGGCTGCAGAGGATGGAGGCAAAAGGGGATTCTCCTACACTCTCAGTGGGGAGGCAAATGGGTTTGGGAACTATCAAAACCAGAAGGGAGGTTCTTTTTCAACTAAACACTCAGAAACCACATGCCCTGACAATCCCATGTCTGGGCTCAGACTCAGAGAAAATAATTCACACTGCCCCATGCACCTTGTTTTTCTGGGCAGCTCTATTGGCAATGGCCAAGAACTAGAATTGTTGCTGGCCAGAATCTTGCTTTCTCTGCCCAGTGAAGTGAAATAAAAATACAGAGACAGAGTCTGAAGGAGATACAAACGTGTCTTTTATTCTCAAGCCAGCAGAGATGGGAACACAGTAGGGTCATGCCTCAAGGACTGAGTACCCTCCCACCCCCCGCCTATGAAGTGTCTAGGGGCTTATATAAGGGAGGGGTTCACAGCCAGGTGTCAGTGATGAGGATCAAAGTGGATAGGATCTAGATCTCTTCCTCATGCATTGTTTCAAAGACAGTCTTAGACTGAAGTCAACAACCCAGTAACTCTGGCAGTTGGGGTGGCTCGGTGGCCTTCTTTCTGATATGCAAGTACAAGGGGAAGGGTGTTGTAAGGGTAACCACCAGATAGGTGATGTATTTAGCATAGAGTCCAAGGAAAAAATGTTACTCATAGCTCGTGCAGAGTTAGGGGCCAGAAAAGCAAACTTAGTCACAGACATTCAGAGTCATGAGAAGTTAAAGTATTAAAAACTAGGAATGTCCAGGCCTGCTCATGGTTTTGTTGATTTCCTTTGTTCTCAAAAAAGGGAAAAAATAAAATACTCATTTCTCTCTCTTTTTTTTTTCCTTTACATGTATTCTCAGTCACTTCAGACATGTCCAACATTTTGTGACCCCATGGACTGTAGCCTGCCAGGCTCCTCTGTCCATGAGTTTCTCCTGGCAAGAAGACTGGAGTGGGTTGCCATGCCCTTCTCCAGGGGATCATCCTCACCCAGGGGCTGAACCCACGTCTCCTCCATTGGCAGCTGGATTCTCTACTGGATGGGCCACCAGGGAAGGCCTCCCTGCAACAAATTCAACGAAGTTACTCATCGACAGCAAAATGAAGTCAGAGTGGTACACCTCTGCACTGGCATGCTACCCAGCCCTGAATCACAACAGAATAATGCCAGTGACAACAGCATGGATGGATAGAGTGAATACCATACTAAGTGAAGGAAGGCCAAAAGAGAAAGACAAATTACAGAAGGTATCACTGACAGGTATCTTCTTGAAATTAATGCAAATGTAGGCTATTGCACAGTAGAAACAGACTCACAAACTTAGAAAACCAACTTATGATTATTAAAAAAAAAAGTTAGGGATGTGGGATAAATGAGTTTGCAAGTTACAAACAGATGCTAACATACATCAAAGAGATAATCAGGAAAAACAGTGCTGAATAGCAAAGGGCAGCCTACTGGAGACACTGTGCTCCTCTCTCTGGGGAAAATGAACCCAAAAAAGAATGGATAAATGTCTGTTTATCTCTGAATCTAGCTCCTGTACACCTGAAACAAACACAGTCTCAGAAATCAAACCTACTTCAAAATGAAACAATAATGAATGCACAGAAAAAGAAATTTACAGCAGGATCCTCTATGACCCACCCCGAGTCATAGAAATAAAAGCAAAAATAAGCAAATGAGACCTAATTAAACTTAAAGCACAATGAAGAAAAGTATAAGCAAGGTGAAAATACAGCCTTCAGAATGGGAGAAAATAATAGCAAAGGAAGCAACTGACAAAGAATTAATCACAGAAGTATACAAGCAGCTCCTACAGCTCAATTCCAGAAAAGTAAATGACCTAATCAAAAAATGGGCCAAAGTTCTAAACAGACATTTCTCCAAAGAAGACATACAGATAGTAAGCAAACAAATGAAAAGATGCTCAACATCACTCATTATAAGAGAAATGCAAATTCAAACCACAGTGAGGTACCATCTCACACCAGTCATGATGGCTGCTATCAGAAGTTTACAAGCAATAAATGCTGGAGAGGGTGTGGAGAAAAGGGACCTCTCTTACACTGTTGGTGAGGATGCAAACAAGCACAGCCACTATGGAGAAGAGGGTGGAGATTCCTTAAAAACTGGAAATAGAGCTGTTATACGATCCAGCAATTCCACTGCTGGGCATACACACTGAGGAAACCAGATACTGAAAGAGACATGAGTACCCCAATGTTCATCACAACACTGCTTACCATCGCCAGGACATGGAAGCAATGGAGATGTCCATCGGCAGATGAATGGATAAGAAAGCCTGGTACATATGCACAATGGAATATTACTCAGCCATTAAAAAGAATGCACGTGAATCAGCTTTAATGAGGTGGATGAAACTGGAGCCAATTATACAGAGTGAAGTAAGTCAGAGGGAAAAACACCAATACAGTATATTAACACATATATATGGAATTTAGAAAGATGGTAATGATGACCCTGTATCTGAGACAGTAAAAGAGACACAGATGTAAGGAACCGACTTTTGGACTCCATGGGAGGAGGCGAGGGTGGGATGATTTGAGAGAATAGCATTGACACATACATATTACCATATGTGAAGTAGATCACCAGTCCAGGTCTGATCCATGAGACAGGGTGCTCAGGGCTGGTGTACTGGGATGGCCCTGAGGGATGGGATGGGGAGGGAGCTAGGAGGGGGCTTCAGGATGGTGAAAACATGTACACTCATGGTTGATTCATGTTAATGTATGGCAAAAACCACTACAATATTGTAATCAGCCTCCCATTAAAATAAATAAATTAATTTAAAAAAAAAAGCAATTTAGAAGTGGAGTGTGAAACAAAAGCAATGATGACTCCTCATGGTCATTTTTTGTAACAGCAACTCTAAAAGCTATGTTCAGTTCAGTTCAGTCGCTCAGTCATGTCTGACTCTTCAGGACCCCACAGACTGCAGCATTCCAGGCCTCCCTGTCTATTTCCGACTCCTGGAGTTTACTCAAACTCATGTGCATGAAGTCGGTGATGCAATCCAATCATCTCATCCTCTGTCACACCCCCTTGTCCTTCTGACCTCAATATTTCCCAGCATCATATATGTATGTTTGTGTGTGTGTTTGGGCACAGGAGGGGCTGGAGAGCTGGGACCACCTGGGGGAAAGGAGGCGCCCACCCAGCATCTCCACGTGGAAGTTGAGTCCCTCTGGGTCAGAGCACAGAGCCAGAGGGAGCCCCTGGACTGCGGCTCACAGGGCACAGTGACAAGACCCTCATGAGTCCTGAGCCACTGCTGACCTTGTGCTGGCCAGTGCCACTGGGGGAGGACACCTGATGACCCAGGTCTTGTGTCCTGCCCTTATATTGAGGGGGTAGGACCATGGACTGGTCGGAGTGGATGATCATTATTGGAGCCTGGGAAGTGCTTGGGGGACCCAGTGAGCATTTCAGCAGGATGGTGAGTTAGGGGAACCCCCAGTGAGCCTTTCAGGGGACTAGCAATTTTGGGGGACCTAGTGAGTGTTTCAGGAGGCTGGGGAGTGTCTGGGGATCCCAGTGAGTGTTTCAGGGACTAGTGAGTATCTGTGGGACCCAGTGAGCATTTCAGGGGGCTGGCAAGTTTGGGGGACCCAGTGAGCATTTCAGGAGACTGCTGAGTTTGGTGGCCTGAGCAAAGTTCTAGGAGCCTGGTGTTCATGAAGAGGCCCTGCATTGCTCCATCCATTTGCTCACCTGAGAACTATTCCCTGAGCACCTCTGTGCCCATCCCCACCCACAGACGTGTGTGAGGTCACATGGAACCTCCTCCAGTGTCTCATGCAGGGCCCACGGGGGCAGAACCTGACCTCACTGTCACGTGCCCCACCTGCTCACATGAGTGGACTGAGAAAGCAGAGGGTGCGGCAGGCCCACAGGAAGCGGAAGTCACTGGGATGTACAGGTGCACCCAGCTTGCTCCCTGAGGTGCTGTCTGAGGCTCCAAGGCTGGGTAGCACTACTGCTGAGCACTTCTGAATCTACACTTGGAAACCAGGCAGCTGGGGTTCACAGACAAGGAAAAGAGGGTGGGTGACCCACATCTATGTACCTGGGAGACGGGAGAGTGTCTTGCAAGTACAGGATGGGTGTCCACAGGTGATGGGACATTATTCCTCCCATCACAGTGAACCCACCACCATCTCAGGCCAGCGCAAATGGGAGGATGAAGGGCTTGTGACACACTGACCTGGATTCTGATGGAACAGAGGTTCAGGGAGGTGGAGACAAGAGGTCTCAGGAGTGGGCAGGTGACCTGTGTTATGGGGAGAGTTGTGGACAGGACACCCAGTGGGCAGGTGACCTGTATTATGGGGAGGTCTCCTCTGTGAGGGGAAGACAGACACACACCCACAGGTGTCCCCAGGATGGTGACACAGATGCACAAAATGAGCCCTACGTGACGGGGCACACACATCCACAGGTTCTCCCCATGGTGCCGTGCTCAGGGTTCTGACATACTGTTTTGCTGTGTGTTCTACTTGCATCTCATTGGATATTTGGATTAGAAAAGAGACTTATTCTGAAGAGGAAAGGGGACTATTACAGGAGGATAAGAGTCCTTCAGGGAGGACTATTACTCTAGAGAGGGGATGATTACATAGAGGTAGGGCTTTATTAGTACAAAGGGCCATGTTACTATAGAGAGGTGACTAATATGATAGAGGGGAGATACAGCAATAAATGGGGCTATGGCCGTGTAGGGGGGATGTTACCATGGAGAAAGTGAAAGTTGCTCGGTCGTATGTGACTCTACACAGGCCATGGTATTCTCCAGGCCAGAATACTGGAGTGGGTAGCTTTTCCATTCTCCAGGGAATCTTCCTAACCCAGGGAGTGAACCCAGGTCTCCTGCAATGCAGGCAGATTCTGTACCAGCTGAGCAACCAGGCAAGCTCTACTGTGGAGAGGGGACACATAATAAAGAAGGACCCTTACTGTAGTGGGAGACTATTACTGTGGAGGGGAAAATTTATAATAGGGGGACTCTGATAACGTGGGGGCTGTTATGCAGGGGAGGGGCTATGACAATACAGAGAACTATTATAATAAAGGGAACTATTACAACAGATGGGGGCCATTCTGTCGAGCGGGGCTATTACAGATGTTTAGTTCAGTTCAGTCGCTCTGTCGTGTCCGACTGTTTGTGACCCCACGAACCGCAGCACACCAGGCCTCCCTGTCCATCACCAACTCCCGTAGTCCACCCAAAACCATGTTCATTGCGTCGGTGATGCCATCCAACCATCTCATCCTCTGTCATCCCCTTCTCTTCCTGCCCTCAATCTTTCCCTACATCAGGGTCTTTCCCAATGAGTCAGCTCTTCACATCAGGTGGCCAAAGTTTTGGAGTCTCAGCTTTAGCATCAGGCCTTCCAATGAACACCCATGACTGATCTCCTTTAGGATGGACTGGTTGGATCTCCTTGCAGTCCAAGGGACCCTCAAGAGTCCTCTCCAACACCACAGTTCAAAAGCCTTAATTATTCAGCACTCAGCTTTCTTTATAGTGCAACTCTCACATTCATACATGACCACTGGAACAACCATAGCGTTCACTAGACAGACCTTTGTTGACAAAGTAATGTCTCTCCTTTGCTGTATTACCAAAGAGGCAGAACCATTTATGGAGGGAGGACTCTTACCCTAGAGGGAGACTATTTCAATAGAGGAAGACTCTCACCATTGAGAGAGGACTATTATAGCATATGGGAGACTATTACAGTAGAGGGTGGTCTATCATTGTAGAGGGAGGGCTATTACTGAACAGAGGGGACTACAACAAAGAGTGAGGGACTATTATAATAGAAGACTATTACCTTAGGGAGGACTATTATAATGAATGGGGGTATATTACTGCAGACAGGGACGATTACAATAGAAAGGGACTACTGAAATTGAGAAAGACTATTGCTATACCTTGGAGACTCCTAAGATAGTAAAGGGACTATTAATATGGAGTAGGGACAGCAGAAGGGGACTATTAGCATAGAGGGAAAATGAATGGGGGTCTATTACTGCAGACAGGGACTATTACAATAGAAAGGGACTACTGAAATTGAGAAAGACGATTACTATACTGTGGAGACTCCTAAGATAGTAAAGGATCTATTAATATGGAGTAGGGACAGCAGAAGGGGACTATTAGCATAGAGGGAAAACTATGAAAATAGACGCAGCACTGTTATAGTAGAAGGGGGACTTCGACTGTGGAAGGGGAATACTGAGAACAGAGGGAGATTACTAGATGAGAGACTACTACCACAGAGACAGACTTATTAGAATAGAGAGTGGACTATGACAGTAGAGGGGGACATTTACTGTAGAGGGAGATTATAGCAATAGAGGACTTTTACTCTAGAACGGGGATATTAGAGGCAGACTATTATAATTTAAGGGCACTACTAAAATAAAGGAGGACTTTTACTGCAGAGATGGGACTATGACAGTACTACTGTAGAAGGGGAACTTTGACAATAGAGGAGTTAACTATCACTATATAGTAGGAATATGACTGGAGGGATTGGGGGCAGGAGGAGAAGGGGACGACTGAGGATAAGATGGCTGGATGGCATCACTGACTCGATGAACGTGAATCTGAGTGAACTCTGGGTGTTGGTGATAGACACTGAGTCCTGGTGCCCTGCGATTCATGGGGTCACAAAGAGTCGGACATGACTGAACGACTGAACTGAACTGATTATAATTTAAGGGCACTACTAGAATCAAGGAGGACTCTTATTGCAGAGAGGGGACTATGACAGTACTACTGTAGAAGGGGAACTAATAGAGGGGGTAACTATCACTATATAGTAGGACTATGACATTGGGGGGGCTATTTCAGTAGAGGAGAGACTTTTACTACAGAGCGAGGACTATTACAAAAGAAAGTGAAGTATGATAATAGAGACAGAACTATTAGTGTATGGTGTGGAGGACTATGACAGTAAAGGAGAACCATTACTCTATAACTCTTGCCTTCCCTGGTGGCTCAGGCAGTAAAGGCATCTGCCTATGTAGAGGAGAGACTTTTACTACAGAGCGAGGACTATTACAAAAGAAAGTGAAGTATGATAATAGAGACAGAACTATTAGTGTATGGTGTGGAGGACTATGACAGTAAAGGAGAACCATTACTCTATAACTCTTGCCTTCCCTGGTGGCTCAGGCAGTAAAGGCATCTGCCTACAATGCAGGAGACCCGGGTTCCATCCCTGGGTCTGGAAGATCCCCTGGAGTAGGAAATGACAACCCACTCCAGTACTCTTGCCTGGAGAATCCCATGGATGGAAGAGCCTGGTAGCTTACAATGCATGGGGTCACAAAGAGTCGGACACGACTGAGAAACTTCATTTTCACTTTCATTTCTATTAGATCTCTAATAGAGAACTGTTACCCTATAGGGGGAACTGTTACTATGACAATAGAGAGGAGCTGATACTGTAGAAGAGGAACCATTACTGTGGGGAGGCTATGACAATAGAAGAGGAGTAATGCAATGAAGGGGGGCTATTATTACAGAGGGGTGACTACGACAGTAGAGGAGCACAGTTACTGTAGAAGTGAAGTTTTGAGAATAGAGGGCTATTACTCTAAACACTATGACACTAGTGTTGGTGGATGAGTCGAGTCCGACTCTTTGAGACTCCATGGACTGACCGCATGGAGCCGGCCAAGCCCCTCTGTCCATGGGATTCTCCAGCTGAGAATACTGGAGTGGGTTGCCATGCCTTTCTCCAACTATGATATTAGAGGGGGCTGTTACTATAGAAGGGGAACTATTACTGTAGAGGGGAGTGTATGACAATAGAAGGGGAGTATTACCATAGAGGGGAGGACTATGACAACAGAAGGGAACTATTACTATAGAGTACAGAATTATTACTATTACTATTACTATAGACCTTAAGAATAGAGACAGCCCCTGTCCATGGAGAGCAGTAAACACAAAAATAAAGGTCCAGGCATGTGTTTGCCATGAAAGGAGTCCCGATGGCATGCAGATCACCAGGACACCCACCCATAACAGGAGAAAGGGGACACTCAGACCTTGACCGGAAGCATTCCCAGCTTCTTAGCTGCTCAGGTGGGTGCTTCATCTTGGGAGCCTGTCCAGTCACTTTTACTGCAGTAAGAATAGAGACAGCCCCTGTCCATGGAGAGCAGTAAACACAAAAATAAAGGTCCAGGCATGTGTTTGCCATGAAAGGAGTCCCGATGGCATGCAGATCACCAGGACACCCACCCATAACAGGAGAAAGGGGACACTCAGACCTTGACCGGAAGCATTCCCAGCTTCTTAGCTGCTCAGGTGGGTGCTTCATCTTGGGAGCCTGTCCAGTCACTTTTACTGCAGCAATACCCACCAGATGGAGAGACTGCCTCTGGGGAGTGAAGGGCGTGTTACCTTGCACCTGGGCTCCATCGCCCCTAGGATGGTAGCCCCCATACCTGGAGCCCACAGGCTCAACTGGGCCCCTCTCATCCCCACGAGGGGGAGGCTGGCGCATAGTGTGAAGAAAGGGGACCCTCTGGAGGGGGTCGCAAGCTCTAGCCTCATGGAGAACAGACTTCAGTTGCTGGGGTCTGTCTGTTGGTTCCTGTCTCCCCCCTCCCTTGCTACCCCTCAAACCCTCACTTCACCTCCTGTGTCTCTCTCTCTCCCCTCTCCCTACTTCTATCTCTCTTCATGCNGGGACCCTCTGGAGGGGGTCGCAAGCTCTAGCCTCATGGAGAACAGACTTCAGTTGCTGGGGTCTGTCTGTTGGTTCCTGTCTCCCCCCTCCCTTGCTACCCCTCAAACCCTCACTTCACCTCCTGTGTCTCTCTCTCTCCCCTCTCCCTACTTCTATCTCTCTTCATGCCTCTGTCCATTTCTCTCTGTGTCTCAGTTTCTCTGTCTCTACAGCACTTCTCCCCTCTCCACCACCCCACCCTCCTTTCTCTTGGGGAGAATTCCGCAGGTACAGTTTCTCAGAGCCACGCCTCTGCACCACCAGCACTGGGTCTTCTGCAGTCCTGTTTTAATTATGCAAAGCCCCATTTCCTTCCCCAGATTGCTCAGGCTCGACCTCCAAAGGGCTGGCAGATGAGCTCGCCTGGCTCCTTCCTGTGCCACCAAGGTGAACTCAGACTGGATGTTGGCACTGAGTTCTCGGCTCTGGGATATGGCCCTGCACCACCTCTCCATCCCAGGTGAGGCCCTGGAGGCTTGGCTCAGCGAGGATGCGGCTGCGAGACGGGTCTGAGTGTGGGAGCCAAACAAGCACACGTGCAGGCACACACAAGCACACTGAACACACACACATACATACATGTGGACGGAACACACACATACATGCACACATACTGCACACACATACATACTCACACCAGCACCTTCCCTTGTCTGTCCACTTTATCCCATCTAACCCAGAAGGTAAGTGAACCCCCGAGAGCCTGCCTTCAGGACACATGCCAGCCTCCCTGGGGGGCGGGGTTGTGTTTTCTCAGCCACTCTCTCCTACGCCTGGGGACCCCTCACCTTTCCACCCATGTTTTCCATCAGAGCTTTTGCAGCACCTTCTGCACTTGAGCCTGGAGGGCCCAAAGTTTAAGGGGGCCACCCGACCCCAAAACAACCTGGTAAGTGGTACCAGAACTATCTAATTAAAATAAGGAACCTCTGACTCCAGCCAGTTTGGTTGCAAAAAGTGCTGCAAAGCTCAGCTATGGGCGGGCATCTGGACTTGAGGATGCCTAGTGGTGACCAGGCAGGTGGGCACTTCCAAGGTGACACTGCTGTGCTCAGGGCATGAGAGGGGTGGCCACCGGACACCACGGCCTGGGAGGGGAGGGTCCCTGCCAAACAGAACCCTGCTCACCTCAAGGTGCAAACATGCTGTATTCTCCACCAGCACTCCTTTGGCCGTGCACACACTGGGCCCTGCCCTGGCTCTGTGACCCTGGGCACTGCCCGCTGGGAGCCCACATGGACAGTTGGACAAACAGGAAGTGCTGTTTTCTATGGAAGGCAGCTTTAGACTCTCTCTCACCCTCTTGACACCTGTGGGGTTCTATGCCAGCCACCCCACCTCCCCAGGAGAAAGGGCCCCCACACAGCTCTTCCCTTGACGATGTGGAGCAGACAAGGAACCGTGGACCCAGTCTCTCAGCCCTTGGTGGTGCTTCCCAGTGGGGAAGGCTGTGGGGGACCCACAAGGAGGAGACTTCCAAGTCTTCAGGCCTCCTCCAGCCACAGAGGGGCCCTTGGCTGCTCTCCTTCCTGTACCCCTTACAAAATAACTCATGATGCCTCTTCCCAAGCCTGGGCACCAGTCATCTGCTTCTGTCTTTGTAAATTGGACTGTCCTGGACATCTCTTATAAATGGACACATAAAATGTGTCCTTCTGTGTCTGCTTCTCTCACTGACCATCCTGTGTTCAGGGTCCATCCACGATGTAGCCTGTGTCAGAACTTCACTCCTTTTCATGGTGACTCATACACTACTGTATGCATGGACCACATGCTGCTGACCCACTCATCCATCCATCCACCCACACACCCACCCATCCACTCATCTATCTGTCCAACCCCCCACTCACCTACCCATCCACCCATCCATCCATCTAACCACCCACCCATCCACCCACCCATCCATCCATAAATCCACCCATCCACCAACCAATCCATCATCCACCCATCCACTCATCGATCCATCCACCCACTCACCATCCATTCATTCTTTCATCCACTTATCCACCCATCCATCCACTCTTCCATAACATCATCAAATCAAATTGTATTATGAACTTGTAAATCCTCCTTCCCATCCCTTGACCCTGAGAATAAATAAGAAGAGAAAAAAAGAGAAAGAAATAAAGCCTGTCCAAACCTATGTTCAGAGACAGAAGGGAAGGATATCTGGATTGTCCCAAGGTGTCTGCCAAAGTGTGAACTTCTCCACACTGTCTCTGAAACAGATCACACAGATTTAAAAGGTGAAAGAATAAGTGAAACCATACATAAATGACCACAACATTGACATCATAAAGAGCCTGAAAATACTATGAATAACTTCAAAGTACTTGTAACTAGAGAGGGTCTGTCTGTGCTCAGTTGTGTCTGACTCTTTGCAGCCCCATGGACTGTACCTGCCAGCCTCCTCTGTCCATGGGATTCTCCAGGCAAGAATAATGGAGTAGTTTGTCATTCCCTTCCCAGGGGATCTTCCCAACCCAGGGATCACCCCTGCATCTTTTATGCTTCCTGCTTTGGCAAGTGGGCTCTTTGCCACCAGCACCACCTGGGAAACAACAAACTATAAAATGAAAAGCGATCTTAAGCCTTTCCTGTCCAAAAACGGGATTCCTTAAAGAAACTGACTTTCACTTTCTCACATCTGCAGAGACCCTATTTCGAGACAAGATTCAGTTTCCAGGACCCAGTGGATATGACTTTCGGGACTCCCCCATACCCCATGGTGCTATAGCTGTGCATCCCTAGGGCAGCTTGGGGGCACAGAGGACAGGCTCAGGGGGTGACGTGTCCCCCACCTGGTTTACCTGCAGGGAGCCACAGCACAATGACCTACTGCCTGAACAAGAAGTCACCCATCTCTCACAAGGAGTCGAGGCTGCTGCAGCTTCTGGGCAAAGGGCTGCCATGAGTCACCCTGCCTGTGGTGCTCAAGTGGCCCACCACACAGGTGAGGGTCTGTGGGCACTCCCAGGCCCTGGACCCAGCTGAGCCGCTAGTGTCACCCACAGGGGGTGGTGTCATCATCCCTCTTGGGGAAACGGGGGTGAGAACAAGCCTGCTGTAAAGCAGAATTTTTGTTTAGTTGCTCAGTCACATCTGAATCATTACGAACCCATGGACTGTAGTCTGCCACACTTCTCTGTCCATGGGATTCTGCAGGCAAGAATACTGGAGTGGGTTGCCATGCCCTCCTCCAGGAGATCTTCCCCACCCTGATGGCACAGCTTGGTGACCTGTCTCTTATACACATCTAGATGTGTATAAGAGACAGGGGTGGGGGCAGGGGTACAGACGGGGGGGTCTGCAATCCAGGGGTACCCATGTCTGACTCAGGCAGGAGGTGGAGGACCTCTGAGGGGATGGGCACACGTCCACTCAGATGGACACATGGTCACTCCAGGCGAGAGAGGCTGATCTCTAAGGGGAAAACACAGGTCCACTCCAGTTAGAAGACACTGACCTCTAAGGGGACGGACACACAGTCACTCCAGGCAGGAGAGGCTGACCTCTAAGGGGACAACACAGGTCCATTCCAGTTAGAAGATGCTGACCTCTAAGGGGATGGACACACATCCACTCAGACGGACACACGTCCACTCAGATGGACAACAGTCACTCCAGGCAGGGGAGGCTGACATCTAAGGGGAGAGCACACGTCTACTCCAGTTAGAAGACACTGACCTCTAAGCGGATGGACACACAGTCACTCCAGGCAGGGGAAGCTGACCTCTAAGGGGACAACACAGGTCCACTCCCGTTAGATGACACTGACCTCTAAGGGGACGGATGCACCCCCACTCCAGGCATGAGAGGGCTGACCTCTGGCATCAATTACTAAGAATTCCCGACCAACATGCATTGCTGAACTCACATCTGCTCCCCTGGCCTCTGGGGTGTCTCCAGAATTTGACTATACCAGGTCCCTGACATGTCTTTTCCTGTGTCCAGTTTTGGGGTGTCCAGTCCATTCTCTTGGCTGCTGGCCAAGTCACTTAATGTCTCACTCTGGCCTCAGCCCCAGTGCCCCCACCACAGAACCTACTGACCCTTGGGGTCTGGAGGTTCTGTCCTGGGCCTCAGTGTGTATGTACCCTGCTGGCCTCACACGCTCTCTGGAGTGCAGACTTCACACAATATTATAAGCACTGCTTTCTGCTGCTATGCACACACACACACATGCATATCCGTGGACACACAGACCCTGAACACATGTACACCTGTGTGTGCACCTGTACCTACAGGAGCGTGTACATACATACACGCACACACACCAGAGCAATGACACGGCTCCCCACTGCCACTGAGGAGAGGCTGGGTCCCTTGGGGGCAGGAGCCATGCTTTATGTCTTTGTATGTCAGGACACCCCAACCTGTCTGTACAGTGACTGTGCTGGGGGATTCCCCACCCNCTACAGGAGCGTGTACATACATACACGCACACACACCAGAGCAATGACACGGCTCCCCACTGCCACTGAGGAGAGGCTGGGTCCCTTGGGGGCAGGAGCCATGCTTTATGTCTTTGTATGTCAGGACACCCCAACCTGTCTGTACAGTGACTGTGCTGGGGGATTCCCCACCCACAACCCTCTGTCTCTTAATACAAGGCCCTTCTCCCCACCCCCACCCAGGACATGCTCACAGAGATCTCACAGTGGCTGGAGATCTGCTACGAATTTATATTAGGGCTTCCCTGGTGGCTCATTTCGTAAACAATCTGCTTGCAATGAGGGTGATGTGGGTTTGATCCTGGGTTGGGAAGATCTGGAGAAGGGAAAGGCAACCCACTCCAGTAATCCTGCCTGGATAGTTCCATGGACAGAAGGGTGTGGTGGGCTACAGTCCACTGGATCGACATGAGTTGGAAACAACTGAGCAACTTTCACTTTTCAATTTATGTTAAAGTTATTTTTTGCTTTTTCTTGTCTTATTTGTGTGGTGGACAGATGTTTCATCCTTTCATTCTCTTCTCTTGATTCCTTCTTACCTTTCCTAGTGCTGTTTGTGGGGGTGGGCACAGACTTCTGTGGGTCTGGTGTGTCCTCATGTCCAAGGGTCCAGCTTGGGTGTCGTGGAGCCTGGGCTGTTGATCATCCTTTCATTCTCTTCTCTTGATTCCTTCTTACCTTTCCTAGTGCTGTTTGTGGGGGTGGGCACAGACTTCTGTGGGTCTGCTGTGTCCTCATGTCCAAGGGTCCAGCTTGGGTGTCGTGGACCTGGGCTGTTGAACCCACAGTGAGCTTCCACCCAGGGACTGCCTGAGAGGAGGGTGAGGCTCGACTCTGCAGGAACACCACCCCAAGACCACAATCTGGACCCAGGCTCTGTGTTCCACATGACTAGAGACCCTGGAGACCCTCTTCCCAGAAGCAGGGCCTCAACCCCAGCAGCACCAACAAGGCTGATTTCACAGTGGCTGATGTGGCCCTCAGTTGGGTGTCCTCAGTGCATGCCCAGCCCCTGAGTGAGGGGCCGCCTTCTGTGCCCAGCACAGATCACCAACCTCTGGGGCAGGTGCTGAGCATCACTAAACACCTGGATGCTGGTGTAAGGACCTGCAGATGGCGCACATACAGGAGGGCACTGAGAGGAACCTGCACTCTGGCCACACGATGTACACGAAGGCCCTCAATGAGGTGGGGGTGGGGGCAGTGGCACAGACAGGGACACCCAAGTCTGGTTCAGGCAGGAGGGGGAGGACCTCTGAGGGTATGGGCACACATCCACTCAGATGGATATATGGTTAATCCAGGCAAGAGAAGCTGACCTCTAAGGGGACAACACAGGTCCACTCTAGTTAGAAGACACTGACGATGGACACACGTCCACTCAGATGGACACATGGTCACTTAAGGCAGGAGAAGCTGATCTCTAAGGGGACAACATAAGTCCACTCCAGTTAGAAGACAGTGACCTCTAAGGGGACGGACACACAGTCACTCCAGGCAGGAGAGGCTGACCTCTAAGGGGACAAAACAGGTCTACTCCAGTTAGAAGTTGCTAACCTATAAAGGGATGGACACACATTCCCTCAGATGGACACATGGTCACTCTGGGCAGGAGAGGCTGACCAATAAGGGGATAACACAAGTCCACTCCAGTTTGAAGACACTGATCTCTAAGGGGACGGACACACGTCCACTCCAGGCATGAGAGGGCTGACCTCTGGCATCAGTTACTGAGAATTCCTGACCAATGTGCATTTCTGAACTCACACCTGCACCCTGGCCTCTGGGCTGTATCCTAGAATTTGGCTATACCAGGTCCCTGACATGTCTTTTCATGTGTCCAGTTTTGGGGTGTCCAGTCCATTCTCTTGGCTGCTGGCCAAGTTACCTAAAGTCTCACTCTGGCCTCGGCCCCCAGTGCCCCCACCACAGAACCTAAAGACCCTTGGGGTCTGGAGGTTCTGTTCTATTCCACTACCTGGAGCATATGAAGAGCTGCAGCCACCCAGGGGAGTGCTGCCTTCAAATCAGGACACCTGGTCACATGTTTGTCCTAGCACATGGGGCTGGCCTTGGGTTCAAGTGGAGAAATGGAACAGGATGTATTAGGGGACGTTATTTTGTTCACCACATGGGGACCAGGGTGTGGACATCCTTGGGGACGTTACTGTGTCCACCACAGGGGTTCAGGATGTAGACAGGATGTGGACATCCGTGTGGAAATTATTGTTTCCAACATAGTGGGCCAAGACATGGACATCTTTGGGGTCACTGTCCAGCCCGCCTGCCTTCTGTAACAGGAGACATTCATGAGTCAACACCCCTGTGAGCCCCTGCTGTCTGAACTTCTGTCTCTGTTGGATATCTCAATCTCTGACCTCTGTGGAGGCCAGAGTCTCGGTGGGTGATGGCACAGCTTGGTGACTGCGTGGGCAGGTGACCCCATGGGTTAGGGGTTGCATGGGTGGGAGACTGCGTGTGTGGGTGACCCCATGGGTTACTGGGCACATGGGCGGGAGATCGTGTGGGTGGGAGACCATGTGGGTGGGTGACCGGTTTGAGTTGCTGAAAGCAGGGTGGGTTACCATGTGAGCTGCTGACCTGGTGAATGGGTGACCACGTGGCTGGGTATGAGTGGGTAATCATGTGGACAGGTGAGTGCATGACCTTGCAGGTTAGTGACCCCATGGGTGGGTGCCCAAGGAGGTTGGTGGCCAGTGGAGGGATCACTGCATGGGGTATTGACCCCGTGGTTGGGTGACCATGTGAGTCAGTGACCACACGGTTTGGTTGGCCACATGACTCCATGGGTTAGTGACCACACACGTGGGTGGCTGACCCCAAAGCCGGCACCATGAACACCCTCTCTTGTTTCAGGCAGGCTGGTGGTGGCTGGCATCAACCTCACAGAGAACCTGGAGATTGTCCGCGTCCACCTGGCCCGGTCGCTGGAGAAGCTGACCCAGTGGGGGCTCCCCTACCTTTGCACATGGGTGCAGGGCCAGTGCCCGGGGTCATCCACCAGCTGGATCAATACAGTAGCAGGCGACTTCATCTGGGTCAATGGGTTTGTTGGCAATGTCGTTTGGTTGAACTGGAAGCTGCTTCGGGGCTGAGGAACGACAAAGGTGTGGAGCTGGGCATCACGGAGGCTGCATCTCAGTCACGTTCTGCGACATTACTGGCCTGAACCAGAAGCCCCTTCGGGGCTGTTGATTGGCACATTGAGGAGCTGGGCATTGTGGAGGCTATTCTTAGCCCTGTCTTGTGGTGCTCATCATCCGTCCTCACGTCCACTGATTGTGGGTGACTGCCGAGGTGGGGCCAGGTGGCAGGGTACATGGTCTCCTCTGTCCTCCGTGTGCCTCTTGGGCAAATGCAGGGTGTGAGATGATGATTAAAAGTGAGTGCATGATTTGTACAATCACATCCTCAGGGAGACACACCTGGTTCTCGGGTCTGTGGCTTCCCCATGGGAGAGGCTGGGGTGCACCCTCCCCCTGGGCACTGAGGCTAGCAGACAGTGACCCCCAGCTGAGGAGGGGAGGAGGCACTATGACATAATGTCCATAGGAGGGGACTGAGTGCATAGCGATCTAACTGAGAAATCCCTTTTATTAGATAAGGGGCTACCCTGGTGGCTCACTTAAGAAGGCCTTCTTATCTCTCCTTGCTAGTCTTTGGGACTCTGCATTCAAGTGGCTATATTTTTCTTGTCTCCTTTGCCTTTCTCTTCTTTTCTCATCTATTTGTAAGACCTCTTCAGACAACCACTTTGCCTTTTTACATTTATTTTTCTTGTGGATGGTTTTGATCACCACCTCCTGTACAATGTTAGGAACCTCCATCCATAGGTCTTCTGGTACACTGTGTGCCAGATCAAACCCTTGAATCTATTTGTCACTTCCAATGTATACTCACAAGGGATTTGAATAAAGCAAAGACACAGAAGAAAACAATACAATGGAAAAGACTAGAGATCTCTTCAAGCAAATGAGGAATGCCAAGGGAACATTTCATGCAAAGGCAGGCACAATAATGGACAGAAAAGTTATGGGCCTAACTAAGGCAGAAGAGATTAAGAAGAGGTAGCAAGAATACACAGAAGAACTATAAAAAAAAAATCTTAATAACCTGGATAACCACGATGGTGTGATTACTCACCTAGAGCCAGACATCCTGGAATGCAGACACGTGGGCCTTAGGAAGCAGCCTTACGAGCAAAGTTAGTGGAGANAGAGATTAAGAAGAGGTAGCAAGAATACACAGAAGAACTATAAAAAAAAAATCTTAATAACCTGGATAACCACGATGGTGTGATTACTCACCTAGAGCCAGACATCCTGGAATGCAGACACGTGGGCCTTAGGAAGCAGCCTTACGAGCAAAGTTAGTGGAGATGATTAAATTCCAGCTGATCTCTTTCACATCCTAAACGGTGGTACTGTTAAAGTGCTGCACTCAATATGCCAGCCACTTTGGAAAACTTAGCAGTGGTCATAGGACTGGAAAAAGTCAGTTTTCATTTCAATCCCAAAGAAGGGAAATGCCAGACAATGTTCAAACTACTGAACAAATGCACTCATTTCACATGCTAGCAAGGATTCTCAAAATCCTTCAAGCTATGAACAGCCCCATCACTGGTCACAGGCACCCCCAATAATCCACCCTGCCTGGCCTCTATTCACACACCCCCCAAACCCAGCAATCACACCTCATGATGCCCCATTAATACACCTGAAATTTCCTATTAGAAACCCAAATGATCCACAGACCCCTGTTTCCAAACAGGCACCCCAATAATCGACCCATCACTGCTCAAGATGCCCAAGTAATCTACCTACCACTGTCTCACTCAGACACCCCAGTAATCTACCCACTAGTGTCTCTACTCAGACATGCCAATAACCCACCCATGACTGTCTCTTCTCACAGAGAACCCAATAACCAGCCTCACTGCTCATAGACACCCTAATAATGCACACATCACTGTGGCTTCTGGGACACCCCCAATAACTGTCACATTGTGTCACAAGGCACCCCAATAACCCCTGTGCACATGTGTCATGGGCACCCAGATGATTCTCCCCCCAGGAGGTGGCAACTCTGCACCAGTTGTGGTCCCAGGGCCAGCAGGTCATCCTGACACACATCACTGTGGCTTCTGGGACACCCCCAATAACTGTCACATTGTGTCACAAGGCACCCCAATAACCCCTGTGCACATGTGTCATGGGCACCCAGATGATTCTCCCCCCAGGAGGTGGCAACTCTGCACCAGTTGTGGTCCCAGGGCCAGCAGGTCATCCTGTAGTACAAGGAAGAGGCATCCATGAGTCAGCATGCAGAACTGTGGCCCAGTATCCCCTACTGGTGGGGGAAACCAGGTGAAGCTCCGAGACCTCTTCCACTACCTGGAGCATATGAAGAGCTGCAGCCACCCAGGGGAGTGCTGCCTTCAAATCAGGACACCTGGTCACATGTACGTCCTAGCACATGGAGCTGGCTTTGGTTTTCAAGTGGAGAAATGGAACAGGATGTATTAGGGGACGTTATTCTGTTCACCACATGGGGACCAGGGTGTGGACATCCTTGGGGACGTTACTGTGTCCACCACAGGGGGTCAGGATGTAGATAGGATGTGGACATCCGTGTGGAAATTATTGTTTCCAACACAGTGGGCCAGGACATGGACATCTTTGGGGTCACTGTCCAGCCCGCCTGCCTTCTGTAACAGGAGACATTCATGAGTCAACATCCCTGTGAGCCCCTGCTGTCTGAACTTCGGTCTCTGTTGGTTATCTTAATCTCTGACCTCTGTGGAGGCCAGAGTCTGGGTGGGTGATGGCACAGCTTGGTGACTGCATGGGCAGGTGACCCCATGTGTTAGGGGTTGCATGGGTGGGAGACTGCATGGGTGGGTGACCCCATGTGTTACTGGGCACATGGGTGGGAGATCGTGTGGGTGGGAGACCACGTGGGTGGGTGACCGGTGTGAGTTGCTGAAAGCAGGGTGGGTTACCATGTGAGCTGCTGACCTGGTGAGTGGGTGACCACGTGGCTGGGTGACGGTATGAGTGGGTAATCATGTGGACAGGTGAGTGCATGACCTCGCAGGTTAGTGACCTCATGGGTGGGTGCCCAAGGGGGTTGGTGGCCAGTGGAGGGATCACTGCATGGGATAGTGACCCCGTGGTTGGGTGACCATGTGAGTCAGTGACCACACAGTTTGGTTGGCCACATGACTCCATGGGTTAGTGACCACACACGTGGGCAGCTGACCCCAAAGCCGGCACCATGAACACCCTCTCTTGTTTCAGGCAGGCTGGTGGTGGCTGGCATCAACCTAACAGAGAACCTGGAGTTTGTCTGCGTCTACCCGGCCTGGTCGCTGGAGAAGCTGACCCAGTGGGGGCTCCCCTACCTTTGCCCATGGGTGCAGAGCCAGAGCCCAGGGTCGTCCACCAGCCGGACCAACACAGTAGCAGGCGACTTCATCTGGGCCAACGGATTTGTTGGCAATGTCGTTTGGTTAAACTGGAAGCTGCTTCAGGGCTGAGGAACGGCAAGGGTGTGGAGCTGGGCATCACAGAGGCTGCAATGACTCCATGGGTTAGTGACCACACACGTGGGCGGCTGACCCCAAAGCCGGCACCATGAACACCCTCTCTTGTTTCAGGGAGGCTGGTGGTGGCTGGCATCAACCTAACAGAGAACCTGGAGTTTGTCTGTGTCTACCCGGCCTGGTCACTGGAGAAGCTGACCCAGTGGGGGCTCCCCTACCTTTGCCCATGGGTGCGGAGCCAGTGCCCGGGGTCGTCCACCAGCCGGACCAACACAGTAGCAAGCGACTTCATCTGGGCCAACGGGTTTGTTGGCAATGTCATTTGGTTGAACTGGAAGCTGCTTCAGGGCTGAGGAACGGCAAGGGTGTGGAGCTGGGCATCACGGAGGCTGCATCTCAGTCACGTCCTGTGACATTACCGGCCTGAACCAGANCATGGGTGTGGAGCCAGTGCCCAGGGTCGTCCACCAGCTGGACCAACACAGTAGCAAGCGACTTCATCTGGGCCAACGGGTTTGTTGGCAATGTCATTTGGTTGAACTGGAAGCTGCTTCAGGGCTGAGGAACGGCAAGGGTGTGGAGCTGGGCATCACGGAGGCTGCATCTCAGTCACATCCTGTGACATTACCGGCCTGAACCAGAAGCCGCCTCAGGGCTGTCGGTCGGCACATTGAGGAGTTGGGCATTGTGGAGGCTATTCTTAGCCCTGTCTTGTGGGGCTTGTCATCCGTCCTCATGTCCACTGATTGTGGGTGACTGCCGAGGTGGGGCCAGGTGGCAGGGTACATGGTCTCCTCTGTCCTCCGTGTGCCTCTCGGGCAAATGCAGGGTGAGAGATGATGATTAAAAGTGAGTGCATGATTTGTACAATCACATCCTCAGGAAGACACACTTGGTTCTAGGGTCTGTGGTTTCCCCATGGGAGAGGCTGAGGTGCCCCCTCCCCCTGGGCACTGAGGCTAGCAGATGGTGACCCCCAGCTGGGGAGGGGAGGAGGCACTATGACATAGTGTCCATAGGAGGGGACTGAGTGCATAGCTATACCACTGAGAAACCCATTTTATTAGATAAGGGGCTTCCCTGGTGGCTCACTTAAGAAGGCCTTCTTATCTCTCCTTGCTAGTCTTTGGGACTCTGCCTTCAGGTGGCTATATCTTTCTGTGTCTCCTTTGCCTTTCTCTTCTCTTCTCATCTATTTGTAAGGCCTCCTCAGACAACCACTTTGCCTTTTTGCATTTATTTTTCTTGTGGATGGTTTTGATCACCACCTCCTGTACAATGTTAGGAACCTCCATCCATAGGTCTTCTGGTACTCTGTGTGCCAGATCTAA
>SJYT01069951.1:0-16529 GCA_006410635.1 Cephalophus harveyi | reverse complement strand
CTGTGAGTATGGTTTCAGTGTGTCTGCCCTCTGATGCCCTCTTGCAACACCTACTGTCTTATTTGGGTTTCTCTTACCTTGGACGAGGGGTATCTCCTCACCGCCGTCTTTCCTGACCTTCAACGTGGGATAGCTCCTCTAGGCCTTCCTGCGCCCGCATAGCCACTGCTCCTCGGGTTGCTCCTCCCGGCTGCCGCCCCTGGCCTCGGGCGCAAGGTGGCTTCTCCCAGCCGCCACTGGCCTCAGACGTGTGGTAGCTCCTCCTGGCCGCTGCCCCCGACCTCGGACGAGGGGTGTCTCCTCCTGGCCGCCACTGGCCTTGGACGCGGGGTAGCTCCTCTCGGCTGCTGCCCCTGACCCCGGACCTCGGTAGCTCCTCTCGGCTGTTATGTAATTGTAAATAGAATGGCTTTTAAATTTCTCTAATGAGGTGGATGAAACTGGAGCCTATTATACAGAGTGAAGTAAGCCAGAAAGAAAACCACCAATACACTATACGAACGCATATATATATGGAATTTAGAAAGATGGTAATGACAACCCTGTATGCGAGACAGCAAGAGACACAGATGTCTAGAACAGTCTTTTGGACTCTGGGAGAGGGTGAGGGTGGGATGATTTGGGAGAATGGCATTGAAACATGTAAATTATCACATGTGAAACAAATCGCCAGACCAGGTTCGATGCATGAGACAGGGTGCTCAGGGCTGGTGCACTGGGATGACCCAGAGGGATGGGATGGGGAGGGAGGTGGGAGGGGGACTCAGCATGGGGAGCACATGTACACCCATGGCTGATTCATGTCAATGTATGGCAAAACCAATACAATATTGTAAATAAATAAATTTTAAAAACTGAGATTAAAATAATAAATAAATTTCTCATTGTGATAGTTTGTTACTCATATATAGAAATACAACATATTTCTATGTATTATTACTGTATCCTGCAATCTTCCTAAATTCAGTTTTTATTTCTAATAGTTTTTTGGAGGTGCCTAGCGTTTTCTATGCATAGTGCCATGTCATCTGCAAATAGCAACAGTTAAACTTCCGTTTTAATTTGCGTGGATATTGTTTCTTTTTCTTGCCTGATTGCCATGGATGGACTTCCAGTGCTATGTTGAATAAGTGTGAGGAGAGTGGACATATGTGTCTTGTTCCTGATTTTAAAGAAAAAGCTTTCAGCCTTCACCACTGAGGGTGATGTCAGCTGTAGGTTGGTCATATGCAGCCTTTATCGAGTTATGGTCTCTCCATACCCACCTTGTTAAGAGTTTGTATGACAGTAGTTGTTGAATTTTCTCAATTTTTTTCTGTATATGGGAAAATAATCATAAGTTTTTATCCTTTATTTTGTTAATACAAATGTATCTCTTTGATTGATTTGTGGATTCTGACATCCTTGCCTCACCAGACTATATCCAACTTGATCATGCTGTGTGACCTTGTAATATGTAGGATGAATTTGCTTTGCTAATATCTTGTAGAGGATTTTCCCGTCTATGATTATCAGGCCTGCTGTTTTCTTTTCTGTGCTGCATTTTTCTGCTTTTGTTGTAAAATGAGTTTGGAATCATCTCCTAATCCTCACTTTTCTGTAATAATTTGAGAAGGATAGGCATAACTTTTCTCCACACAAAAGCTGAACAAACTCATGTTTCTAATTTGTTCCCTCTTCTCAGTGTAAGATGAAGTATGAGCATAACCTGCCCCCACAGTATGCCCTGGAGCTGCTGACCGTCTATGCATGGGAACAAGGAAGCTCAGAACCAGAATTCAGCACAGCTCAGGGATTTCGGACTGTTTTGGCGTTAATCCTGAAGCATCAGGAGCTCTGCATCTACTGGAAAAAGTATTATGACTTCGAAAACCCTACTATTAGACAATACCTGAGGAGACAACTTGCAAAACCCAGGTACTCTATCCTCACAGGGCTTATGCTACGCTAATGCTAAGTCACTTCAGTCGTGTCCGACTCTGTGCGACCCCATAGATGGCAGCCCACCAGGCTCCCCTGTCCCTGGGATTCTCCAGGCAAGAACACTGGAGTGGGTTGCCATTTCCTTCTCCAATGCATGAAAGTGAAAAGTGAAAGTGAAGTCGCTCAGTTGTGTCCGACCCTCAGCGACCCCATGGACTGTAGCCCACCAGGCTCCTCTGTCCATGGGATTTTCCAGGCAAGAGTACTTGAGTGGGGTGCCATTGCCTTCTCCGCACATGGCTTAGATGCCCACATAAATGCAGCTCTGATTACAGCTGTGGCACCTTGGAAATGTAGGAAGAGGGAAGTTTCCACAATTATTGATCCTCATCTATTCTCAGTCACTATGCTGGGCACTTTACTCCTACCATCTGATTGAAATAATAACTGCAACCCTGTGAGGGAGGCACTGTGCTAACCACAGATCACTGAGGTATGGAAAAAGAAGAGCTTGTGCAAACTTTACAGAAAGTGAGTGAAATAGCTAAAATTTGACTCAAATAGCAATAGCTATAGCAATAATAAAAATTCCTTCCAGGAAGTAAGAGCTTGCTGTAAGACAAAAACACTCTGATAGAATAGTGGAATCCTGGTTATTAAACCTGTCGTGTATAGACCCCTTATTATGTTTCAGGTACTGCTGGGAGCACGTCAAGTGCTTCTCTAGACCCTCATACAACATCCTTTGAGGTAGGGATTTTCAAATCTGCCCATTTCACAGATGAGGATACTGAGGACTAGAGATTCAGGTGACCTGCCCAAAGAGACAGCACTACTAAAGAGCAGAGGTGAGATTGAAACCAGGTCTCTCCAGGCCCAAATGCAAGCCTCCTTCACCTCGTGGTCAATGCCCACTGTAGGGCAGGGCACCCAGGTCACAAGCCAGGGAGAGGTGTCCATGGGGCCCTCCAGCTGCCCCCAGAAACAGTCTACCCAGGCTGGTATTTTGCCCTGCCGGGAGCTCTGAACACCCCAGACACAGCCCATGTACTCACCTGTCCTCTCTGACTGTTGTTTCCAGGCCTGTGATTCTGGACCCGGCTGACCCGACTGGAAATGTGGCTGGTGGAGAGCCACAGAGGTGGCAGCTGCTGGCACAGGAGGTTACAGTCTGGCTCAAGTATTCATGCTGTAAGAACGTGGATGGGATGCCAGTGAGCACCTGGAACGTGCCGGTGAGAACTCCTGATTTCTTCGTGTGACCTGATATTGATGGCAAGTTGAGATAACAACTTCTAGAAATGCTACTTAAATCAAATGGAATTTCATCTCGGTCTTTGTATTCTTTCATTGTGGTTATAGAAAATGTAGAGTTACACCTGTGTCTGCTCCAGAATGAATCCCTTGGTTAGACAGCAGGCTTCCAGCTTACACTGTCACCCTGCCTTGGTACCCAAACCAACGTGTCACTGACAAAAGTCCATTCCAGAAACACTCCCATAAGGATGCACAAAGATCAAGACATTCTTACCGCCTGAGTCACTGGTCACCTAAGTGGCTGGAAGACAGCCTTTGGCTTCTCCATTTTGCTGTTCCTCCTTTGAGGCCTCCAGCATCCCCGTGAGACGGGTTTTACTCTGATTCTCATAATAATACATTGAGACATGGCCGCTCACTCAGAGTCCCCTGGTGAGTGAGAGACGAGAGTGTGAGGTTGAACCCTGGTCCTTCTTGCTGTGAAGCTCCTGCTCTTTGTCGCTGCTCTCAATGTGTCTTCATACACTGAATTTTTCTGTTTCCCATTTGGGGACCATGACAAGGAATCTAGCAGAGCCTCAGTGGAGGGAACATACTCGGCTGAGGATACCAGCTACTGCCCTCTGTGATCCATCTCCACGTTGACACCAAAGCCACGCTGCCTACCTGCAGCTCCCAGACAATGACCCCGGGTGCCAGAGACACTCAGGCAGCCCCATTCCTGAGAGTCAGGGGAACTCCGACATGGGACATCGGCGAAAGGACTCTCCAGGAACTTGCTGGACCTTGTCTTGACTGCAGAGCCAGCTGTCCTTCCTTCTTGCCTTCACCCAGAGGCAGGTTAGATCAGGGCTGTCGGCTTTCGCAGCTTCTATAAGATCCCTGATCATTGTCTCTCACCTGGGGGTTTCCCCAAACAACAATCTCCCACATTTAATCTCACGTTGGCATCTGATTCTTAGAGTGACCCAGACCCACACAGGCACCTCTGCCACCACCCTCAAGGTAGGTGTGGGCTCTTCAGCAAACGCTGGCTGTGCTGCTGACCCGAGGTACCATCCCGGTCATCCTCAGCCGCCACCTCTCCTCAGTCAGTGTCACTGCCTACGAGGTGGCTCCCAGACGAAGCCACCGTCTCTCCCTCTCCCCACCCCACCTCAGCCCTCATTCCTGCTCCTTGGCGGGGGCTTCTGTGTTTATCCTTTCTATATTCGTGTTCTCAGATGCTGTGACATCTGGGCCCTGCTGGTCCTGCAGAGACTGCCCCCCCGGGGTGCGCTGTTTCCTAGACACAGCCAGCAGCTCCCCTGTTGGCCTTTCCCATGCAAACCTGCCGAGCATTTCCTCTCTGCTCCACTGCCCAGACTCAGAGCCAGTCTGAGCCACAACCCGCCCTGCCCCACTCATGCTGGGACCAGGCACCAGATGACTCAGGAAACCCCTCCTCTCCACAGCCCTCTTGCATTATTCATACTTGCCGTCCAAAGACTGCTTTCCCTGCCTCGCCTGCCTTTCCCAGAGAAATGCCCATCAGGGTCTTGGCCTTGTCTTCCTCTAACTCGGTCTGCCTCATGGAAGACCCTGGGGATTCCCGTGTGGCCTGGACACAGGATGACAGGCTGTGTCTCCTGTTTCTAGGGACCTGGGAGGACCATACTTGGTCATTGATTTAAACATGAGAGTGAGAAATATGGTTGTTTTTAAACAAGAGGAAGAATCCCAAAGTGTCTTCAAAACTTGGATCCGTATTCTCTACGATTTCCATGTCTATGTCGAGTCTTTCTGAAAATGGGATTTTACCCCAGATGGGGTTTTGTTACCACTGTGTTATCTTTAGCACAGGTATCTCTTCATGCGGAGAGGACACTTTGGAATTACATGTAATTGCCATGTGGGTGGTCCACTTGTATTGTTTTCTGAGGGTGTTTCAGAATTATACATAAAGCTACAGTCGCTAGTAGATTAAATGAATTGGTAAATAGTTGCTCAATTGAAGAGCCACATGGATCGTATGGTAGCTGCTGCTGCTGCTGCTAAGTCACTTCAGTCGTGTCCAACTCTGCACAACCCCATGGATTGCAGCCTAACAGCCTCCTCCATCCATGGGATTTTCCAGGCAAGAGTACTAGAGTGGGCTGCCATTGCCTTCTCCATCATATGGTAGAACTATTGTTAATTCTTGAGGAACTCTCCTACTGTTTCCATAGTGGTTGCACAAAATTGCATTCTCAGCAAGAGTGGTCAGGAGTTCTAGGCCCTCCACATGCTCACCAACACGAGTGTCCTTTAACACATGTAACAGCTATGCTAACAGGTAAAAGTGATGTCTTATGATTTTGGTTTCCATTTCCCGGGTGAGTCATAGTATTGAGTATGGGGATTCCCTGGGGGTCCAGTGTTTAGGACTGGTCGCTGTCACTGTTGGGGCCAGGGTTCAATCTCTGGTTGGGCAACCAAGATCAGGCAAGCTACACAGTGTGGCTAAAATAATAATAGCAATGAGCATCTTTTCATATACCTGTTGGCCATTTGTAAACCTTCTTTAGGAAAATAAAATTTGAATCCTTAGCCCATTATATAGTTAGGTTATTTGTCCTTTAGCCATTGGGTTGTCCAAGTGCAAGTCGCTCAGTCATGTCTGACTCTTCGCTACCCCAGGCACTGTATAGGCCAGAATACTGGAGTGGGTAGCCTTTCCCTTCTCCAGGGTATCTCCCAACCCAGGGATCGAACCCAGGTCTCCTGCATTGCAAGTGGGTTCTTTACCAGCTGAGCCACCAGGGAAGCCCAAGGCCCTCATTATTTTGTCATTAACCCCTTATCAGATAGTGGTTTGTAATCGTTTTCTCCATTTCCATTCCCTTTTCTCCTTTTCATTTTATACCTGTTTTTCATTTTTATTTTGTATTGGAGTATAATTGATTTACATTGTGTGTTAGTTTGAATGTACAGCAAAGTGATTCAGCTATACATATATCTATTCTTTTTCATCAATTACCTTTTCGCTTCACTGTGCTTTTTTCCTTTGCTGGGCAGAAGCTTTTTAGTTGGATTAGTTCCCCTTTGTCTATTTTTGTTTTATTCTCAGTGTTTTGTTACACAGTCAATTACTCTTTGGCAAGGTTGTCAAGAATATACAATGAGGAAAGGACAGTCTCTTCAATAAATCAAGCTGGGGAAATTGGATATCTGCATGCAGAAGGATAAAATCACACCTTTTCTTCCAGCATGGACAAATATCAACTCAGAATAGATAAAGGCCTAAACATAAGAGCTGAAACTGTAAAACTCCTAGAAGAAAACACAGGGAGAAAGCTTCAAGGCATAAATCTGGCAATGACTTTATGAACGTCATATCAAAACAATATCAAGACAAATGGGTGTGAGTTGTTGGTCTGTACTAGTTCTGCTGTGTGGATGCCAAGTATTCCAGCAGCATTTGCTGAAGGGACCATCGTTCCCCACTGGTCTGAGGTGTCAGACATATGTCCAGAGTCATCGGTGTGTGAGCCTGTGTTATATCATTGATCAATTTTTATGTCCTTGGTTTAATACTACCTTTACTAATTATGATAGCCTGATATTAATTCTCAGCGTCTTGTAGAAAACTCTGTTCTATCCAAACTAATGTCTTCTCTTGGCTCTATTTCTATGTTAATATTATACTCAGTTGGTGAATTTTCACCCAGAATACAGGGAGGCATTTGATTAGAATTCCATAAATTTGTTCAGGGAAAATGACATCCATGTAATATTGAGAATTCCAGTCCACAAACTTGGAACTTCTTTCCACTAATTTTCTTCTTTAATTACTCTGTAACTACATTTTATAGTTTTTCCCTGCATTGCTAGTACATATGCTTTCTCATATTATTCCTAGTTATCCATATTTATATTAGTGTACTTAGCAAGTTTTCCTTGATTTCATTTGTAACGTTGGTTTCATGAAGACCTCAATGTTTTCAGTGGATATGTGAATTATAGTATGATGAGTGAGCTTATAATTCTCTGAATTTTGTGGTTTTATTGTATGTTGCTGTAAATCTATATTCCTGTATGACCACAAGAAACAATAAAGCATTTTCTTCCAAAACTTTTTTGGATAAGTGTTTGTCAGCTGAACTCTGATGATTTGGTCAAAGCTGGCAGAAGCAGGTGACACAAAGCTCGAGGGGGGTGCACTTCAGAACTGCTGGTTCAACCGCAAATTCATGAGACTCAGCAACAGAGAAGAGAGCGTGTAAGGGATGACGGACATGCTCGTATGAAATCTGAAACACCCAAGTCATAAATGCCTCATTGCCCAGAGCTGAGTCCCCATTCTGGGCCACTTCCTGCTGAGGAAACAAAACTGGGGAGAACTGAGATTAAAGCAGGAGAGGTGAGGGTGGAGATCTCTGAGCCTCCCTGGAGGCTCAGCGTCTTGTCGGGTGCCCAGCCCCACCAGGGGTGCGGTCTGCTGTGCTACCTGCCTTCCGGGGCTCCCCACTCCAGGGGAGCTGTCCTGTCTCAGGGCTTCTTCCTCTTTCTGTTCATGTTTCTGAGCAGAAGCCTCCCACAGTTCGAGAGCCTTACCAAAATGAGGTGTCTCTAAAAAGTGGAGCAGAGATCATGGTATCTCTCCTGGGGCAGTTGTGCCTAAATCAAGCAGGCAAGAGGAGACGGTAAATTGGCACAATTTGGGGACAAGACATTCTTTATGGAACCCCCAGCAGCCTTACTCGTATGATTTAATGGCAAAGTGTGCGAAGTTAATTTTTCTGACAATGGGGCAGCATAGATCTGTCCTCTGCAGCTGGGGACCTGAGAGGTACACTTTTTCTTTTTTTTAAGAGGTGTACTTTAGTGGGATTTGATACATAGGAAGTTTTTAATTAATACCTGCCATAATGCTTATAAATAATTACCATCACTATCTTACTCACAGCACAGAGTGTTTATTAATGATCTCTCCAGCCTGGTTCAAATTGTGGTGCCAGAGAAGAATCTTGAGAGTCCTTTGGACTACCTGCATGGAGATCAAACCAGTCAATCCTAAACGAAGTCAACTCTGAATATTCACTGGAAGGACTGATATGAAGCTGAAGCTCCAATACTTTGGCCACCTGATGGGAAGAGTCAACTCATTGGAAAAGAGCCTGATTCTGGGAAAGATTGAGGACAGGAGGAGAAGGGGACGACAAAGGATGAGATGGCTGGATGGCATCACCGACTCAATGGACTTGAGTTTGAGTAAACTCCGGGAGTTGGCAATGGACAGGGAGGCCTGGTTTGATGCAGGCCATGGGGTTGCAAAGAGTCGGACATGACTGAGTGACTGAACTGAGACCATTAGCCAATTTAAGATCCAATAAAGACTTTTTTGAGGGGCTTCTCAGGTAGGTAAAGAGTCTACCTGCCAATCCCTGGGTCAGGAGATCCCCTAGAGAAGGAAATGGCAACCCACTCTAGTATCCTTGCCTGGAGAATCCCATGGACAGAGAAGCCTGGTGGGCTGCAGTCCATGGGGTCACAAAGAGTCAGACATGACTTAGTGACTAAACTACCAAAAAGATTTTTAAAGTCAGAATCGCCCTTTATTTTGGTTCAGTATTTGATACCTTTCAAATCCCCTTTTGTGTCTCCTCTTTCAGATTACCCTATGAAATAGTTCCCAGAGTGATAAAAAAAGTTTCTCCTGAGAAATGGAATATTTCCTGCCGTATCAGTAGAGACCTATGAGACCTTCAAGAACTAACACCCAAAAAAGATGTCCTTTTCATTATGGAGGACTGAAATGCAAAAGTAGGAAGTCAAGAGATACCTGGAGTAACAGGAAAATTTGGCCTTGGAGTACAAAATGAAGCAGGTCAAAGGCTAACAGAATTTTGCCAGGAGAACTCACTGGTCATAGCAAACACCCTCTTCCAACACCACAAGAGAAGACTCTACACATGCACATCACCAGGTGGTCAACACCGAAATCAGATTGATTATTTTCTTTGCAGCCAAAGGTGGAGAAGCTCTGTACAGTCAGCGAAAACAAGGCTGGGAGCTGACTGTGGCTCAGATCATGAACTCCTTATTGCCAAATTCAGACTTAAATTGAAGAAAGTAGGGAAAACCACTAGACCATTCAGATATGACCTAAATCAAATCCCTTCTGATTATACAGTGGAAGTGACAAATAGATTCAAAGGATTAGATCTGATAGAGTGCCTGAAGAACTATGGATGACACTGTACAGGAGGCAGGAATCAAGACCATCCCTAAGAAAAAGAAATACAAAAAGGCAAAAGGGTTGTCTGAGGAGGCCTTACAAATAGCTGAGAAAAAAAGAGAAGCTAAAGGCAAAGGAGAAAAGGAAAGATATACCCATTTGAATGCAGAGTTCCAAAGAATAGCAAGGAGAGATAAGAAAGCCTTTCTCAGTGATCAATGCAAAGAAATAGAGGAGAACAATAGAATGGGAAAAGCTAGAGATCTCTTCAAGAAAATGAGAGATACCAAGGGAACATTTCATGCAAAGATGGGTTCAATAAAGGACAGAAATGGTATGGACCTAACAGAAGCAGAAGATACTAAGAAGAGGTGACAAGAATACACAGAAGAACTATGTGAAAAAGATCTTCATGACCCAGATAACCACGATGGTGTGATCACCCACCTAGAGCCAGACATCCTGGAATGAGAAGTCAAGTGCGCCCTAGGAAGCGTCACTACAAACAAAGCTAGTGGAGGTGATGGAGTTCCAGTTGAGCTATTTCAAATCCTGAAAGATGATATGCCAGCAAATTTGGAAAACTCAGCAGTGGCCACAGGACTGGAAAAGGTCTGTTTTCATTCCAGTCCCAAAGAAAGGCAATGCCAAAGTTTGTTCAAACTACCACACAATTGCACTCGTCTCACACGCTAGCAAAGTAAGCTCAAAATTCTCCAAGCCAGGCTTCAACAGTACGTGAACCATGAACTTCCAGATGTTCAAGCTGGATTTAGAAAAGGCAGAGGAACCAGAGGTCAAATTGCCAATGTCTGTTGGATCATGGAAAAAGCTAGAGAGTTCCAGAAAAACATCTTCTTCTGCTTTATTGAGTATGCCAAAGCCTTTGACTGTATGGATCACAAAAAACTATGGAACATTCTTAAAGATGTGGGAATACCAGACCACCTGACCTGCCTCCTGAGAAATCTGTATGCAGGTCAGGAAGCAACAGTAAGAACTGGACATGGAACAACAGGCCTGTTCCAAATAGGGAAAGGAGTACGTCAAGGCTGTATATTGTCAGCCTGCTTATTTAACTTCTATGCGGGGTACATCATGAGAAATGCTGGGCTGGATGAAGCCCAAGCTGGAATCGAGATCGCTGGGAGAAATATCGATAAACTCAGATATGCAGATGACACCACCCTTATGGCAGAAAGTGAAGAAGAACTAAAGAGCCTCTTGATGAAAGTGAAAGAGGAGAGTGACAAAGTTGACTTCAAATTCAACATTCAGAAAACTAAGATCATGGCATCTGGTCCCATCACTTCATGGCAACTAGGTAGGGAAACAATGGAAACAGTGAGAGACTTTGTTCTGGGGGGCTCCAAAATCACTGCAGATGGTGACTGCAGACATGAAATTAAAAGGCCCTTGTCCTTGGAAGAAAAGTTTTGACCAACCTAGACAGCATATTCAAAAGAAGAGACGTTACTTTGCCAACAAAATTCCATCTAGTCAAAGCTATGGTTTTTCCAGTAGTCATGTATGGAGGTGAGAGTTGGACTATAAAGTAAGCTGAGCATGGAAGAATTGATGCTTTTGTACTGTGGTGTTGAAAAAGACTCTTGAGAGTCTCTTGAGCTGCAAGATCCAACCAGTCCGTCCTAAAGGAAATCAGTCCTGAATATTCATTGGAAGGACTGATGTTGAAGCTGAAACTCCAATATTTTGGCCACCTGATGTGAAGAACTGACTCGTTGGAAAAGACCCTGATGCTGGGAAAGATTGAAGGCAGGAGGAGAAGGGGATGCCAGAAGATGAAATGGTTGGATGGCATCATCAACTCGATGGACTTGAGTTTGGGTAAGCTCTGGGAGCTGGGGATGGACAGGGAAGCCTGGTGTGTTGAGTCCATGAGGTTGCAAAGAGTCGGACACGACTGACCGACGGAACTCAACTGAACTGATATTAGTAAACAAGGTTGTCACAGTCATCAGCAATTGCAGCCCTTCAGTGTGAGCTGATGAGCCCTGAGGAAAGGGAGGCTCAGAATGCGAAAGCAGGAAGTGTGTGCTTGTCATTCAGTTGGGTCTGACTCTTTGTGATCCCACAGACTACAACCTGGGCTTCCCTGGTGGCTCAGTCGGTCAAGAATCCACCTGAAATTCTGGAGACCTGGGTTCGATCCCTGAGTTGGGAAGATCCCCTGGAGGAGGGCTTGGTAACCCACTCCAGTATTCTTACCTGGAAAATCCCCATGGACAGAGGAGCCTGGTGGGCTACAGTCCACGGGGTCGCACAGAATTGGACGTGACTGAACAACTAAGCACAGCCCAGACTGTAGCCCGCCAGGCTCCTCTGTCCATGGGATCCTCCAGGCAAGAATACAGGCGCGCGTAGTCGTGCTCTTCTCCAGGGGACAGCGGAGGTGCACACCAAAGGAATGCGCTCAGTGAGCCCGACTCCGACATCTTCCCATGCAGAGAAGAGCACTCTGTTCCTTAACCTGAGATTGTTGCTGGCCACAATCTTGGCTTTCTCAGCCCCGCAAAGCCAAATAAAAAATACAGAGATGGAGTTTGGAGGAAACAGAAAGGTGGCTTTAATTCTCAGCCGGCAGAGAGGGGGCTCCATAAACTCATGCCTTAAGAACTGCGCCCCCCACCAGGAGGGGTCCAGGGACTTTTATAAGACGAGGGCTTCCAGTCAGGAGTCATTGATGAGGAACAAAGGCGCTAGGATCTTGACTTGTTCCTCTTGCACTGTTTCAAAGTCATAGGCTGGCATCAGTAATCCAGTAACCGAGTCTGGCAGTTTGGCGGCTCTGCGGCTATCTTTCCGATACATAAAAAGAAAAACGTTAAGGGGAAGAGTGTTGCAAGCGTAAACACCAGATACAGGATGTATTTAACCCACCAGGCCTCAAAGAATTGGCATTGACTAAGCACTCTCGACCACACACACACAGAAAGGAAAATAGAGGGGAGCTGTAGCTCCTGCAGAGTTAGGAGGCAGAAAAGCAAATTTACAGACGTGCAGAGTTAGGAGCAGTTAAAGTTAAAAAAAAAAAAAAAAAGACCCTGATGCTGGGAAAGATTGAAGGCAGGAAGAAAAGAGGATGACAGAGGATGAGATGGTTGGACGGCATCACCAACTCGATGGACATGAGTTTGAGCAAGCTCCGGGAGTTGGTGATGGACAGGGAAGCCTGGCATGCTGCACTGAACTGACAAAGTAAAAAAACTAAGAATGTTCAGGCCTGCTCACTCTTCTCTTTATCTTCTTTGTTCTCCGGAAAGGGAAAGAAAAAAGCTCACTCCTCTATTTTTTTTTCCCTTTTCGTCTCAATGGGATATCTGGTTTTCTTTAATTTGCCCAAATACTCTTGATGTCCAGACTACCCGACCTATGTTGCAAAACTTCTATACAACCTGGCTCCTCCCCTCGCCTCTTTGGAGCAGTCTTCTCAGGGTCACTTGAGAGGCTATCTCCCCGGCTTAAAGTGCTAAAAATTCCCATCGAATAAAACATACCTCAACTTTTATGTTGTGAATACTTTTCAGGTCAAAAGTCCTCTTTACAAATTAAGACAGAGAGGCGTGCCCGGTTACATTCGTGTTCAAAGCTGCACAGCTAGGGACAGCTCACAATTTTTCTGTCAACCTAAAGAACTAAAGTTTATGAAAAAGTAAAACATATAGATTCATGCCATTAGAAAAAAGAGAGAGAGAGAAATTATGTTTGTGTGTATGTGTGCGTAAACCTAGAAAAACATCTCACAAGACTACACCAAAGTAGTTATAGTTGCAGTCTTTGAGGTGTAGCATCAGGGGTGGACTGAACAATGCTTCCGGATTTTTCTGACTGTTTCTGTTTGCAGAGGATCATAAGAGACTATAAAACAATTTCATCCACAATGAAAAGAGGGGAAAGGAAACCAGAAATCTATCTGTAATTGTGATTAGTCTTGGGTGAAGTACTAACGTGGGTTTAAAAGCAGCTTTTCAGAGTAGTCTAAAGACAGACCAGACATGCTAGTCTGCCTGGTAAAGGCAGGGAGTAATTCTGGGATTCTGGAGGAAAAAGCTGAGAGACCTGACAGGTTCGTGGGATGGCAGGAGCGTTTCATTTGCAGAGAGACAAACTAGAAATAGATTCAGGACAAAACTCCTCCCTTTCAAGGAACCGAAACCAGCAGCAGGATAGCTCCTCCCTGCCAGTGAAATGAAACTTAACAGCCTCCTAGACGCAGGCAGCAGAGGAGCCAGACGCTCACAGCTTCGGGCAGCAGCTCCGCCGCCTCTGGTTCTCCAGTCCCCTGTGTCATGATGAAGCTCAGCGATACCCCGGCCAGCTCTCTAGACAAGTTCATCGAAATCCACCTCCTGTCAAACGCGGAGTTCCGCATGCAGGTCAAACAAGCCATCGACACCATCTGCACTTTCCTGAAGGAGAGGTGTTTCCGATGTGCCCCTCGCCCAGTTCGGGTGTCCAAAGTTGTGAAGGTGAGTCCAGAACTGCCTGGTTGGGGAGAAGGGGGGCTGGTGAGCAAGCCTTTCCACAGAAAGACAGAGAGCAAGAGGTTGAGGTCTCTAGGGCTGGTGGTTTCTGATTTATCCATGCCAAAACTATATCCACACTTGTGAAAATAGCTTCTGGGGTGAGGGCATCCATCTGTAAATTTTTTAAATTAATTTATTTGTTTTAATCGGAGGATGATTACAATATTGCAATAGCTTTTGCCATACATCAGTGTGAATCAGCCACAGGTGTCCATGTGTCCCCCCATCCTGAAGCCCCTCCCACTCCATCCCCACGCCATCCCTCTGGGTTGTCCCAGAGCCCCAGCTTTGGGTGCCCTGCCTCATGCATCGAACTTAACAAATGCCCTGATGAAGTGTATAAATCACCTCTGAAACACCCACTAGGCAACCATTAAAAGAAAGAGAAAGTTAGAGAAAGTATGTATGTGTGTGTGAATGTGTGTGTTGACCAAGAAAGATGTCTCACAAGAGGTCCAGAATCAGCAATTAGAGAATTCTCCTGCTCTCAACTTTGGGCTCAGTTCCCCGCAGCTCCACCTGTAGGTGGAGTTTGGTGTCCTGCCTGCCTTTGATGCCCTGGATGAGTGCTCCCAGTCATAAGGCGTTTCAGCCTTTGTTTTAAGTTGGGGCTTATTCTGGTCTCTCTTCAGTTTCCTGAGCAGAAAGGGCTCACACTTTGAGAGTCTTATGGCATTAAAATAGGCAAACTGAAACCCACCTGTATCAACAATCCTTACTAGTCTTTGACAGTCTAAAGGTTTCACCAGTTCTGCAGAGTCATGAGCTGGTTAAGTGTATATGTTTTGAAAGCAGATAGCACCTGCTGCCTGTGAAATCTTGGTCAAGTCACCTAAACTTCTCTGTGCCTCAGTTTCCTTATCCAGAATTTTCAGGACCTCACGGGCTTGCAGGTCAAATAAACTAAGCAATGGGCCAGTTTAAGTATTAATCATGTCAGATCATAAAAAAACAGGGAGTAAAGATCATGGATCCAGGGGGGGAAAAAACGGTATGAACGGCATCTCTGCCACCTACTAGCTGTGTGACTTGACTGGTACATGATCTCTCTCAGCATCTGTTTCCCCATCCGGAAGATGACAATAGATAATAGCAGTGGCTAGATCGCAGAGTTCTTGTGCGCATTCTAGGAGTTACAGCCGCTAATGCCTTCAGAGCACTGGCTAGTACTCAAAATGTTAGTGATTGCTCTCAGCATTTTATTTAGGGAGGCTCTTCTCAATGAAATGTGTCAATACTCATTCTTATCACCTTTTTAGGGCGGCTCCTCAGGCAAAGGCACAACCCTCAGGGGACGATCAGATGCTGACCTCGTCGTCTTCCTCACCAATCTCACAAGTTTTCGGGAACAGCTTGACCGCCGAGGAGAATTCATTGAAGAAATCAGGAGACAGCTAGAAGCCTGTCAAAGAGAGAAAACATTTGAAGTGAAGTTTGAGGTCCAGAAATGGCAGAATCCCCGCGCTCTCAGCTTTGTGCTGAGGTCCCCCAAGCTCAACCAGGAGGTACAGTTCGATGTCCTGCCCGCCTTTGATGCCCTGGGTGAGTGCTCCCAGCCACAAGTTCTTACAGTCTTTGTCCTATGTCAGGGCTTCTTCCGCTCTCTTTCCTTGTCTCTGAGCAGAAATGTCTCTCACTTTGAGGCTCTTGTTAACCAAGGTACCCCTTCAAGTGGGAGGAGACCCCAGCATCTCTCCTGGGACAAGAATGCCTAGGGTCACACTCAGCCACTGAAGTGGCTGAGTTAAACAACAAACTGGTGCAACTGGGGGGATCGAGATGTTTGTATAGGACACCTGCCAGGCTTACTAGTTTGAATTTGGCAAACTGTGTGATCTCTTTCTAAAAACTAGGTCTAGGGTAAACTCAATATGTTAATTTTATTTTCTATGCAAAATGTGAGGCAACCATACAAACTTATACTGAGGGCTGGAATCTTGAGCTAACGTTCAGGAACATTGGGATAGGAAGCAATATATTTTTAGAGGCTCAGTTTCCACTGTGTACCTTAGATGCAGGGCTTCCCTGGCGGCTCCGTGGTTAAGAATCCACCTGCCAAGCAGGAGATGCAGGTTCCACCCCTGGGTCAGGAAGATCCCCTGGAGAAGGAAATGGCAACCCACTCCAGTATTCCTGCCTGGGAAATCCCATGGACAGAGGAGCCTGGCAGACTACAGCCCGTAGGGTTGCAGTAAGTTGGACAGGACTTAGCACCTGAGCAGGAGCACAGACCTGGAGGCGCAAGGCATATTCCATGGCCTAAATGAGACAGACAGAGAACCTCTCTCCTGGAGCCTGGCCATTCGAACACCAGGAATGAGACGATAACTCGCTGCGACACAAATGAAATAGGGTGACCCAAAAGAGAGCAATGGGCAATCAGAGGACTTTGCAGACAGGGTGACAAAGGAGGTGACCTCTGATGAGAAGAGGCCAAACGCTCAAAGATTTGGGGTTTCCAGAGGAGGAAACAGCAAGTGCAAAGACAGGAATGAACGTGGCATATTTGAAGAAGTGAAGTAATCAGGGGAGTCAGTGGCAAAGGGATTGGGGCAGGAGGGAAGACGAAGGAGGAGACAGGTCTCACCATCCGCGTGGGCCAC
>SJYT01069931.1:0-14247 GCA_006410635.1 Cephalophus harveyi | reverse complement strand
AAAAAAAAAAAAAAAAAAAACCTAAACAAGGATAACCAAAGCTAAAACATAAGTTTTATATTTTGTGCTCTGAAAGATACTAAAGATCACCAGATGGTCAATACAAAAATCAGATTGATTTTATTCTTTGCAGCCAAAGATGGAGAAGCTCTATACAGTCAGCAAAAACAAGACCGGGAGCTGACAGTGGCTCAGATCATGAACTCCTTATTGTCAAATTCAGACTGAAATTGAAGAAAGTAGGGAAAACCACTAGACCATTCAGGTATGACATAAATCAAATTCCTTACGATTATACAGTGAAAGTGGCAAATAGATTCAAGGGATTAGATCTGATAGACAAAGCGCCTGAAGAACTATAGACAGAGGATTGTGACATTGTACAGGAGGCAGTGATCAAGATCATCTCCAAGAAAAAGAAATGCAAAAGTCAAAATGGTTGTCTGAGGAGGCCTTACAAATAGCTGAGAAAAGAAGAGAAGTGAAAGAAAAAGGAGAAAAGGAAAGGTATACCTGTTTGAATGCAGAGTTCCAAAGAATAGCAAGAAGAGATAAGAAAGCCTTCCTCAGTGATCGATGCAAAGAAATAGAGCAAAACAATAGAATGGGAAAGGCTAGAGATCTCTTAGAGAAAATTAGAGATACCAAGGGAACATTTCATGCAAAGATGGGCACAATAAAGGACAAAAATAGTATAGAATGAACAGAAGCTTTTAAGAAGAGGTGGCAAGAATACACAGAACTATACAAAAAGATCTTCATGACACAGATAACCACAATGGTGTGATCACTCACCTAGAGCCAGCCATCCTGGAATGTGAAGTCAAGTGCGCCTTAGGAAGCATCACTATGCACAAAGCTAGTGGAGGTGATGGAATTGCAGTTGAACTATTTCAAATCCTACAAGATGATGCTGTGAAAGTGCTGCACTCAATATACCAGCAAATTTGGAAAACTCAGCGTGACCATATGACTGGAAAAGGTCAGCTTTCATTCCAATTCCAAAGAAAAACAATGCCAAAGAATGTTCAAACTACCACACAATTTCACTCATTTCACACAATATCAAGTAATGTTCAAAATTATCCAAGCCAGGCTTCAAAAGTACATGAACCATGAAAATCCAGATGTTCAAGCTAGATTTCAAAAAGTCAAGGAATCAGAGATCAAATTGCCAGAATCCATTGAATGATAGAAAAAGCAAGAGAATACCTGGAAAACATCTATTTCTGTTTTACTGATTATGCCAAAGCCTTTGCGTAGATTCCAACAAAGTGTGGAAAATTCTTAAAGAGATGGGAATACCAGACCACCTTACATACCTCCTGAGAAATCTATTGCAGGTCAAGAAGCAACAGTTAGGACCCGACATGAAACAATGGACTGATTCCAAATTGGGAAAGGAGTACGTCAAGGCTGTATATTGTCACCCTGCATATTTAACTTATATTCAGAGTACATCTTGAAAAATGCCAGGCTGGATGAAGCACAAGCTGTAATCAAGATTGCCTGGAAAAATATTAATAATCTTAGATACACAGATGATACCATCCTTATAGCAGAAATTGAAGAACTAAAGAACCGCTTGATGACAGTAAAAGGGGATAATGAAAAGGCTGGCTTAAAAGTCAACATTCAAGAAACGAAGATCTTGGCATCTGGTCCCATCACTTCATGGCAAATAGAAGGGGAAGCAAATGGAAACAGCAAGAGACTTTGTTTTCTTGGGCTGTAAAATCACTGCAGATGATGAGTGCATCTATGGAATTAAAAGATGCTTCCTGCTTGGAAGAAAAGTTATGATCAACCTAGACAGCATATTAAAAAGCAGAGACATTGCTTTACCAAGAAAGGTCTGTCTAGTCAAAGCTCTGTTTTTTTCCAGTAGTCTTCTATGGATGTGAGAGTTGGACCATAAAGAAAGCTGAGTGCCAAAAAATTGATGCTTTTGAACTGTGAAGTTGGAGAAGACTCTTGAGAGTCCCTTGGACTGCAAGGAGATCCAACTAGTCCATCTTTAAGAAAATCAGTCCTGCATACTCATTGGAAGGACTGATGCTGAAGCCGAAACTTTGATACTTTGGCCACCTGATGAAAAGAACTGACTCATTTGAAAAAAAAATCCTGAAGTTGGGAAAGATTGAAGGCGGGAGCAGAAGGGGTCAGCAGAGGATGAGATGGTTGGATTGCATTGCTGATTGGATATACATGAGTTTGAGTAAACTCTGGGAGTTTGTGATGGACAGGGAAGCCTGCTGTGCTGCAGTCCATGGGATTGCAAAGATCAGACATGACTGAGTGACTGAACTGATTGAACTGATGAGTTTTATATCTTTATATTCCTTTGACTTTCAAGATCATTTGGAGAAGGGAGAGAAAAATCTGTAAAGCAATTTTTTCTACAGTCCTATTCATTTCCCATAACTATTTCCAAAATATTTTTTGTCAATGTTGTGACCAAGGTGGCAGAGAAGGAGGAACTTGAACTCACCTCTTCTCATCAATTTTGCATCAAAATTACTAACTATGAGAGCTACCTGAAGCCTAGCTGAAAATTCTTTCCATAATTAAAAACATAAATGAGGAACCAGAAAGACAGGGATAGGAGGATTGGATAAACAGTATGTTAAGACCCAGTGCCACCTGACCTGCCTCTTGAGAAACCTATATGCAAGTAAGGAAGTGAGTGTTAGAACTGAACATGGAACAACAGACTGGTTCCAAATTGGAAAAGGAGTATGTCAAGGCTGTATATTGTCACCCTGCTTATTTAACTTCTATGCAGAGTACATCATGAGAAATCCTGGACTGGAAGAAACACAAGCTGGAATCCAGATTGCCAGGAGAAATATCAATAGCCTCAGATATGCAAATGACACCACCCTTATGGCAGAAAGTGAAGAGAAACTAAAAAGCTTTTCTTGATGAAAGTGAAAGAGGAGAGCGAAAAAGTTGGCCTAAAGCCCAACATTCGGAAAACGAAGATCATGATATCTGGCCCCATCACGTCATGGGAAATAGATGAGGAAACAGTGGAAACAGTGTCAGACTTTATTTTGGGGGGCCCCAAAATTACTGCAGATGGTGACTGCAGCCATGAAATTAAAAGACGCTTACTCCTTGGAAGAAAAGTTATGACCAACCTAGATAGCATATTGAAAAGCAGAGACATTACTTTGCCAACAAAGATCCATCTAGTCAAGGCTATGGTTTTTCCAGTGGTCATGTATGGATGTGAGAGTTGGACTGTGAAGAAAGCTGAGCATCAAAGAATTGATGCTTTTGAACTATGGTATTGCAGAAGACTCTTGAGAGTTCCTTGGACTGCACGGAGATCCAACCAGTCCATTCTGAAGGAGATCAGCCCAGGGATTTCTTTGGAGGAAATTATGCTAAAGCTGAAACTCCAGTACTTTGGCCATCTCATGTGAAGAGTTGACTCACTGGAAAAGAATCTGATGCTGGGAGGGATTGGGGGCAGGAGGAGAAGGAGACGACAGAGGATGAGATGGCTGGATGGCATCACTGACTCGATGGACGTGAGTCTGAGTGAACTCTGGGAGTTGGTGATGGTCAAGGAGGCCTGGCGTGCTGTGATTCATGGGGTTGCAAAGAGTCAGACACGACTGATTGATTGAACTGAACTGAAGACCCAGAGCCACTAAATCCTCCACACAGCAGTAATATCACAATTGCAGAGATTGTCCCCAAACAGTAAAATATACATACAGCATATTGAGTTCTCCAGCTCAGACGTCCTGTACTTGATCATCCTGTACTTATCAGCCCCTAGAGTGTCCAGCTTTAAAAATCAACAGGGCTTAATTAAATATGGGAGACCCAGAGAGGTGCGGGAACAAAGATTCTGTTCTCCAAGTGTATGTACAAAATCTCACATGCTCTGAGTCCCAGGACAGAGGTTTTAGTGTGAGAGAAGCTTGAGTCAGACCCACTTGCTGATCTTGTGGAATCTCTCAGAGAGACAGGAGACAGCTAGGGCTCCCATAAGTGGCTGAGATATTCAGTTCAGTTCAGTCACTCAGTCGTGTCTGACTCTTGGCGACCCCATGAATCACAGCACGCCAGGCCTCCCTGTCCATCACCATCTCCCGGAGGTCACTCAGACTCACGTCCATCTGACAATATATAGCCTTGACATGCTCCATTTCCTATTTGGAACCAGTCTGTTGTTCCATGTCCAGTTCTAACTTTTGCTTCCTGACCTGCATAAAGTTTTCTCAAGAGGCAGGTCAGGTGGTCTTGTATTCCCATCTCTCTCAGAATTTTCCACAGTCTATTGTGATCTACACAGTCAAAGGCTTTGGCATAGTCAATAAAGCAGAAATAGATGTTTTTCTGGAGCTCTCTTGCTGAGATGTTAGCAGTAGTCATTTTTGAGAATTGAGAATCATTCTATCATATTACACAAGCTCTGGCAAGTGCCATTTTGGAAGCATTCCACTACCTTATCAGTACCAAGGGCTTGTATCCTGCCTCTGGACTGGCACCTCTGTGACCCCCAACACTTTGGCCCATACAGCCAGCCATTCAGGGACATAGATCCACTGACCAGGGACCAACACCAATCATGTGCCCCTGACACCAGTTCATACAGCCACCTGGATAGGGACACAGCCTCATCCCACGAAGGACTAGCACCAAGCCTGCAGTCCCTCGATCCATACAACAAATGTTTAGACTTGTCATTGCCCTCCAGTGGCCCTGCAAGCACCAAATAAAGCAGGGCATCACAGCTAACTGGGTTAGGATCTAGCCATCTATCAACAACCCCACGTTCTTGGCCCATCACAATAGAAGATGGTACAAAGACCAAACAGAGGGCAGCCTTAGGACATACGGTTCTACTTATTTGAGAGGAGCATGCTGCTGGACCTCATAGGGTGAAGTCTACATAGAATCACTTCTCCAAAGATTGGGAACCAATCAAAATAAATAACATAGAAATAAACTCAAAAAATTAGGTAAAAGAGTAAGAAACAGAAATATCTTTGAAACAAATAAGATAAAATCTACTAGAAAATAACTAAGTGAAATAGAATAAGAAATCTACCCAGTGAAGAGCCCAAGATTATGATCATAAAGTTGTCTGATGAACTTGGGAGAAGAAAGAATGGACACAGTGAGCTGTTCAGTAAAGAGTTAGAAATGTATGAAGAATGGAACTGTCTAAAACTACAGTAATTGAAATAAAACTACCCTCGAATGAATCAATAGTATATTACAGGATACAGAGGAATGGATCAGTGATTGAAGAGTAGTGAGAATCACCCAAACTGAATATAAAAAAGAAAAAAATATATTAGAAGCAATGAGATAGATTAAGAAACCTATGGGACACTATGAAGCATGCTAAAAATTACATTATAGGGATCACAGAAAAAAGAATGTAGAGAGAAATAAGGGCAGATAATTTATTTGAGCAAATAATAGCTGAAAATGTCCCTCATCTGGGAAAGAAAGTGAACATTCAGGTCCAAGAACTATAGAAAGTCCCAAACAAGATAAACTTTAAAATTTCCATATCAAGGCATGTATAACTAAAATGGAAAAAAATATATATAAAGAAAGAATATCAAAAGAAGCAAGCCTAAAATAACTAGTTTCTAACAAGCAAACTTTAAGTTGATTGCTCAGCTGAAACTGCAGGCCATAAAAAAAAAAAGAAGAAGAAGAAAATATGTTGCTATGTTGTTAAAATGACTAAAGGATACAACTTCCAAGCAAGAATATTCTACCCGTCAAGGCTAACATTCATATTTGGCAAAGAGATAGAGTTTTACAGACAAATAAAAATTAAAATTGTTAAGCATCACTAAACTGGCTGTATGAGAAATGTGAAAGGCAGTTCTCTAAGTGAAAAAGGGAAGGTAATAATTCTAAATACAAAAATTACAAAAGGAAAAAAATCTCCATCGTAAATGCAAATATATAGTAACAATAGTAGATCTACATTTACAAATCTATAGAAAGTTTAAAACATAAAAAGTAAAACAGTACCCTCAATTAGTAGGTAAGAAATATGTTAAAAAGGATGCAAAATATGATATAAAAACATTAAATGTTAGGGGAGGGAGTAAAAATTTAAGGTGCTAGAATGTGTTGGAAAATAAGATATCATCAACCAAAAATAACCTTGTATTTGTTTGGGTTGCTATACATATAAATCATGGTATCCACAATCAAAAGTCTGTAACAGATATATGCACAAAAAGGACAGAAAGTTACCCAAAGACGGCACTAAAGATAGTGATCAAATCTAAGAGAAGAGAGCAAATGAAGAAAGGAAAAAAAAGGGCAAAATGGAAATAGGTATATACTTTTAAATAATTATTTTAAATATAAATAAACCATGATCAAATCAAATGTGGAGTGACTGATTGTATACAATACTAAACCCATATGTACACTGTTTGCTAGAGATTCACTTATGATCTAAATTCACACATGGACTGAAAGTAAGGGGATGGGAAAAGGTATTCCATGTAAATGGAAAGTAAAGGAAGCATGGGGTGACTGCATTTATATCAAACAAAATAAAGACTAAAATGAGATAAAGAAAAACATTACATAATAATAAAATGAAGGATATAACAGTTGTAACTGTATATGGGCTCAAGGAGCAAATACATAAACAAATACAAATATTTGCTAAATACATAAAGCAAATATTTAGAAAATATAAAGAAATTAAGTTACACAATAATATTAGGGTATTTTAACGCCCATTTATAACAATTGACATCATCCAGACAGAAAAGCAACAAGAAAACACTGGCCTGAAACAACATATCAGATCAAATAGACTGTAGAATATTTCATCCCAAAACAGGAGAATACACAATATTTTCAAGTACACATGGAGTAGTCTCTAGGATAGATCACATACTAAGCCACAAAACAAGCCTTAGTAAATTTAAAAAGATTAAAATTGTATTGAGCATCCTTTTTACTGATTATAATACTATGAAAGAAGAAATTCCCTATAAGGGGAAAAATAACTGAAAAAAACACAAACACATAGATCCTAAACAATATGCCTAAACAATCAATGGATCACCAAAGAAATAAAAAAGGAAATTTTAAAAAAAGTACCTGGAGACAAATGAAAATAAAAACACAGGATCCAAAGTCTATGCAACCGGGCAAAAGTAGTTCTAAGAAGGAACTTTATAGCAATACAAATCTACCAAAGGAAACAAGAAAAATCAAATAAACAACATAATCTTACATTTAAAAAGAACACAATGTCAATGAAACTAAGAGCTTCTTCATTGAAAAAATAAATAAAACTGGAGGAATGATGCTAAAGCTGAAACTCCAGTACCTTGGCCACTTCATACGAAGGACTCATTGGAAAAGGCTCTGATGCTGGAAAGGATTGGGGGCAGGAGGAGAAGGGGATGACAGAGTATGAGATGGCTGGATGGTATCACCGACTTGATGGACATGAGTTTGGGTGAACTCTGGGAGTTGGTGATGGACAGAGAGGCCTGGCATGCTGCAATTCATGGGGTTGCAAAGGGTCAGACACGACTGAGCAACTGAACTGAACTGAACTGATGCACTTTTAGCCAGCCTTACCAATAAAAATAGAAAGAGGACTTAAATAAATAAATTCAAAAATTAGAGAAGAGATGGTACATTTATATGCCTATGAAATGGACAACCTAGAAAAAAGGGATAAATGCCTAAAACAGTGCAATACCCCCCCAAATAAATCAGTAATAAAGATAAAATATGAAGATTGATAATTAGCAATGAAATTGAGTCAATAATGTAAGACAAAAATAAAAACAAAACTCCCTACAAACATGTTAAGAACTAGATGGCTTCATAGGTGAATTCTGCCAAACATTCAGAGAAGAGTTAATGTTTATCCTTTTCAAATTTTGCCAACAAACTGAAGAGGAAAAAACTCTTTCAAACTCAGTCTGTGGGGTCACACTGATTCCAAAACGAGATGAAAAAAAAAAAAGAAGAAGAAGATTGTAAGCCAATATTACTAATGAATACTAATGAATAAGGATGTTAAAATCTTCAACAACATATTAGCGACCTGAATTCAACAATATTTTAAAAGGATTCTTTACTCCATTGTATATTCTTGCCTCCTTTGTCAAAGATAAGGTGTCTATATGTATATGGATTTATCTCTGGGCTTTCTATTTTGTTCCATTGATCTATATTTCTGTCTTTGTGCCAGTACCATACTGTCTTGATGACTGTGGCTTTGTAGTAGAGCCTGAAGTCAGGCAAGTTGATTCCTCCAGTTCCATTCTTCTTTCTCAAGTTTGCTTTGGCTATTCGAGGTTTTTTGTATTTCCATACAAATTCAGAATTGAAAGAGACACATGTACCCCAATGTTCATTGCAGCACTGTTTATAATAGCCAGGACATGGAAACAACCTAGATGTCCATCAGCAGATGAATGGATAAGAAAGCAGTGGTACATATACACAATGGAGTATTACTCAGCCATTAAAAAGAATTCATTTGAATCAGTTCTAATGAGATGGACGAAACTGGAACCTATTATACAGAGTGAAGTAAGCCAGAAAGAAAAACACCAATACAGTATACTGACACATATATATGGAATTTAGAAAGATGGCAATGATGACCCTGTATGCGAGACAGCAAAAGAGACACAGATGTATAGAACGAACTTTTGGACTCTGTGGGAGAGGGAGAGGGTGGGATGATTTGGGAGAATGGCATTGAAACGTGTATACTATCATGTAAGAACGAAGCACCAGCCTATGTTCAATACAGGATACAGGATGCTTGGGGCTGGTGCATGGGGATGATCCAGAGAGATGATATGCGGTGGGAGGTGGGAGGGGGATTCAGGATTGGGAGCTCGTATACACCTGTGGCGGATTCATGTCAATGTATGGCAAAACCAATACGGTATTGTAAAGTAAAATAAAGTAAAAATAAAATTTAAAAAAAATGATTCTACACTATAATAAAGTGAGATTGAACACAGGGATCCAAAGATGGTTTAGTATATGCAAATCAGTCAGCATTTGCTAATCAGTCAATATTACATAAACTAACTGAAGAGTGAAAATCATATAATCAACTGAATATATAACTGAAAACACTTTCAATGAAATCCAACATCCATTTATGATAAAAATCCTTATAAACTGTGTATAGGAAAACAGTCCTCAACATAGTACATCGATATATGATAAATATAGAGTCAACATCATACCAACATTTAAAAGCTGAAAGCATTTTCTTTCTCTAAGGTCAGGAATGAACAAGGATGATCACTTTCACCACTTTTATTCAACATGTTGTTGGAAATCCAAGGTACAGCAATCAGACAAAAAAAAAAAAAAGGAAATAATCTGATTCACAGAGTAAGAGCAAAATTGTTGGTGTTTGCAAATATGATACTATATATATATCACAAATCCCAAAGATGCCACCATAAAGCTATTAGAACTAGTAAATAAATTCAGAAAATTGCAGAATACAACATTTATGTATAGAAATATCTTTTACTTCTATATACTGATGACAAACTATCAGAAAGGGAAATTAAGAAAACTACTTTGTTTAAAATTGCTGAGTTGTCCTAAGATGGCAGAGGAATAGGATGGGGAGATCACTTTCTCCCCCACAAATTCATTGAAAGAACATTTGAACCCTGAATAAATTCCACAAAACAACTTCTGAATGCCGGCAGAGGACATCAGGCACCCAGAAAAGCAGCCCATTGTCTTTGAAAGGAGGTAGGACAAAATATAGAAGACAAAAAGAGAGACAAAAGAGGTAGAGATAGAGCTCTGTCCTGGGAAAGGAATCTTAAAAAAGAGAGAAGTTTCCAAACACCAGGAAACACTCACACTGCCGAGTCTGTGGCAAGACTTGGAACCATAGAGGGCAACATAACTGGGAGGAAAAATAAATGAATAATTAAAACCCACAGATTACTTGCGCAACAGTAACTCCCCCAGCAGAGAAACAGCACAGATGCCTGCATCTACCACTATCAAGTGGGGGCTGGGCAGGGAAGCAAGGGCTGAATTGCTTAGAGTCAGGACCTGGCCTGAATGCCCCTAGGTCAATCTGAGGGAACTAACTTGGGATAGCAAACCAAACTGGGATAGCTACTCCATGAAAAGCCCTAACCTAAAACACCTCCAGGCTTGCTCACAGCACAAAAGAATGACTAAAGCTACGCGAAAAGCCCTAACCTAAGAGTCGGTCGCGAGTGAACGACTTCACTTTCACTTTTTGCTTTCACACAATGGAGAAGGAAATGGCAACCCACTCCAGTGTTCTTGCCTGGAGAATCCCAGGGACGGGGGAGCCTGTTGGGCTGCCGTCTATGGGGTCGCACAGAGTCGGACACGACTGAAGCGACTTAGCAGCAGCAGCAGCAGCAAGACACTGTCAGGCCCACTCACAGAACAAAGGACTGAGCAGAGCTAGCCAGCTGCAGAAAGGCCCATCCCCCTCCAGTGACAGGCAAACAGGGCAGCCAGAGTTGGAAGGGGACAATCGTGGCCCCAGGGAGGCATTATCTAACAAACTGCAGCAGGATTCATTGCTAACCAAGACTTCTTGGTATTCTGGATGGTCAATGTCTGCCTCAGAAAGTGCACTGGTTGTACACCCAGAAAACCGAGCAGCAGGGACAGGGGATGCAATAAGTTGCAGTGACCGTGCTTGTCAATCACCTGGTCACCTGAGCTTCTCGGATCTGGAAAGGGCACAAAACACAGGCCCAACTGAGTCTGTGCCTCTGAGGACTGCCTGTGTACCTGAACCTGAGTGGCTTAGACCTGGGAAGTGCATACAGCCCAGGGTCGGCCTCAGACAGTTCCCAGCAGAGCAACCTAGAGCCTAAACACTGTAGACAGGAAAAACACACACGCTGTGAGCGGGTGCAAACCCAGTGTGGCCAAGACACTGCAAACACATGCCAGTGTTGTTTGTTTGCAGCGTCCCTCCCTCCCCACAGCACAACTGAACAAGTGAGCCTAAAAAAGTGTCCACCACCACCCCCCTTGTGTCAGGGTGGAAATTAGACACTGAAGACACCAGCAAACAGAAGAAGCTAAAACAGAGGGAACCTCCTTGGAAGTGACAGGTGCAATAGATTAAAACCCTGTAGTTAGTACTGACTACATAGCAAGGGGCCTATAGATCTTCAGAAACATAAGCCGGATCAAGGAACTATCCAAAAATGAACTGAACACACACTGCCCACAACAACACCAGAGAAAGTCATAGATATATTTTTACTATTTTTACTAGCATTCTTTAATTTTTAGTTTTTAAGCCCTCTATTACTCCTTTAATTTTCATTTTTATAACCTACTATTGTTTTGCAAAAAAAAAAAAAGAGAGCGAGAGACCCTATTTTTTAAAGCAAACTTTATATATATATATTATAATTTTTGTGACTTTTTTTTATTTAATATTGCATTTTTGAAAATCCAACCTCTACTCTAGATTTTTAATCTTCGCTTTTTGGTATTTGTTATCAATTTTGTACCTTTAAGAACCCAATTTTCAGTACCCATTTTTACTTGGGAGCGAGATCATTGGACTGATTGCTCTCTCCCTCTTTGGACTCTCCTTTTTGTCCACCAGGTTGCCTCCATCTCCTCCCTCCCCCTTCTCTTCTCTACCCAACTCTGTGAATTTCTTTGTGTGTCCTGGACAGTGGAAAACACTTAGGGAACTGATTACTGGCTGGATCTGTTTCTTTTCTTTTGATCCTTCCCTTTATCCTCCTGGCCACCTTTGTCTCCTTCCTCCCAACTCCGTAAACATCTCTGAGCGGTCCAGACTGTGGAGCACACATAAGGAAGTAATTACTGGCTAGCTTGCTCTCTCCTCTTTTGATTCTACCTCATCTCATCCTGGTCTTCTCTATCTCCCTCCTCCTTCTTCTCTTCTCCATATAACTCTGTGAACCTCTCTGGGTGTCACTCGCTGTGGAGAAACTTCATCTTTAACCTAGATGTTTTATCAATGGTGCTGTCTTGAGGATAGTGTAAAAATAAGACTGAAAACAAGAAGCAGGAGTCTTAAGTCCAAATCCTGAGAACACCAGAGAACTCCTGACTCCAAGGAACATTAATTGACAGGAGCTTATCAAACACCTCCATACCTACACTGAAACCAAGCACCACCCAAGGCCAACAAGTTCCAGAGCAAGACATACCATGCAAATTCTCTAGCAACACGGGAACATAGCCCTGAACTTCAATATACAGGTTGCCCAAAGTCACACCACATCCACTGACATCTCATAACTCATTACTGGACACTTAATAGCACTCCAGAGAGAAGAAATCCAGCTCCACCCATCAGAACACTGAAACAAGCTTCCTTAACCAAGAAACCATGACAAGCCACATGTACAACCCCACCCAGAGTGAGGAAACTCCACAATAAAGAGAATTCCACAAACTGCCAGAATACAGAAAGGCCACCCCAAACACAGCAATATAAACAAGACGAAGAGACAGAGGAATACCAGCAGGTAAAGGAGCAGGATAAATGCCCACCAAATCAAAAAAAAGAAGAGATAAAGAATTCCAAATAATGATCTTGAAAATGATCCAAAATCTTGAAAACAACATGGAATCACAAATAAATAACCTGGAGACAAGGATTGAGAAGATGCAAGAAATAGTTAACAAGGACCTAGAAGAAAAAAAAAGAGTCAATATATAACAAATAATGCAATGAAAGTAAAGTCGCTCAGTTGTGTCCGACTCTTTGCAACTCCATGGACTGTAGCCTATCAGGCTCCTCCCTCCATGGAATTCTCCAGGCAAGAGTACTGGAGTAGATTGCCATTTTCCTTCTCCAGAATAATGCTATAACTTATATCAAAAACACTTTGGAGGGAACAAATAGTAGAATAATGGAGGCAGAAGATAGGATTAGTGAGGTAGAAAATAGAATGGTAGAAATAAATGAATTAGAGAGGAAAAGAGAAAATGAATTAGAAGAAATGAGGACAATGTCAGAGACCTCTGGGACAATGTTAAATGCCACAACATTCGAAACATAGGAGTCCCAGAATAAGAAGACAAAAAGAAAGGCCATGAGAAAATACTTGAGGAGATAATAGTTGAAAATTTCCCTAAAATGGGGAAGGAAATAATCACCCAGTCCAAGAAACCCAGAGAGTCCCAAACAGGATAAACCCCAAGACACATATTTATAAAATTAACAAGGATCAAACACAAAGAACAAATATTAAAAGCAATAAGGAAAAAACAACAAATAACACACAAGGGGATTCCCATAAAGATAACAGCTGATCTTTCAATAGATACTTTCAAGCCAGGAGGGAATGGCAGGACATATTAAAAGTGATGAAAGAAAATAACCTACAGCCCAGATTACTGTACCCAGCAAAGATCTTATTCAAATATGAAGGAGAAATCAAGAGCATTACAGACAAGCAAAAGCTGAGAGAATTCAGGACCACCAAACCAGCTCTCCAACAAATGCTAAAGGATCTTCTCTAGACAGGAACACAAAAAGGGTGTATACACTGGAACCCAAAACAATAAAGTAAAAGGCAATGGGGTCACACTTATAGATAATTACCTTAAACGTATATGGGTTGAATGCTCCAACCAAAAGACAAAGACGGGCTGAATGGATGCAAAAACAAGATCCCTATATATGTTTTCTACAAGAGACCCACCTCAAAACAGGGGACACATACAGACTGAAAGTGAAGGGCTGGAAAAAGATATTCCACGCAAATAGAGACCAAAAAAAAGGAGGAGTAGCAATACTCATGTCAGATAAAATAGACTTTAAAACAAAGGCTGTGAAAAGAGATAAAGAAGGACACTACATAATGATCAAAGGATCAATCCCAGAAGACGATTTAACAATTATAAATATATATACACCTAACATAGGAGCACTGAAATATGTAAGACAAATGCTAACAATAATGAAAGGGGAGATTAACAATAACACAATAATAGTGGGAGACTTTAATATCCCACTCACACCTATGGATAGATCAACTAAACAGAAAATTACAAGGAAACACAAAGTTTAAATGATACAATAGAGCAGTTAAACCTAATTGATATCTATAGGACATTTCACCCCAAAACAATGAATTTCACCTTTTTCTCAAGTGCACACGGAACCTTCTCCAGGATAGATCACATCCTGGGCCATAAATCTAGCCTTGGGAAATTAAAAAAAAAAAAAAA
>SJYT01069919.1:11943-90960 GCA_006410635.1 Cephalophus harveyi | reverse complement strand
CGAGCTAGCTAGTCTCAACATTCCAAAGAGAGAAATGGAAACAGTTCTCCCATTTGGGCTGGGCTTATAGCAACCCAGGGTGGTGATATTGTGGCAATTCATGTAGATCAGAAACCTGGCTAGACTTTGATATGGCTGTGGTTACTAAAAAATGGGGAAATGGATTAATTATTATTTAAGTGTAGTTTAATAAGTTTAATAAGATTGCCGGGAGAAATATCAGTAACCTCAGATATGCAGATGATACCACCCTTATGGCAGAAAGTGAAGAGGAACTAAAAAGCCTCTTGAGGAAAGTGAAAGAGGAGAGTGAAGAATTTGGCTTACAGCTCAACATTCAGAAAACGAAGATCATGGCATCTGGTCCCATCACTTCATGGGAAATAGATGGGGAAACAGTGGAAACAGTGTCAGACTTTATTTTGAGGGGCTCCAAAATCACTGCAGATGGTGATTGCAGCCATGAAATTAAAAGACTTTTACTCCTTGCAAGGAAAGTTATGACCAACCTAGATAGCATATTCAAAAGCAGAGACATTACTCTGCCAACAAAGGTCTGTCTGGTCAAGGCTATGGTTTTTCCAGTGGTCATGTATGGATGTGAGAGTTGGACTGTGAAGAAGGCTGATCGTTGAAGAATTGATGCTTTTGAACTGTGGTGTTGGAGAAGACTCTTGAGAGTCCTTTGGACTGCAAGGAGATCCAACCAGTCCATTCTAAAGGAGATCAGTCCTGGGTGTTCATTGGAAGGAGTGATGCTAAAGCTGAAACTCCAGTACTTTGGCCACCTCATGCGAAGAGTTGACTCAACAAGAGTTGACTGTGATGCTGGGAGGGATTGGGGGCAGGAGGAGAAGGGGACGACAGAGGATGAGATGGCTGGATGGCATCACTGACTCGATAGACGTGAGTTTGGGTAAACTCTGGGAGTTGGTGATGGACAGGGAGGCCTGGCGTGCTGCAATTCATGGGGTCGCAAAGAGTCGGACACGACTGAGTGAGTGAACTGAACTGAACTGAAGTGTAGTTTGGCAGGCATAATCTTTCAAAAAACCAGAAAAAAGTCCTCGGAAGCACAGAAGTTGGGAACTACTGCTGTTCTGGAAATGCTGTCTGGCCACTGCCTGACACCATGGTTACTCCAGCAGATTTCTTGCAGATGTTGGGCTGGGCAGCACCTATCGCGTGCAGGACATGTGCGAGGTACTTGTACATGATCTTTGCAACCAGCTGGACAGGTGTCAGCAACTCCCAACCCTCACCTTTAGATGGGAAAACAGAGTCTCAAGAGATTCAGTGACCTGCCCAAGTTTGGAAGTGGGTCTGATTCACCCTATCTCAGGGGAAACAGCCTAAGAGGACCTCTGTAAGTCTCAGGGAACTTGGAGCCAGTCTAACTTGGGAGTCGTCCTGGGCAAGGATGGGACCGCAGGTCTTGCTGGAGGCAACTGTTGAGGTCTCTGTCTGCCTTGCCACTCCTCTGCTGCCTTCCTCATGTTGCTTTTCATATGTGGGGATTTACATCAAGTGCTGGGCTGGCCAGTTTTCCTTCAGGCAGTGGGGGGGGGGTGGGCTGGCCAGTTTTCCTTCAGGGAGTGGGGGAGGGGGGTGGGGGAGGGGGGGGCGGAGGGCCTCCCCTCCCAGGCTCTCATTTCTGGAGGCTTCCAGAAGGTGGGGCTGCGTGGGTCCTATGGATCCCCCTGCCCCCATTTCTTGTTTCTTGTATCTCAGAGTCCAGATGTGAGTTTTAATGGAGGAAACACAAAGACTTTGAGCCTGAGGGTCCTTGGTTCAAATTCCATCTTTGTCACTGAGGGGGCCTTTTTAGGGAGGCCTTAAGGGGGCTTTCCAGGTGGCGCCAGTGGTAAAGAACCCACTTGCCAATGCAGGAGATGTAAGAGATGAGGGTGAGATCTCTGGGTCAGGAAGATCCCCTGGAGGAGGAAATGACAATCCACTCCAGTATTCATGCCAGAAGAATCTCATGGACAGAGGAGCTGGTGGGCTACAGTTCGACTGTTACAAACAGTCAGACATGACTGAAGTGACTTAGCACACGTGCATGCAGACACATACATGCGGCCTTAGATCTGTTGACTAACTTCCTGACTCCAGTTTCTTCATATGGAAACAAGGGAATACAGATAAATACAATAATAATGACATCTACCTCATTGTTAAAAGGAGGAGAAATACCTAGTGGGTCCTCAACAGACTTGCATCCTCTTCTCTCTAGGACAGTGGGTGACCTCTGGAAAATCAGCCAGGCAGGAAGGTAGGTCTGGCCTGCTCAGTGCGGTAGGGGCAGGGTAGCCGGATGTCTTCAGCCATTTACTGGGGATTTGTGGGACCTGGAGCTGCTAATCTCATTGCAGCCAAACCTTGTTATTGCATTCCTGCCCAGAATGTCATTTAAAAAGCACTTAGGGTTTCCCTAGAATGCATTTACTCGAGGTCCCTGGGGGTGGGACTGAACGGAAAACAGGGCAACCTGAGAAGCTCCTTTCCTTCCCTGGGGCTGAGGCTGTATGGGAGGCGGGTGGGGGCTGCAGGAAGGGAAGCAGCTCATTTCCCACTCCCCTCTGGGGAAGGGAGGGGAGGGGAGGGGGAATTTGCATGAACAATGGCATAATTATGCTTTCTGTTTCCGCAGCCCAGCCATGTGCTGTGCAAGGAGACTCCACTGGCTGGGCCTCAGAAGGCTGGGCCTGGAGGCAATTTCTGGATCCCATGGCTGTGGGGAGGCTCCTGACTCTGAGCTTCAGTTTCTTTCTTTGTAAAAGGAGGATTGCGGCATTGACCTTGCCCCCATCATTGAGCTGTGAGAAGATGACAGTCTGGGGTGTGACGAACCCAGTGGTTTTTGGGGGTGGCATCAGCATCACCTGATAACTTGCTAGAAATTCACATTCTCGATGAACGAATGTGTGGATGGATTCCATGAGTACAATGAATACCACTTATGTCTCCCTTCTCAACCTGCATCCTGTAAATGCCAATGTGTTGTCATATTTGCTTCATTAATGTAAAAATATTTAGCATGAATAAAAATGAAATGCATATTCTTGGGCCCCCACTCCAGACCTATACAATCATACTCTTTGCAAGGCTTCCCTAGTGGCTCAGATGGTAAAGAATCTGCCTGCTAATGTAGGAGACCTACATGATGTCAATCCCTGGGTCAGGAAGATTCCCTGGAGAAGGAAATGGCCACCCACTCCAGTGTTCTTGCTTGGGAAATCCCATGGACAGAGGAGTCAAACAATCAGATACAATTGAGTGACTAACACCTTCATTTTTTTACTTTGTGAGTAGGGCCAGCAATCTGGGTCTTGTACAGCACATGGCTGGGCTACGTAAATAGGAAGCGTAATTATGCCATAGTTCATGCAAATAACTGGCCTTTGTGTCATTCCGATGCCCGTTCAGGGTTAGAAGCCTTGCCATTAGCTTGGCTCAGCTGCCTGCCCGCTGGAGTTGGGCCTCCCTCAGCCTGGCCTTGCTCTAGTGGAATGCTCTAAGGTGGGGGTTGGGCCTGGGATGAGAATTCAAGAATAGTCGCTTTATTAGCAAACAATGAAGGCCCAGGAAAGGAGGCTCAAGGATAAGAAACGTCTTTCCCGTGTATCATACTTTTGTTTCCCAAACATTTTGACATTTATTGCCTCATTTGAACAGCAAGAAGTAATAGTCAAAGAACAGCCCATTCAAATTATAATTATTAATAAAACTAGAGAACGCTCTGAAGCTAGCTCATGCATGCATATTGTCTCCACAAATGGTCTGTGGTGTGGGCGCCTGGCAGACAGAGGACATAGCTACCTTTCCTGCCATATTCCATTATCCCCAATCTCCCTGTCTCCAGCCCTCACCTCCAATGTGGGCCAGAGCCTCTGGCCTTGGCCTGCCTGGGCAGCCCAGTGGGTCAGGCATGCACCCACAGGCAGGACCCCAGTCCTCTTCAGGAGGGTGGGTCTGCCCTTGACCCTCCCCTCCTTCATACCCACCTGTAGGTGTCGGTGGCTGGCACCTTCCAAGTCTGGATGCCCTTCAGGGGGCCCTCGCTCCCCACCACCACGCTCAGGTTGGAGTTCCGGTAGGCATTGTTGCACTGGGCCTGCGTGGGGCCGTGGGGCCCACTGGCCCCGCATGTGGTGAACAGCCAGTGAACTGCACACAAGAGGAAAGGCAATCACTCACTTGGCCTGGCCCTCCCTTCTCCAGGGGTCTCCCTTGCTGCCTCTGAGCTGTTGGCTCCATGGTGCCAAGCCCCTGTTCCAAGATGGCACCAAGGCTGGGGCAAGGAACACTAATCAGTCATTTGAACTGGAAGCTTCTGTGAGGATCTGTTGTGTTCCAGGCCCTGGACCAGAAGTAGAGACACACACATGGAACAGACTTGGACCCTGGCCTTCACTTCACAGACTTTCAGGCAACTAAAAGGAGACCCAAAGGGATGCAACAACACAGGCCAGTAAGGGAAAAAGAGTCACGGAAGGGTCCAGCAAGCTCTGCACCGCGCGAGTTCTGAGGAGGGAGAGAAGACCCCCCTCAGGTGAGACAGGCACGAGCAGAGGCTGGGTCCTCTCCTGGTTCTCGCCAGGTCCAGGACAGTGCTAGGCAAACAAGAGGTGCTCAATCTGTGCTACTGTGACTGGATCTGACCTGACTTCTGCACACAGGATCCTCTCAGCCTGAAGAAGTTCGAAAGAGTAAACCGGGCACAGAGTCAGCTCCATGCCATCCTTCCCCTCATTGGTTGGGCTTGGAAACACATTGGAAACAGCTCTGTGCTCTCTATTTAATGTAAAAAATAGGAAATGATCACTTGTGCCTCTGGCACATGTGCTCCTGTTCCAAGCCCCTCACCACTGTCTGGAGGTTTGTCCTCACCCAGAGCACCCAATGCTCTTTGGTGGCCTTTCGGGGGGGCTCTCAGGAACACTCAGCACACCTTCACTCCTCCACAGCCGCTGGACCGTTTCCTTCCATACATTTTATCTTTGAGTCAGGCTGGACCTTGGAGAATTGTCAGATTTCATCCTGGCGGGAATTTTAACGTGTTTAAATCTATAAAAACTTTCCCCCCAAATGTGCTCTTAATAAAGTTACTTTTACTTAAAATACAAAAATCTCATTATAAGATTGGAGAAATTAGTTCCCTTTAAAGAGATGAAGTCGAATCCTTCCTACAGAAAATTATGAAAAAATTAATTTGCATGTATATAGCTTTGTTCGCTAAAACATAAAATTCTTTTGATGACTTTCAACTAACTTGATGAAAAAATGAAAGGTTAATTTGGGTTGCTAATTATCATCAATCAGATTGAGATTACACGGGGGCAGTTTTGATAATCTAAAAACCAGGCTGGTTGCGGTGGGCTTTTGTGATGCTGCCCCAGCCCAGGGTCAGGAGAGCAAGCTCTAGTTGAGGTTCCAATGCACACACAGCTACTCAATACTGAGCCCTCAGGACTTTTCTTGGCTTCATTTTCTCCAAAGAAAGATGTTGATTTCTATTTTGTTTCTGAAGGTCGTTTCAAGGGCAAGAAGGTGATGAATCCATTCATCTTTGGTGTGAATGCTTGAGTGTTAATTTTCTCATCTGTTTGCACTGTAAGGGGGTAATCTGTTAATTCAAAGGACTGATTCTTTACTGGAAGCTTTTCAGCAGAGCTGTCATGGCCAGTTGACCTTTCACCCTCTCCAGTGCTCAAATTACACGTGTGGGCTGTGCCAGGGGGAGATGTGGTAAGGTCACCGACTCTGAAATCAGCAAGAACATTTGGGCTTGGGAGCAGCCTCATCACTTGCTGACTATGGGACCTTGATCATCTTCTTTTTTGTCTGTGAAAGGGGCTAGATTGGTATGAGAATTAAAGGGAAATGAGGGGTATGAAAGGTTATTATAAAATCTAAAACTCTAAAAATGTAGTAAGCTATGTTGCTGACTCCTGCCTACAACCCAAGGCTGGTGCTGTTCCTGACAATGGGAAATGTGGCCAGGGTTTCTGTGAATATGGATCCCCCCTGCCAACAGCAGCTAGGAATTTAAACTCAGTGAACTGGGGATGAGGGAAGGAGCAGGAAGAAAAAGAAAAGCTCAGAAAAGAAGTTTAAAAGTCCATTCCACCCCATGGTCTCTAGCTCCTTGAAGTCTATTCTGCAGGTCAGTCTGTGCCTATAGCATGCAGCCTGGGTTTGGGGGCAGCCTTGTCAATCTGGGGCAGAAGCATGGTGGTTTATTTAGTTAGTTTGGTCCTGGAAACCAAAGAATTCAGACGTAAATATATATATGTTTTTTTCCCCCTGGAGAGTGTGCTGAAGAAGACAGCTAAAAGAAGGCATGGACTTGGCACCTACCTGAGCATCTGTCTTCAGCAGGACCTCTTCTAAAGCCAGCCTCACTTAACATTGTTCTGAAAGTTCTGAGATGTTCTCAGAGAGTCTGGGTTTCTACTCCCTGGTCAAGTTGGGCATCTGATGAGGTAGGAAGAGGGGCATGGGCTTTGAATCCAGATGGGCCAACTTTTCTCATTGGATTTTACCCCTGATGAGGTGTGAAAACTGGGGTAAACTCTGTAGCCTATCTGAGCCTCAGTTTCTTAAGCTGAACAAGTGGAGATATAATATCCAGTACTTAGACGTGCTGTGAGTGTTAAATGATGACCTAAGCAAAGTGCTTAGAAGAACATTATGCATTAGAGATGCATAAAGAATATAGTTTATAAAGTGTGTAACTTCCTGTTCAATTTTTGACTGTAGGAAAGCAGAGACACCCAGTCTCAAGATTTACATTCCTCAGTCCATAAAGAAGGGACTCTAATGCTGTTTCTCAATAAAAGGAACAGTGTTTTCCCAACTCACTGGACATATATTATTAGTCTCAGGTGGTTTCTATACACAAAATTCTCTTTTCATTTGCAGCAACTGCAGATGCAAAGGTCCAGAGTGGGAATTCTTTCTGAAGTGGATTCCGCAGAATGAGGATTCACCATTCCAGGTCAGACCCATGATTCATCCAGCCGAGGTCTGTTGCGCTCACAGCCTTTGAGGCATGGAGGTCCTCTTTGCTCCCTTCGATGGCTCTGATTCTCATAAATCTGCCCAAGGTTATTTGGAATTAATTTCTGTGTCCCATGAGCAGCACTTCTTAGGGGTATGGGGTTTCTGAGTTTATTGCTCATTGAATAAGGGCTGTCCTGCTTCTGCTGTGTATGGGCTTGCCTTGCTGAAGCTTCATCCTGTTGGTTCTCTTGCTCATCTGCCTGGAATCTCACAGACACCATTGAATGCCACAGCAAGATGGGACGACCCTGGAGATCTCTGAATTTACTGGTTCCCAAACCACCTAAGGACCTTTAAAAATACCAGTTCCACCGCCCTGAAGATTCAGATTCCTATGGAGGAAGGACAATATTTGCATTTTGTGAAAACTTTCCCAGGAGAGCCAGACTGCTGTGTGCAGAGTGGATAAACAGTCAAGTTAGGAGTGAAACATGGATCTTCAGAGTTTAAGTTCAAGACTTAAAAAAGTGCTACAACTACCATAAAATCCTCATGGAAACTTTCTGTGAGTCTGGTTTTATTTTCCTTATAAATCCATGAGCCCAGGGCTCAGTTAAACCCAAACAAGGCTGCTCAGGCCCAGAGAGCAGGCAGGCCACCATGAAGGGAGAGGTGAGTTGCTCAGGGTATGTGGCAGGTAGACCCTCAGTTCTAGAAGGTACCACAGTGGCTTAGCCTAGCAGAGTGTGGGTTTTGGAGTCATAGGCACAAACCAGGGAAAGCAGGTGATCAGTGTCAGGACTCTGGTCCCCTGAGAGGTCATGGGGAGCCAGGGGGTGTCAAAAAACTCCAGAGTGTTTACAAGATCAACCAGCAGACACATGAGAGGGACTGGGTAAAAAGCAACAAGGTAAAATCTTTGTTTTTAAGAAGATCAAGGTCATAGTGAGACTGGCAGTGAGGTGGGCTTGATGTGAGCTGCCAATCTGAGAGTCCAAGGGTCCTCGCATTTCCCCAGCTCAGAGTCTACATTAATCCCAGAGGCTCCATGGAGCTGTAGGAGGATTAGATGGCCCCCAAGGAGCAGCCTGGATTGGAAGCATGGGAGGGAAGAAGCCAGGGAGGAAAGAAGCCCGGCTCTTTCTTCTTCTCTTATTTAAAACAACAACAACAAAAACCAAACTATTATGTTAAAACTCATTTATGAGCGAGAGAGAAAGAGAGAAAAAAGAACTGCTTTATCTTGTTCTCACTTATACCACACACTGGAAACCTAGTTTAATACTCACTCACATCTAAATTGTGTAAAGAACCCACAAACATCAAAATACTGATTGGTTATAGACAGCTGAGTAAAGAAAAATCCATTAAGCACTGGGTTTCATTTTACCTATATTGTAGCATCCTCCAAGAAGAAACAAATCAATTAGTAATATACAGCACAATGTTAAAAAAAATAGGCTAGATAGTGATTGTGCTGGTTTTATTACTGTTCCTAAGCCATCTTATCTGCTCAATTGAATGCAAAGAAATAAAGCGTGACACAAAGGAAAATAAGTTCTCAACTATCACTATTAATCACAATAATAAGGATCTGCCTCACGCCGAAGCCTATATGGTTGTGCCATGGAAGTGAGCTCAATGGCTCCTGTGGATCTTTTATACTATTTTGATTCTGATCCATGGAATTGAATTTTATCCATATTTGTTGACTGAGCTGAACTTCATGGGAGCTGTGGCATACTGAACCATTTTGATGGCCTCTGTAGATCCCATTAAACTAAATAATGACCCCAAATCCAAGCAAATACAGTCATTCACCATCCATAAATATATCTGATGCTATTCTTTATTATAAATTGGAGAAAGTAACCCTTTTTGTGCGCACGATGAAAATTAACCAGCTGTTCCCCTTATCAGGGCAAAATGAAAACAATACACATACTGTTGCTATTGTGAGGTTAAAGCATTTCAACTCTTTAAACAATGGAGCAGCAACCCCTTCCAGATGCCAGATCAATGTCTGATTATTTCTGTCTTTTTTTGATGTTAGCAGTTGTTGAAGAAGGAAATAGCAACCCGCTCCAGTGTTCTTGCCTGGAGAATCCCAGGGATGGTGGAGCCTGGTGGGCTGCCGGCTATGAGGTTGCACAGAGTCGGACACGACTGAAGCGACTTAGCAGCAGCAGCAGCTGTTGAAGCATAATGCCTAGATATGTTTGTTTACTGAGAGTTGCAAAACAATGACATTCCGATTATATCCTTTTTCCATATTTATTAGTTGGAATATATTTTTAAAGAAGTGCTTCTTCTCACCTACTATTTGGTTGCCCAGTGATACAGTTCATATAGGGAAGGCAAATAAATGCTTGACCGAGGATGAGATGGCTGGATGGCATCACTGACTCGATGGATGTGAGTCTGAGAGATCTCCGAGAGATGGTGATGAACAGGGAGGCCTGGCGTGCTGCGATTCATGGGGTCGCAAAGAGTCAGACACGACTGAGCGACTGAACTGAACTGAACTTGAGTTTTAATTAATAATTATTATTTCTTAATAGCTCAAACTATCACATTTTTGGTGAATGGTAGCTTCCTGAGTTCTTTTTGTTGTTGTTCTTTAGTAGTTAAGCTGTGTCCTTTGGCCCCTTGCTATCTGGTGTGATGAAATGTTCCTTACCCAGACCTGCACTCAGCCATTTTTCAAAAACTTTGGTTTCTTTTAGTGAAAAAAGACATTTTAAGTATACAATCTGGGTGCTATAGACACTTATTGCTAGTGGGTTTGTGATTGTTTCTAGGCCTTTTTAGTGGACAGAGCTAGGAAATACATAGGCTGTATACACACCTGTGTGTGTGTGTGTGTGTATACACATTTATATGACAAAGTATCCATGAGTTTACTTTGACAGTTCCAAATCAAATTCAGAACTAGAGGGTTTTTAATTTAATCTCTTCTATATTACATCTGTATTTATTTTTCCACACTGCAAATCTTGCTTCTCAAGAACAAAGTTGATAATGGAATTAGAATATTCTCTAGTTACTCATACACTTTATGTTGCTTTGTCCTCACTCCCTTGTATTTGGGAGTTGGAAGGAACTACCTTACCAAAAATTTTTTGCTGTAAATATCCGTGGGTTTTCAGTTTTGATATACGTTTGCTCCATTTTTGCATAGAGATTCAGAGAGGTTAAAAAAAAAAAAACTATGCTGTTACCACCAGTGGTGCTGTGCATCATTCCAGGATCCTTAAATTGTTTTTAAATTTAGGAATCACTTGACATCTCTCTGGTCAGGCTCCTCACCTTTATTTCTACTCTTGGAACTGCAGGGTTTCTTTTCAGATTTCATCTCGGGGACAACCCCAGTGACTGTGGTCTATAACTTACAGTTGCATCATATTCTGCCTTTTTTTTTTGGATACAGCCCACTGAGTATAATTTAACTTCTTCATGATAGTGCCATTTGGACTTAAGTTGATTGGGGCTATTTGACCCTTTACTAAATGACTGCAGACATAAATATTTTCTATTAACTCACTTTCTTCTCTCTTTATTATCAGGTTTACCTTCTTAGGGCTTCAGGATGTTCTATGATTAGTCTTATTTGGTATCTAGTGTTGGGTGAGGGTGTGAGAAAGCACAGAGAATCTCTGTGCATTAGACTGAGGGCCAGCTAGATGCACAAAATCTTTATTTCAGGGTTTTGGAAAGTATTCACATTTGATACTTATATTTGGTGGATGGTGGAAGGTACTAGAAGAATCTGCTAACCTCAGATAAAAGGATGTTGTTGTGATTTTTTCACCAACAGAACTGGGAATCTTTGGTCCTCTATTTCAATGTATCGAATTACAGTACATTGATGGGTCACTTCCACTTTCCAGTTTGTTTAGTGTCTTTAAAACATGTTAGATCAGTAGATAGGGAATGGGGAAGAACTGTTACTTTTATCTCATAAGATGGTCAACCAGGCAGAAAAGTTTAACAACTGGCTTGTGATTATAGAGAAAAGTGGACCATCACATTTATTCTTTTTACAACATTTTTTCATTTGATTAATTTTCCATGTTGTTCTAGCTTGTTTCTCACACTGAACTATTTTGCATCTACACACACACACATACACACACACCCCTTGTTTGTTCATGCATTGCTTCCTGGTCATTTCTCTCTTATTCTCTTTTGATGATGAGAAGTTAGGAGTGGGTAACAGTGATAATAATAACAGCAGCTTTGCCTTTCGTACTAGACATGCTCACAGAATGATCAGATTTCACTTTTACATCCTTGTCTCCTGGGGCCTCACACAGTCCCTCTGGATGGGCAGGATGCCTGCAGAAGCTGAGGTCTCCCGGGGAGCAAAGATCAGAGGCCCACATCCCTTTCTGCTGGGAGCAGACATCCCTTCATGAGGAACCTTGGAAGGAGCCAGCTCCCCATCGACAGGGCAGCAAGTCTGGGCTGTTGAGATAAAAGCGGCTTTCAGGACTGAATTACCCTAAACAGCTCTGACACCCAGCCATCTGAGGCAGTATTTAATGCAACTGTGATGGGTCCTTGTGTTCTCAGACACCCTCTGTTCCCTGAGGGAAAGTGAGTAACACATGAGAGAAGAAACGCCACAGGAAAAACACCATCCTGAAAGCAGCACTGTAAAAATTAAGTTAAGGGAGGTCTCGGGGCTAATTTGGTTATTTCCCGAGTTGGCGTCAGGTCAGAGCTGTGTTAATGAAGTGCTGGATGTTGAGATGGGTGCTGTGGACTCACTCATATGGGGGTTACACACTACGGGTTTGGTTCTGAGGCTACGTGGGCTTAAGTGAGTCTCTAAGGAAATGCTCAAATCCTGCTCTTTAGCAGTATGGACATACCCCTGGCTCCATGGCTGATGGAGCTGATTGGCTGATAGACTGAGTGAATTAGTTAGTAGGATCCAAGTTAGAAATCTGGGTGAAGGAAAAGAAGCGCTTCTCTTTTTCAGGGAGCTCTTCTGACTTGCAGCTGTGTTGCTGGACAAGCCCAAGCTGTGCCTTATTTTCCTTACTTATGAACCTTAATTCCAGAATTGGATTATTCTGTCAGCCGCTTAATAATAAATAAAATTAAATGAATAAAATATGTTATTACATTATTACAAAGTCACTGTCGATATTCACTATAAAAACCAAATCCAGCCTTTCAGACCCAACTGCCTGGATTGGTTTAGAAAGCTGTCCTGGAGAAAGTTCTGGAGTCCCCATTATTTCTGGGACTCTGACAAGTTTTGAAAGACTAGAAACCCTCTTTCAATTTGTATTAAGGAGTGGGTCTTCTGGAGGCATTCTTCTATGTCTTCACTCAAGTTACATGTTTCCCCGAAGTAGAGTGTGAGGATTTTATCTACAAATTGACCATCGACTGGGTTGGAGGAACCGACTGAACAAAGGGATCCCACATGCAAAATGCTGTCCCCCTTTTCCCTTAACACGGTTGGTTCTAAGAGGTCAAAAATTAAGATGTATTTGAAAGTTTTGCAAAAAAAAAAAAATAAGGAAAAATATGCCTAGAATATATATTTATGTATAAATAAAAGACTGCACAGCTCACAGGTGGAGGAGGAGGATTATAAATGAACTGAAAATGTACAGAAGGCAATCTATGAAGAAGAAGTGAACTGGCCCAATCTTTTCTGTAATGTAGTTTGATAATGTTAAAAATAATATCACACACTTTATATTAGTATATTTTTTTATACCTTTCAGAGCAAATGATCTCATTTGCTCACTACAATAGCCAGCTCTGAGAAAGAACCATGGCAGGTAATTATTATTCCTACTTTAGGGATAAAGAAAACACTGGGGCTGAGAATATTTGACTCTCCCGAAGTCCCCTAGCTGTAACCACAGTCTCTAGGATTCTTTCTGATTCATTTTCCATCTGGCTATGGACTGGCACTCAGTAGGCATTTTGTGATATTTGAGTGTCTATGGAATATTGAACAGAGAGGCTTAAGACTGCTGCCAAGATTTTGGCCCCTCATTATCCACAATGAACTCTAAGAGCTTCCTGGTGACTGGTTGCTCTCCCATATACAAAAGCCACTGCAGGTAGGCTGTTAGGGGGCCTGAATGATCTCTACCTCCTGGTGGCCACAGCCTTGCATAATCCCCTCCCTTTGAGTACAGGCAAGACTCTTGAGTTGCTTCTAACCAAAAGAATATGGCAAAGGTGATGAGATATTATTTCCATGACTATGTGACATAAGATTGTAACTTCCTTCTTGCTGGCAGACTCCCTATACTCTCTCTGTCTTTCTCTCTCTCATCAACAGCTTCTCTAGGAACTACTAACAACCACAGGAACTTGGGAATAATTCTTTCTCTAGTTGAGCTTTCAGATGAGACCCAGCCCTGGTGAACACCTTACAGAACTTTATGAGAAACTATGAAGCAGAGGACCCAGCTAAGCTGTACCTGGTTTCTTGACCCACAGAAACTGATATAATAAATAAGTGTTGTTTTCAGCCACTGTGTCTGGTAATTTGATACAGAGCAATAGATAACTATCTGCATAACCCAAATTCCTCCCCAGAAGCCAGTGCTTTCTCTGGCCTCCTCTTTTCTGTGAGCACCCAGCTTGGAGGACCCTGGCTGGACTGAGTTCTTCTCTGTGCTCTCTCTCTCTTCCCTGAATCAGTGAAGCCTAAGGTGATCCCACTTCTTGGCAATGGAGGGGCAGGCAAAGAGGAGCTGACTTTTGGGACCTAGCATTAGCATTTTAGGCATTCCTATCATAGTTTCTCTGTTCAGTTCTGTGCCCAAACAAACAAACAAAAAAAGTCTTTCTGTCCAGGACCACTGAAGCTTTGCTGCAAAAAGCAAAGAGCTGAATAGGCTCTGAGGGGACGTGGGGTTGTTTTGCAGGCGGAACCAGCAAGTCTGAAGGAAGGATGGTAATTAAAAGTGGGCTTCCCAAATAACAAGGGCTTAATGCACCTGCACTGATGGAGGGGCCTTTGCGTCCTGCTGGTCTTGGAGCTAAACGATACTAAGGCGTGCTGAGATCGGAGTTCCCGGATCATTTATTGTCTCCCATTTATGTAACCTTTCACTGAAACAAATGAGAAAAAACAACATGTTTTCTCAGGCCAGCCAAGAAGAGAGAGAAAGGCAATGGGTCCTCTCTGTTGCTAAAAGGGCGGCGGCATGGTGTGAAGGCATTTTGTCTGAAGCTTTGCTATAATGCCAACCAGCGCATCACGTTAGACTGGAGGTTCCTGAGGCGTTGTTGAGTCTGTCAGAGCTGGATGCTGCTGCACTATTTTTCCAGTGGGGCCCAGGGTCGGAAGGTTATTGGGAAGTTATGAATCCACTACTGATTCGTTGGATTTCTCTTAAAAAATAATGCTCAGTTCAGCATAATTGGCAATGCTCCAGTCTTGGATAGAGACCTTTGCACCACAGGGCAGAATAAAGTCAGAGCCAGGGCTTGGGGGACCAGTCTGATTACTAGCTGTGCTCAAGAAGGATGCTGGAAAGGGACCTGGAGACTACCCTGGGGTAGCAGCAGCTTCCTGTCAGGCTTACATGGGCCCAGCTCTGGGTGGTGTATTTTCCATGAGGGACACTTTGGATTGTTCCCAGCTGCAGGCCCCGAGGCACCCAGCAAGGGGCTTGATACAGAGCAGGCACCAATACAGACTTGTTAAATTAAACTCAGCTTCGTGTGACTTTTTTTGTTTTTCCCCTGGGACTGAGATTCAGGGCTCTGTGAACACATTAACTAGAAAGCAATGATGTCTTCTGTGTTGAACACTCAGTTGCATCTCTGAGTGGAAATGCAAGAGAAGTGGAAAGAGAAGATGGATGTAGCCAATCTGGTTGTAGCAGGAGCATCTCCCTAACCATGGTCAGCAGCTGCGTGGTGTCTGGGATTGTTCCTAATGTGCATGGAAGCTGACAACTTTGGGGTGAGCTGACTTAGTGGGAACCTTGGCTCTGCAGTTGACTGGTAGGGCAGGCGGCATAACCCTTCTGATTATGTCTCCTGAGTTTTAGAATGGGAAAATCACGACGGCTCATGCGGTGCACTTTGGGCCAAGCACCTCTCTAAGCCCTTGACGCTGATTCACTGATGTGAACCTTTCATCAGACCTGTGCGCTGGAAACCCGAAGATCATAAGCTCCATGTTTTAATGTGAGGAAACAAAGGCACAGGCAGGAGAAGGGAATGGCTTTGAGTAAGTGGCAGAGTTGGGACCCGAATAGTGAAATCTATCCTGGGGGACTGGGTGAGGGGAGAGGCTGCAAGGATCATGTAAGTGACCCCAAGCATACTCAGTAGCTGGAGACACAGGTATGCAGAGGAAAGGGGGCTTCTGCAAACCCGTGAGACTCCGCTGCCCAGGGAGCGAGCTCAGCCTCTCTTCCAGGCTTTGGTGCCCCCCTCCACCATCACCAGGTCCCTGCGGAAGTGCTGCCTCTCCTTTAGCCACCAAGCAGCCCCTGGGCCTTGGTGTCGGCCACCTCCTGGGGATGCTGACTGCTCTGGGAGGGACTTCAGAAGCAGGGATCATGAGTCCCGAGTCACGAGTCAGTTCCACGCCCCTTGCCTCCCCAGAGCATGGCCATGCTGGCTCCCGGGGAAGGGAGTCTGTGCCCAAATGAAGCATGACAGCCTAACAGGAAGGGCGCCGAAGCTGGTGCAGTGACTAGGACCCATGGGTCTTGTTAGGGCTCGTGATTCCTGCGTCATCACAGCACGCTGGCTATAAATAGGTGATAATCTAAAATTAGTGAATGAGAGAACTCGCAGCACATGGTTTAACAGCAGGCCAGCTGAGCAGGGAGACAGCCAGTGACCGAAGGGTTTCCAAGGATTATATCTACAGAATCTGCCCAACTCTCAAAGAGGTGCCCCCTCCAGCCGAACGAGCGCCGACAGCAGCGCCTGTCGTGTGCACGCGGGAAGGCTGGGGTGCGCGGAAGGACGCCAGTCAGCTGCAGTGGTCAGCTTTCTCGCTCGGGCGGGAGTGCATCGTCCGCCTGCTGCACTGTTTTGCGTGTTAGTGAAGATGCCTCTATGTTCTGTGTAAACAAAAACTGACATTTTCAGTTCAGGGTGTTTCAGAGAAAAGCAATTCCTCCAGAAGACCCACTCAACAGTGGGATTCCTTTTAAGGTCTTTTTAAGGAAACTTTGCCCTTCCGAATGTTATCTGGCTTAGGAAACTTTATTTTTCACGTGATTTTAAAGAAACATTCTTTAGCCTTTTACACAACTGGTATAACTTAGGGCAAGTTACTTCCCCTTTGTGGACATCATGCTCCTCAACTGTCAGTGGGGGATAACATCATCATACAAGCAAATGAGACAATGCATATGAAAGAGTCCTGCATACTTCCAGCACCCGGCGGTGCTCAGGGATCGTGGTTATTATTGCTGTGTGAAGAGGAGACACAGGAGGCAAGGCCTTTGCTGCCTGAGAACTAAACCCTCGGAGCGGGCTGTGTGGCTCTGAGCCCGCCTCCTCCCCATCTCCAGGTCCATGCCTATCTGTATCGAGGATGTCAGGCTGTGGTCTCTGGCTTCTATACTCTGTTTTAAACCAGGATTTGCTTGTGAGTTTGTTAAAAAGGCAGAGTTTGCCCTTTAATCCTCAGACATGATGATTTTACAGGTCTGCTGGGCCCAGGAATCTGCATTTTAGCCAGGAGCACTCGTGGGTCCCCCCACCCTGCCAGGTGAATGAAACAGATGGCGTGAGAACACACCTGGATGAACCCTGGGCTGGATCTAGGTCCCCGACAGCCGGCCTGCTCGCTTCTATGTTCGTGCACTCCCAGATGGTCACTGGTTATTTTCCATTAACGATGCAATGAGACCAGGAGTCTAATCCGGGGTCCCCCTGGAGTGAGTGGGCTTCTACCCTTACTTGTTGCCTCCCTCCCAGTTCTCTGGGGGCCTCCTGCCTTCAAAACTGGCACACAGTGAAGAGCCGCAGTTAACACAGGGGTCCCAGCTTCGTCTCTGCCTCCAGCCTGGCACGAGGTTGTTGGCAGTGCCCACAGGTGATCAGACAACAGGATTTTCTGGAACTGGATTAGATACGTGTTCTTTACTGGGCCTGCAGGGCTGGGGTGTGGAAGGCTCTGATGGAAACAAAGACCCCCAGTGAGTGAGTGAGAAGACAGTTCTGAGTGAGGGAGGCGGGCCCTGTGAGGCCTGCCTTCCAATAATGCTGTCATCCCCAGAAGGGCTTGCTTGGAGCATAATGGCTCTAGCTACAAATTCTATTAACTCTAATAGTTGTTCTGTGGTGAATGGATAATGCGTTTAGCAGAAATAGACCCAATCAATTTATGTGAAACACATAAAACTTTCTCATTGGAATTGGCATCTGTCCTTGAGTCATAGGAGCGTGTGTGTGGACAGCCTGTCACCCTCACTTCTGGGCACGTTAGCAGTGCCATGGGTTAGTGAGCTCTGGCTCGCTTATACTCTGTCCCTTCAGCCCGCAGAACCACAGAGCTGGGGATCACAAGGGGCCTGGAGACGGTCTACTTTAACCCTGTCTTTTAAATGCAGCAGCTTTTTAGCCTTTGTTTGTGCCTGTGTTGGCCCCGCAAACACCAGCTGTTACTTGGGGCTTTGCTGACAGGCATCAGCCATCAGACGAGGGGACGGAAGGCCAGGGAGAGGTGAGCCCTGCCCCAGGAGCACAGTGGAGGCCGGCAAATGGAGGCCAGCTGGGGGTTCTGACTCCTGGTCCAGTGCCCTTTTCCACTCCTTTTAAATTGCCATCCCTCCCCCCACCACCTTTGGCAAGAGACGTGTACTCAGAAAACAGTAAACCAACTGTCACCAGCCAACTGGTGACAGAGCCTGCCTGCACGTCCTCACCCCTAATGTTCATTACTGCCGGGTGGAGAGCAGGCAGAGAGAGAGGGAGGGAGAGAAGAGCTCTGCACCCATGATCGCATTATCCCAACCGTTTGGATAGTGTAATTTTATGTGCAAAGCTGACAAATGTAATTTCCCAGCCTGAATACTTGCCCCATTTTCTCTCTCAGTTTCTTCATCTGATTAGCTGAAGTGACTCAGAGGCTTCTGAGAAGGTTCCATGAAGCACCTGGACAGGCTCTTTCCTGCCTGGATGCTCCAGTGGCTCAGCTCTGCCCCATGGGCTGGGGAAGAGGAAACCCCCAGACCCAGAGAGTTAGGCCCTCATCAGAGGGAAGGGCTGGCTTGGGGGATGTGAAGAGTGTTTAGAAATTTGGGAGCTTTGTGAGTGATGGTTTTTGGAAGACCCGACTGGCCTTTGCGTTTCCAGGAGCTGCTCTAATGCCTGCCAGAGGAGAGTTGAAATGTCACCAGCCACCTCTGTTCCAGTCGAGCAGAAACTGACAGCGCTGAACTTTGGGGAGAAAATCTTATTATCCAGCCTCCTCCGTCCTTTACAGGGATGGCTGGGAGCTGCTTTGTTTACTGATCGTACAGGGCCTCTTGTCTGGGACGCTCTCCCAGCTCTTTTCCATGTAGAGTGTTGATCTCTGAGAGGGAGCTGGATACCCGAAGTAGTTCAGTTGGCTGAAGGATGCAGACTTCAGGGCCACATCCTGGCTCATTTTCCCACCAGCTGTGTGGAATGCTTATGCTCCTCCCCATCACCTCCCTTATCCCTGCAGTGCTAACAATAGCAGCAGGCCCTGGGCTGGAGTGAGGGCTAGAGGAGTCAGTGCACGGGAGCCCCCCAGCCCAGAGGCAATCATACTCACTGATTGTTCTTTCCTTTTCTTTCCCCCCAGCCTCAGCCCCCACTTTCTCTCCAGAGTCCCTCCCTGGGTAGAAACTCTGAGTTAGGTTAAGCTTGTCATCTACAAATTGGCACTTGCCATCTACCTCTACAAGGATCACATCACCAGCTGCTGCAACTGCTGACCTTCAACAGTCCCTGAAAGGAGTTCAGGGTGGAGATCAAGAATGAGACACTGTGCTCTGGAAAAGGTGGCAGGACAGGCCATCAGATAGTTAGGTATTTTCAGGAGAAGATTTTATGAGCCCAGTTCTTGCATTTCATCACATCTAAAAAAAGCACTAAAATCTTTCATGGTGACATCTACTCCCTGTGGCTCCCAGTAACCTTCACCAGCCTAGCAGTGACCTTCTACAAAAATGTGTGCCCAATTGCATGTACCCCCTTTCACCAAAATCACATATACACTGACCTTTCCCTCTGCCTCTTCAGAGCAGTTCCTCAGAGCTATCTGAAATACTGTCTCCCGGGCTACAGTCCTCAAGTTGCTCCAAGTAAAACATTGTGCATTTTTTTCAATTGACAAGCTTCACGTTACAGACCGTGACTTGTGGGTTCACTGGCTGCCCTCTCTCCAGGGGCCGGAAGTTCCAGAACCGGTTCCCCTCTTTGCTGTTGGAGCTGCACAGCCCCAGGGGCATGGGAGATGCCAGGCAAATGTTGCCAGGTGATTATCACTGAGTGGCTGTTGCTCTAACCTTGGCCTCTCAAGGAGCTGCCTGTACTTCCCCCTCAAGGTCCCTCCCTCATCACCACTTCTCTCACTGTGGGCACCTTGAGCTCCACAAATCTTCCCAGTGTTTGTCCTCTTGTGCTCTCATCTTCTAGACTGTGAGCTCTCTGAGCTCCTAACCTGAGTCTAGACTGCCCACAGAGGAAGTGTGCAAGAACTGTGTTGGGAGGGGAGGTTAGATGAAAGCCAAGAGGGTGGGCCTGTGCATGAACCCAGGGGGTGGCCTGTTTTCCCTGACCATGAAGCTGGGTCCTGGCTAAGTGCCACTCCAAAGGGTTCAGTGGACCTTGTCGTGCAGAAGGTGGGGAAAGGAGGCCCTGCTCCCTCTCCCCTCATTAATCCTCCAGATTAAGACAGATACCCTCACCCTGGCAGGCCCATCAGATGGGGAGATGCCTCCTGCTACAGGAACACAGCTGGGAAGGGGTGTCAGGAGCCCATCTCAGCTCCTCGCTCACCTGAGCTGCTCCCTGACGTGGCAGTGGGCTCCTGGGGAAGCACAGGCTCTGTTCAGTTCTCTAAAACCTGCCCGAGGAGGCTACTAAGGCTGCTTGGGAACGTGTTTGCCTCAGCGTCCTCTTCCTTTTGAGTTGGGGTCACCCTTGAAGGGGTCTAGAGACAGAACACTGACCCACAGCCACTTGTTGACACTGCTGCCCTGAGGCTGGGGTCAGGCAGCCGAGGAAGGCTGTGTTCCAGCCCTGGGCATCTCCACCCTCTCAGGCATCCACTTTCTCCTAATTTTATTTGGAGGCGGTGGTGGGGCACTGCCACTTTCGAGCCACTGCGAGATTTCATTAGTCTGAGTGGGCACTGGACAGACCGTTATTGATCAGCCTTTTAGGGCCAGTGGGAGTTACATGGCAATAAACCCGGGACTCAGGCAGGGTGGACGGCTGCCTCCTAAATGCTGGCTGCGAGGAAGCCGCTGCGGACTTCGGAGGATTGTGCTCAAGCATCAATCGCCTACAGTCAATCAATAAGTGTTTCTGGAGCCCCTGCTATGTAATCAGGGCTGGTGGTGACGAGAAGTGGGGCTCGCAGTCGTGTTTGCTGGGCATGTCCTGTATTTATCACAGGGAGGCAGTGGTTAGCCAGGGGCTATGGAGGTGAGTTGCTGGGATGAGGGGTGGGGAGGGTGTTGAACGATTAATCGAAAGCTGCCCCCATCATGTTAGATATTTTTGCAAACCACAGGGCAGAGGGGGAAGCAGAGATCATGGTTTAGGAGACCAGGTTCCCTGTTGCATGAAAAAAAAGACAAGATTTTTTGAGGTTCTAGCTCAGGTGAAGGGAGGAAAGAGGGAAGGTGATGGGAAAAGCAGCAAACTCCTCTGGTTTGGCGGCTGGATTAGATCTGGTGGGAACTGGAAGGGATAAGAGTTAATCCTGGGACAGCATTTTAGGGGGAGGAAAGGAAAGGGTTTCTTTCTTCAAAGACAAAGCAAAGCTAATAATATTTGTTTAATAAGTTGAGGGTCAGTGAATTTAGTGAAAAGACATAGCCTTTACTTTCTTTTTCTGTACTTTGCACTCAACAAAGATTTCACATTAAAAGCAGAAATTAGAGACTATCATTTATCTCTTGCTATCTTAATACAGAATTACATTTTACAGGAAAGAAAGTATGGGTGGACTGTGGCTGTACCTCTGCTTCTCCAAGTTACTCATGCTGCATGGAGCCTCACACCTCCATGCACAAGCACCCCCTGGGTGATCCCCTCAACCTGCTAGTGTCGGGCGGGTGGCCTTCATCAACTTCTCTGGGGATGATCTAATAATCTTCTAGTAATCTTCTCACAGATCTAATAATCTCTGACCAACCTCGTACTGGGTTTGGAGACTCATTCCAAGAGACTTCCTCCTGGTACACAACAGCTGAGAAGTCACATCCCTGGTTTAGGGCCAGATGCTAAAGACCCCTGTGTTTGAGGCAGCAAGGGCCCACGAGAGGTCTTCCAGCCCATGGGAGGCTGAATTGAACAGCTTCAAAGGGGAGCTGAGCTTTGGGGAAATTCACTGAACCTGAAGCTTTGGGGGTTTCACCACTCACGAGCTAGTCTGCTTTTGTGCAACAGATATCCTTGATCTTGGGCCCAATCCTCTTTATGAGGAGAAATCAATGGAAGGTTTGCTTTGTTCAATAAATGTGGAGTGGTTTCGAAGGACTGAGTTGAGAAACGGATACCAGCTTGTTTCTCCCTTTTGTGTTGGGGCCTGGGTATTTCTCCGGCATGGAGGATAGTTGCTCCTTTGCACAACTTCCAGAAACTTTATTTTCCCAGAGAAACAGCTTCCTCTTGGAGCCCACTAACCAGGGTGTAGGTGATGTTCTTCCTAAAGGTTGACAATTTTATTCTTTAAATGCAGCTCCCCACCCCAATCACAGCATATATATTTTTTTCTACTTTTTGCAACAAAAAATTACTTCACTCAGATATGTGAGTTGAACTCTTACCTGTAGGGTCAAAGATGGGGGTTTCTTTCGATGGGTTCACCCAGGGTTTCAGCTCATTGTTCAGGTTTCTCTCAAACAGATTTCTTGACTTGGGTGCTGTGTTCTGTGGTATCTTGTCCTCCCCACTGACTGTAGAGTAGAGAAGAGCCCGTGGGCTGAGTTAAGAGAGGTTTGGTTTAAGGGACAGGGAGGAGTACACCCCAGGGAAGCTGGGAGAGACCAGGGCTTGGGTTGAGGAGGGATGGTGAGGCTGGGATAGCCTGGGCTGGGGGACAAGTGCCAGGGACAGGAGCACTCACTGGTGAGGTAGCAGTCCAGGCTGACGGAGATATTGTCGAAGGCCACCATGGCTCTGGACCCTTGTCCCCACCATGCGACAATCTGTAGCCAGAACCTGTACGTGTGTCAAGAAAATATGTGAGGGACGACGGGGGTGTGTCGCATCTTAGGATTCAACATCCAGCATTTTAATTGTGAAGACTCAGCTCACTAATCCCAGGGAGGCGGTGAGGGGGAGCTGTAAGCGTCTCCCTACTTTTTCAGCAAAGAGCACTTCCCTCTCTGAGGGACTGCTCCACAGGTTAATGAAATGTGGGGCTTGGGGCCTGAGACCAGGACTCCCCGATAGTCTGAGGAGACTCGTTGTGCTTTCTGTGTGGACAGGGTGGATGGGAGGGCTGGGCTCCATATCTTCTGGTACTCACAGGCAGAGCTGAAGCCATTATTAAGCTACTGAGATGCTTCTGTGCCCGCTGAGAAGGGCCTCTGTCCCTCATGTGTCCTGCACTTGTTGGTTACCTCAGGTAGCCTGATCTGCCCCTGCCTCCCCTGATTCCTCATTATCCAGCAACTGAAGGGTTAACTCCTCACACAGAGCAGGGTCTCTAGAAACCTGGGGCTTGTTCAGTATCAGAGATGGCTGGGGTTGGTCTGTGCAGTGCCTGACTGATTGCTAAATATTAAGTGATTTGACTATGATCTTTGGGGGTGTTTGTAAGCAGTATAGAGTGGACTGTGTTAACAGTAAACTCACGAGATACTGCTTCTTTCCATTTCTTTCACAGCCTCGGAGGGTCAGATCCTGGGACTGTGGCCAGGGGAGGCTATAGAGTCTGATAAATGGAAAATACCTTCCATTCATTTGTTTCCTTGGAAGTCATGCTCCTGGAAGACTTCAGTCAGCCAGGCCTGACCTGCTGTAAAGTGAATTTCCTCAGAACTTAAAAAACTCTCCCACCTTTCAGAAAGTCAGTCCTAGAGGACCTGCAGAAACATGCATGGCCTCTGGTGTGGATGTTAAAATATCAAGAGAGACAACTAGTGCCCATCAGTTGGTGACTGGAGGAACCACAGTGGAATACCATCAGGATGGAACCACAGGATGGAATACTATCCCTGATAAAAAGGACTGGGTGTAGTTCTAGGCGGGGCTTCCTCGGTGGCTCAGTCATAGAGAATCTGCCTGCAATGCAGGAGATGCAGAAGACATGGGTTCAATCCCTGAGTCAGGAAGATCCCCTGGAAGAGGGCATGGCAACTCACTCCTGTATTCTTGCCTGGAGAAATCCACGGACAGAAGAGCCTGGGGGGGGCTACAGTGCCTGGAATCTCAGAGTCGGACACAACTGGAGTGACTGAGCCCATAGTTATAGGCTACAAAACAGATGGATCTCAAAACTTCATACTAGTTTAAGAAGCCAGACAGTAATTAAAGACCGCATGACCCTGTTCACATTTTTCCATTTATATGAAACATTTAAAGTAGGCAAATCTATAGAGATTTAAAGCAGAGTAGTCAGTCAGTGAGTGAATGGCCACAGGGGTAGAACCCCCCCGCCCTCGTGCCCATGAGCAGATGGCCTCTTCTCCACATGCAGAAGGGTTAGACGCTGGGGTCAGAGAAGAATTGCTGTCTCTGGTGGGAGAAAGACTTGAAATCAAAGGCAAACTTCTATCTAAATATGCATTTGTACGCAGTAACTCCATCTATGCCTTCACCTGTCAGGTGAAATCTGCTCACTCACAAACAGTCCTTCTTATTTGAAAGTCACACTTAGATGGTCTCAATCTGGTCAGTTCTAAAGAGGAAATGACCGAGTCTGTTGTACTCATGGCCAACCCTCAGGCCACACTGCCCATGATGGGGTCACAAGCCCCATTAGGATAGATATGTGAAGAGGGTTGGTGGTTGGCTGAGTGTGGAAAGATGCATGCCCAGTAGAGGATCCCCAAAGCCTGTTCTGGGACCCCTGGGCTGGATGACTCTGCATGAGGCGTGGGCAGCACATGAACCCACCTGACTTGCCTGGTCAGCTGTTGGCACCTGGCACTTACCCCTGAGAGGCATCTCCCATTACGGCCTTGAAAAGCACCCACTGAAAGGATTTTCATTTCACATAGACCTCTCGTGTCTATCCACTGGGTCCTACTTTAGATCTCTAAGGGATTTTAAAAGAAATCAGACAGGAATGCTGCATTCAAGTTCTCTCCCAGTGGAGAAAGCACGGGTGTAGAAGCAGTTAGAAGGAGGTGAATACCACATGAGAGCTGCAGGTAGGAAGGAGGCATTCCACCAGGCTAGGGGGATGCAAGCTCATCACAGAGGAGGTAGTCTTCAGGTTGGTCCTGAAGGAAACAAAGGACTCAAACACGCGGACATGGGGATGGAGAGCAGTGAGGGGAGGGGGTCTCCGGGAGAGGAGCTGGACTGGGGGGTGGGTCAGAACGGCAGAGGGCCCCCCAAGCTCCAGTGTGAGGGTTGTGGAAGGAGGAAAAGATGGTGAGAGGCCCATAGGTCTCATACCCCTGCATCAGGTTTCTCCAAGAGTCTTGGCGAGGTCAGAGCTATGGTTTCCCTGGATCTCCCCAGAGGACATGGTGTATAGATGGACTCTGGACTGGAGCCTGTGTATCCCTCCGACACAGCCAGACCCAGGATTCTCAAGTGACAAGCACGTGTTCTAATAGTGCAGTCTTGCAGTTCCAGAGGTGAAGCAGACACAGCTCTGAGGCAGCAGGGAAACACGTGCTTCGGTCTACTTGGAGAGGCTGACCGGAGAGAACCCTGCTCCCAGGTGGAAGAGCAGGGAGGCCAAGCTGTCTGAAGCTCCGCACAGCAGTGGGGAAGGGGTCCCCTGTCCACCTTTCCAATGCCCCACTCTGGTTGCCATCTCCTAGTCTGACCTCCAGAGGCCAAGGGGCCAGGTCAGGCACTGGTTTCGCTGTTGAGCTACATCATGGGAGTACCTGCCGGGAGGGCCTGGGGTGTCCCAGCAAGTGACTTCCGGTACCTGTGGAGCATGGGGGCGAGGGCCCGAATCCCAGTTACCCCTAATTGAGCCCTTGCCCTAAATGCACGTCTCCTCTTGCCCCTCTGCTCTCTCTGCCCCTCTCCTGCCTTCTTTTTTATGACTGAGTGACTGAGAGCTGCAAAGTTCTCAACCAGCCCCTGGGCCTCTTAGCATGGATGGCAGGATGCAAGCTGGTGCTTGAACGGTTTCTAAATAGAAGAGTTTCTAAAGTGCTCCGCAAGGCAACGGCAGTGGCAGCTGCTGTTTAAAAGAGTTTGATTGACACTGGGAATTGCACATATTTTGAGTCAGGAACACTCATAACAATCAGGGAAGACTCAATCAGATGCCGAATCAGATGTAAACATGTGATGCTGCCTCTGTCCACCCAGGAGGCCATGCTGCCAGTTCTTCCCCAATGCTCCAGACTCCAGAAACTGCAGGGAAGGGACAGGTGGGACAAATGTGGGCCACGCTGGGAAGCAGAGGAGGGCAGGGGTGAAGCGAGACAGTCTGGGAAAGGGGTCTGGGGATGTTGGTGATGGGGCAGGACAGGACAGAAGACCCAGTCTGGGAGCTTCTTGCTGGTGGGGGCACTGGCCAGGAGATCAGGGGGCCATCAGGGCCACCCAGATTCAGGCTTCTCTACTTTGGATGGCATCAGATTGTGTGTCTTTCCCGAAGAAGACTCTTGAGTCCCTCAGACAGCAAGGAGATCAAACCAGTCAATCCTAAAGGAAATCAACTCTGAATATTCATTGGAAGGACTGCTGCTGAAGCTCCAATACTTTGGCTACCTGATGCAAAGAGCCGACTGACCCTGATGCTGGGAAGAATTGAAGGCAGGAGGAGAAGGGGATGACAGAGGATGAGATAGTTGGATGGCATCACTGACTCAATGGACACTAGTTTGAGCAAACTCTGGGAGATAGTGAAGGACAGGGAAGCCTGGAGTGCTGCAGTCCAGGGGTCACAAAGAGTTGGACACTACTGAACAACTAAACAGCAACAAGTGAAGACGAGTTTGCTCCTGGTTCTGCTCGCTCTCCTTGCTGGAGATGGTGGGTGTCCTCAAGGCTCTCAGAGTCTTTCTGGTCTAACTACTCTTCACTGTTGAGCCCCCACAGAGTACAGACCCTAAATCACTTTGCACAGCCAGCCAAGGTCTTGGTTCTTGGGTTTTGCACATACCAGGCAGCCTGCTCTGGGTCTGAGGTGAACAAGGTCCATGCCACATTACTGCCCAGACGGCAGGGGCCGGGTGGTTCTAACATGTGCACAGGTCACTCTGCTGCCCCAAAGCCTTTGCTCTGTGTGGGGAAAGGAAGCAGAGCCTCATGGCTGGCCGAGTCTTGCTCTCCCTCTCCATGGGCACCCTGGTCAGGGAGAAGGAAGAGGCAGCTCCCTGGTGCTTGTCCAGCTCCTTTACGGAGCTGTGCCATTTCAGAACATGGCAGCTGAGACCCTCTGTCCAGCCCTCCACAGTGGGGATCTCATTCCTTGCCCCTCTGTGGTTCACACCTGCTCAGCTCTTTCTCTTTCTCCAAAGAAGACACTTTTGATGGCCTGGGTGATGCTGCCTTTTTTCATTTTTTCCAGCCAGTGGCGTTTGGAGCTTGTTGCTAAAACACGTTTGCTGGAGATCTTGGTTGGAGCCTGGCTTTGCATAAAGAACACATCCCCTGATTCCATCTTACTTAGCTTTACAGAGAAGCCTGTTGAAAACTGACCTGGGGGTTGGGGGTTTCTGGGAGGTTGGCCGTTGGGGCAGAAGGCCAGGTTTAGAGGGGTGGCCTTGGTACTGGTTGCCTCCCAGACGTATGGGGCTGATCTCTGCCTGGGCGATGCGCAGGCAACTCACACAGAGCTCAGAAAACACACAACCCTGCTCAGGCATCAGACTGTTAATGGACAGTGGATATAATGCCTTATTTGCCACCCTGCCAGCCTGAGGGACTGAGAAACCTAATTAAGTTCCCTTAATGATTCTAAGTAGCTGACAAAAAGGTGTGTGTCTGAATGTGGACTGAGGGAGTAGGGAGGCTTTGCAGGGAGACTAGGAAGAATGGCCGGGCTGGGTAACAGGCGTTTAATGGATGGCACAGCGTCTTGGATTCCTCGGTAGATCACTTAGAAGGCAGAGCGCGCCACCTCCCTCTCTGCAGCTGGGGCTCATCTGGGCCTGTCTGCTTAGGATAGGAAGGGGAGGTGCTGCTGAGGAAAAATGCTTTCTCCCGTTTCTCACTGTGCACTTGATTTGCTCGGCAAAAGTCTTCTAAAATGGACTGTCACAAAGCTTGGGCCACTGTATGCATTTCTATTAGAATAATGTATGTGATGACAAAGCCCTCTGCACCCATCCTATTATCTGTGTAATTGACTTCAGTTACCGCTGGAAGAGGAGGGGCTGATGGCCAGCCTTGGGGGCCTGAAACCAGCCCTGGCCGGGATCAGTGTGGCTAGGGCTGGGCTCTTGTGCCCTGATGCTAGGGATCTTTGGCTCTGGCACAGGAGAGTAGGGGTGGGCTGGACATTCAAGGCCAGAGTCATTACTGGGAGATCCCTCTGCCCCACAAGATCCCACTCACAGAGTAATTTACCAACTCCTGACTTGGTCTCCTCTCCGGGCAAAATGAAACCAAGGACAGGGTTGGCAGGGGAGGCGGGGGGCGAGGGGAAGTCAGTCCAGAGCAATTCCAGGGCTAATAAGGGCCACAGAGCTCTTTCACAGTGAATCTGGCTTCTGCAAGGAAGCCCTTTGGAGTGGAATAGGGGAGAAAATGAATTTTCAGTTCGGCCGCGCAAGCGTGGAGAATCACTCAGACTCTTCAACGTTCTCGGTCCCAGCCTTCCAGGTGCTGGCTGTCTCTGCTCATTTTGGAGGCTGACACTTACGGGTCTGGTTCTCACACTTGCTCTGGCATGCCACCCATCAGAAAGGAACAAGGATATTCTGCCAGACCACGTGGGGGGGGAGCAGCCCTGCGCTAGCAGGTTCCCAGTTTGCTCTTCCACTCGCTCATTCTGGGTCCTGTGTATTGAGTTCTCTCTGGGCCCCAGGCTTTCAGGAGGAAAGCTCAAAGGGAGATCTTGCTTCCTGGAGCCCTGGCCCATCAGGGGAAGTACCTGTGCACAAAAATACCTGCCCCACGAGCTTGAGGGTGTCATGTGTCCCATGGAAGGAGAATTAATGCATTTTCCCAGGGGGAGAGGGAAGGAGAGAGAAAGTGTGTGTGTGTACACTTGAGAGAGAGCCAGCTTCTTGGGCTGGATGTCCCCTTCTGAGTTACTGAGGCTAGATTATCTCTGGGATGCCAGCATAAGAATAGAGCTTATGAAGGAAGGGTAGGGACCTCTGGGAGCATCGTCTGACTTGCCAGGTCACACAGGGAGACAGTAGCTGAGGGAAGATGGGAATTCGGGCCTCTTGCTTCCCAGATCACGTTTTTTGCCATCCCTTGCAGAACCATCGAAATTCATTAATCTCATGTATCCTCTTACGTCTTCCATTCTGTGCTTCCCAGGTGGTGCAGTGGTCAAGAATCTGCATCCCAGTGCAGGATATGCGGGTTCAATCCCTGGGTTGGGAAGATCCCTGAAGCAGGAAATGGCAACCCACTCCAGTATTCTTGCCTAGAAAATCCCATATACAGAGAAGCCTGGCAGACTACAGTCCATGGGGTGGCAAAGATTCAGACGTGACTGAGTAACTGAGTACGCACATAGGTCCTTCATCCTACTGGTGAAGTACAACCAGCTCCTTGGAGCCACTGAGGACTTGGAGGGCCATCCAGTGCTGGAAAGCACCCATACCCTCTCACTTCAGAAATACTGGGATACCTGCTTCACCTTTGTCAGGACACACAGGCATTTCCAACACAGACCTCATCCTCCACTCCTGCCTCTGTGTGGCCTGTGGCTTGAGGCCTCAGATGATGGTGCTAGAGATGGTGGCAGCCCCCTGTCCCCCGCCCGCCATGGAGAGGAGATCCAGGGGAAGGGTGGTTGCTGGCTCCCTTCACCCGATACAAATATCTTCATGAGAGTGAATAAGTGGCCTTGGCTCTCTGTTTGGGGAGGTAGAGTTTCAAAAGGTAGAGTGACACAAAGAATGGATTGTATACTTGGTGGGACCCCGGGGAAGTCACTGAAACCTGTCAGGTGCTATCTTGTTATTTTTTAAAGGTATGTAATGTGAGTATTTTCATCAGTTCAGCCACTCAGTCATGTCCGACTCTTCGCAACCTCATGGACTGCAGCATGCCAGGCCTCCCCGTCCATCACCAACTCCCGAAGTTTACCCAAACTCATGTCCATTCNCTCTTTCTTTTTCTATGATCCAATGGATGTTGACAACTTATCTCTGGTTCCTCTGCCTTTTCTAAATCAAGCTTGAACATTTGGAAGTTCTCGGTTCATGTACTGTTGAAGCCTAGCTTGGAGAATAGTATTTTCATAGTGGATGCCTTTCTTTAGTATGGGAGAGTCTAGTTTATTGTTTCTTGTTTATATTATTTTCTATTAAAAATCTGTACCTCCTCGAGAAGTATTACAAATTATGTATCTCCTCCTCTGCTTTCAAACAAAGATTACTTGAGTACCTCCTGTGAGTCAGGCACTGTGTCTGGAGCTGGGAGTATAGTGATGCATAAGACACGGATCTTGACCTCAGGGAATACGGACAATTTTTAATTCATATTATTCACTGGCCATGAGATTTCTAAAGTCCTTACTGGTTCTGCTCCCCACAGAACTAGATACTTCACAACCTGAGAAAACAGCAAATCTGGGCAGTGAGAGGAATCAAGAAAGACTTTGAAGAACTGAGTGCCTAGAAAAGAATGGTAGAGCTGGGACAGGAGAATCATTCAGGAGTAGGGTGAGGGCAGAAGTCTAGCTGCTTTGCTTCAAATATCAGCAGCCTAGGTGTCTCCTCAATTCCAGACTTTGTGCCTGGGGAGAGAAGGGACTGAGAATACACGGCTGTGTTTTCAGAGGCACTAAGTTATGAAAAACATATGCCTCTGTTGACTTGTAAACCAAGCTGTGGATATTACCAAGAAAATCTTGAGCAGATCGGAACATCCTGTTATTCTAAAGTGGTTCACTTACTGCTGTTTTGAGTGATTACTTCTTAAACCAGGCTCACAGGCCAGATCTATCTCACCGCTCTGCACTCTTGGTTGTGGAAACTTAGCAATCAAAAGCAACAACTTTTTTCAAATGTCACATTAAATCAGTGTTAGAAATAGGATTTAGAGCTTGGAATTGCTAATCTACTCCTTGCTCCAATGATCTGGGATGTTTTCTGAGAAAGAAACAAGGCCAGATGCAGCCTAGGTGTCTCCTCAATTCCAGACTTTGTGCCTGGGGAGAGAAGGGACTGAGAATACACGGCTGTGTTTTCAGAGGCACTAAGTTATGAAAAACATATGCCTCTGTTGACTTGTAAACCAAGCTGTGGATATTACCAAGAAAATCTTGAGCAGATCGGAACATCCTGTTATTCTAAAGTGGTTCACTTACTGCTGTTTTGAGTGATTACTTCTTAAACCAGGCTCACAGGCCAGATCTATCTCACCGCTCTGCACTCTTGGTTGTGGAAACTTAGCAATCAAAAGCAACAACTTTTTTCAAATGTCACAGTAAATCAGTGTTAGAAATAGGATTTAGAGCTTGGAATTGCTAATCTACTCCTTGCTCCAATGATCTGGGATGTTTTCTGAGAAAGAAACAAGGCCAGATCCTTCCACTGTTGCAAAGAACGTTTGATTTGTATGTATCAATGCCTGGCTGCACACTGCATTGCTAAGATCTCAGCCACACTCTCCCACTCTTCTGCCTGACCCAAGCCTGTCCTGGCCGATGGTGCCATTTGGTAGGCAGTGGCAGAAGGGCTCTCTCCTCCTCCAGCTCCTCCGCTCAGCTGCACTCTGAGGCTCACAGCAGTTCATATCTGGTCCCTCGAAAGAGCCTCCAACAGTCCCCACGCTCTGGTTTCCCATCCTCCATTTTATCTCTGTGTCCAGTGGCTCCCTATACCCCACAGCCTGGAGTCCAAAGTACTTGACCTCCTATCCACTCTCTCCAAGGAGATTGTTCAGAATTCTTCGACATAGAATCTTCTTGAGAATTCTTGAACCCACATGAAACATTCCTGACTCTAAGCCTCTGCTTGTCCTGATGGTCATCTCTGGAATACCCTTGTCCCTTCCCCATTTCCCTAAGACCTAAATTGTCCTCGAGGTCCAACATGTATATAATAAGCCCATTTTCTCCATGATGGCTCCCCTGACACATGGAAGTCACTGAGCCACCTGAAGACCAGCCACCTCTGTCGGACCCAGCACTCTGTGTGTTGCTGTTGGCCTCTCAGTGTGTAGCTCCACATCCCCCAATGCAGCTCCTGTGACCCAGCAAGAGGCTGCATCATACACCCCTTTCCACGTTCTGCGCTCGATGGAGGTTTAGTACGTAATTGCTGACAAGGTGACAGCCAGTGACACTTCTCCAGTCACTTGATTCCCTCTCTTGTCCATAAGACAGCTGGATCTGACATTTTATGCCAGTGACTTTCCAAATGTGGTTGACCCTCTCGATTTCTTAAGAAACTTAAAAAAAATATTCTTGGGTCCAGTATGTGATTGCTGAATCAGAATCTCTGTGCATGGGGTCCAAGACTGCATTAAAGCCAGTTTTCTGCTGCCGCTGCTGCTGCTAAATCGCTTCAGTCATGTCCGACTCTGTGCGACCCCATAGACAGCAGCCCACCAGGCTCCCCTGTCCCTGGGATTCTCCAGGCAAGAACACTGGAGTGGGTTGCCATTTCCTTCTCCAATGCATGAAAGTGAAAACCGAAAGTGAAGTCGCTCAGTCGTGTCCGACTCTTAGCGACCCCATGGACTGCAGCCTACCAGGCTCCTCCGCCCATGGGATTTTCCAGGCAAGAGTACTGGAGTGGGGTGCCATTGCCTTCTCCGAAAGCCAGTTTCCTAGGTAAGTATAATGTTCAGCCAATTTTGGAAACCACTGTCCTAAAATGTCCTGCTAAAGTCTTTTCAAAATACTTTTCCTATTATTTGCTTAATTAATTAATTTTTAGAAGGAATATTTTACTGAGAGAAATTCTCCCTAAAAGTGAGAAAGTGAAGTTTTGCTACATCATAAAATCTGGGGAATACAACATTCATACCTTAGAATAGAGGAGAAGGGCATGGCAACCCACTCCAGGATTCTTGCCTGGAGGACCCCATGGACAGAGACGCTTGGCAGGCTACAGTCCATAGGATCACAATGAGTTGGGCATGACTGAAACAACTTAGTATGCATGCACGTACGCACCTTAGAATAGATCCTGGAATTGATTTCAGCCTTGAATTATGAAGGTTCTTAGAGAAGACTAATCAATGCTCAGAGTAGCTACATAAGGAATCAGTATTCTCGAATGACAGTCTGATTGATGCCAAAGATGGAGGCTCTATTCCTTGGTTTAACCCATCATATGACACACACACATATTTTTTCATCAAACCTATTTCCCTTTTTCCTATATACCCCAGCATCTGCTGCATGCAGTTAGTGACGGCTAGGTAACTGAGTTGTAGCCAATGGAAAGTGAGCTGATGTGATGACTCATAAAAATCTTCCTCTGCAAGGATCCTCCAGTTCTCTTTCCTCATTGGCTGTCTGAAGGCAAAGGAGTCAAAACTGGAGAAAAGGATGGATCCACAGAGAGAAAGAAGCTGGATCTTTGAATGACCAGATGGAAGGCTACTCGCCAACTGGCACATTCATTTTTGCTTTCACATGAGTCAGAAATATGTTTCTTTTTGTACAGCCCAAGGATTGGAGGTTTAATCTTATTCTGGGTAGTGTTACCCCAACTACCGTATCGTGTATCACAAACCTAGTTACCAAAGTGTGTTCAATGCACCCAACATGGTTGGGTCAATGACTAACCGCCCCTGGGGGTGGGGTGCAGGATAAAGTTAGCCCTAGGCTGGCTGCAGGCCTCCCTGCAGCTGCAGGCTTCTCCCTGCACATCTGCACTACTGTAGGACTAAGGACAAGCTGGGGGAGGCAGAATGGGCTTTAAGGAGTGGGGTCTAGTGCTCTAAGATGCTAGTTCCTCCTCCCTCTGGGAAGTTAAGGATAGCAAAGGCAAGTGACTTGTGAAAAGCTTGAGCTTGATGGGCTTGTGTGTGCATGCTCAGTCACTCAGTTGTGTCCAACCCTTTGTGATCCTGTAGACTACAGTCCGCCAGGCTCATCTGTCCATGGAATTCTCTGTGCTCTAAGATGCTAGTTCCTCCTCCCTCTGGGAAGTTAAGGATAGCAAGGGCAAGTGACTTGTGAAAAGCTTGAGCTTGATGGGCTTGTGTGTGCATGCTCAGTCACTAGGTTGTGTCCAACCCTTTGCGACCCTGTAGACTACAGTCTGCCAGGCTCATCTGTCCATGGAATTCTCCAGGCAAGAATACTGGAGTGGGTTACCATTCCCTTCTCTGGGATCTTCCCAACCCAGGGATCAAACCCACATCTCCTGCATTGCAGGCAGACTCGTCACTGTCTGAGCCACCAGGGAAGCATCAAAGGCATACCAGAGTGGTGATTTAAAAAGGCATATGGTGACCGGCACAATTTTTCCAGTAGTCATGTATAGATGTGAGAGTTGGACTATAAAGAAAGCTGAGTGCTGAAGAATTGATGCTTTTGAACTGTGGTGTTGGAGAAGACTCTTGAGAGTCCCTTGGACTGCAAGGAGATCCAACCAGTCCATCCTAAAGGAGATCAGTCCTGGGTGTTCATTGGAAGGACTGATGTTGAAGCTGAAACTCCAATACTTTGGCCACCTGATGCAAAGAGCTGATTCATTTGAAAAGACCCTGATGCTGGGAGGGATTGGGGGCAGGATGAGAAGGGGATGACAGAGGATGAGATTATGAGCATGTCAAAGCTTAGCATGGTGCGGGAGCACTGTGCTTAACTTACTAGGATATATCATTATCAAGAGGAGAACTAGGGTATGTCCCTGCAAGAGGCTAACAATTAGAATAAGGGGAGAGAACTCGTTCTTCTTTTTTTTTTCTATTTTGAGAAAAAGTAGAATTAATTCTAGGGGTAAGAGTGGCAGTTGAACGGCAGGGTGAGGAGGGAAGCTGATGAGGTGGGGAGGGAATAGAGAAAGCAGTTACATGAGGTAGAGGTAAAGTAACAAGATAACTTTTAAGCCCACATCAAGCCAGGATTTGAATTAGTGCTGTCCTTCAAAATTACCTTGAGAGCACACATCTGTATTCCAGGGATGTTACCACTGCTCAAAACATCTTGGGCACTTACTGCTCTTGGAGATTTCTCTTGTTACTATTTATAGTAGGTTGTAAAGTTAATACCATTTCATAACGATGACAGACTATGGCATTATTTCTATACTTTGCCTGTTTGTAAATGGACAGGAGAAATATTCTTCCATGGATCAATGCCTCCCTGTCAGCGGCCTTTATATACCTATGGCATATTCTCTGAGTCTTCATGGAAGGACTACTGTGTGGTGGGAACAATCTGAATATAGCTCTCAAGTGCCCAGTTCTGGATCTCCCTACTTACAAGGACCAGGGCACACAATTAAGATCAAAGTCTTTTTTACAAAGTGATCCTGACAGGTCAGTGCCCAGAGAGAAAGGAAGCACAGGTACCCGGCAAGTCTCTAAAGAAAATACCTTGTCACGAGAGTAACAATTGCTGTTTGGGTTCATCTGATGGGACAGAGGCATTGCTTTGATATACAGAACTCTGTATAGTAGTATTTCTTATAACGTGATTTTATCCGCTCTGTTAGATGCAGGTTGAACAGTGGAGGAATGTTAGATGGATTCCAACAAGTGAAATTCTCACTTAATTCAGCCGGAATTTGAGAATACAGCAATTTCTCTCAATACTTCATTCTGTCAACAAGCATCTATTGGGCATACTATGTGTTAGGGATGGTACTAGATGATCAGGAAGCAGTGCAGTATAAGTCAGACCTGATTCCTGCCTCGTTGATGTGTATATTCAGATAACAAAAAAACAGATATCACTGAGTGACAAGGTATTATAGGAGTGTTTCAAGAACCATGAGACTATATTGTAGGTATACTATATAGTCTAGGGATTTTGTGAGGCTTCTTTGAAAAGCTAAGGAAAAGTAGCAGTCAGGAAAATGGAAGGTGGAAGAACATTGCATGTGGAGGGAACGGCAGGTGCAAAAGTCTGGAAGTAAGAACTTACCATGGTGCAATTGAGTTGAAAGAAGCTTAATGAGGTTAGCAGGTAGAATAACAGAAGAATAGTATAAAAAGAGGCTGGTGAGATTATGGTTGGATAGATCACATGTGGGGCTAAATGAAGAGTTTTTTAAAGGAAATTGAAAGGCACTTAAAAAACCACAGAAGCCATGGAAGCATGTTAAAAATGGGAAATGATTAGATTTACATTTCAAAAAGTTTCTTCCAGCCTCCTTGTGCAGACTGGATTGGGTGGGGATAAGACATGCAGGCAAGGAGACAAGACTGGATGTCACTCCCGTGTCCAGGCAGGCACTAGTTTCACGTAATACCCGGGGGCTATGAGGAATGTCCAGAGCCTGGGAGCTCTTTAGGGCTAATCTTTAAGCACTAAGAAAGTTGCTTTTAAAACTTGGTAATGTGTGGAGGTTGGGCAACCCGGAGCAGATGGTGGTTTGGGACAGGACAGGGAATGAAGTCCTCACCCTCTAAAGGGCCATGACTGGGGAGCTGTCCAGGAGGCAGGTGCTGAATAACTGAAGCAAGGACTTGCCTAACGATACTTCATGGGATGTGGGCAGATGGTAAGGTGCTAACACCTACCTCAGGGTCAGGAGGAAGTGAGTTAACCTTGGGGTTTTTTTTTTTTTTTTTGGTTTGTTTTTTGTTTTTATCCATTTTCTTTTTCTCTTTCCCTCATTTATTTCCTTCCTCTACCTTCACCATCTTCCCATTTTCATTTTCTGCAGATCCAGGCAGCTACAGTACACTGTCTGAAAGTAAGAAGGATAATGTGCTTTCCCTTATAAGAAGCCTACAGAGCATTAATGATCACAAATTCATAAGAACCCTAACCCCCACCCTAGGATTTCATTACTGGTGACTATTGCTAAATTGGCCATCTTAGCCTCTTCTGAGGCATTAGATGGGGAGATATTATTATTACTACTAAATCTTTGTTATTATTAGTAGTTATTACTAAGCATTTACTGTGTGCCAGGAAGTTCACCAAGCACTTTACTTCTCCAAGCCTAAGAGGCAGACTTTATTATCTCTGTATAATTGAATATGGCTTGACTTAGAAGATTGGAGTTTGTGGTTTGTTCCATTTATTCAATAAATTATCTGACCATAAACTAAGGGATGATGATGGAGGGTGTGGGAAATAAAACTTACTGATATGTACTAGACATAGATGCTCTTGACAGTCATTTTTAGTCTTATAAGAATCCTGTAAAGTGGTACTGGTATTATGCTCATGTTGCAGTTGTGGGTGCAGTTGCAGGCCCAGAGAGGTTCAATTGGCTGAGGTCACACAGCTCATAAGTGGCTGAGCCAGTTCTTAAACTTGGGACTCTCTGACTCTAAAGCCTGTGCTCTGCCATCCACAGTTCTTCAGTTTTATGGGGCAGCCACACACACACAGTCGAGGTGGATTTTAGCATGTGAAAACTGCTCTGCCTTCTTCTCCTGCAGTTCCATTGCCTCAGGGTCTGGATGCCTTCCTCTATCACCTCTAGTTCCAGGGAGGGGGAGGCCAGCATCCCACATCAGAGCATGTCAGTGGCGTGCAGGCTCCTGGTGCACAGGACCACTCGCATAATTGCACATTTATTAGGTCATGAGGCATCATCCAACCAGGCTGGCCTTTGTCTCAATCCCCACTGGACAGTTTGGTCTCACTATTAATATTGGAAATGTCAGGCTGGTAAACATCTTTTAACAGAAAGGAGGGAGGCTGAGAACAAAGTCTCCTTCAAACAAAACTTGAGCCGATGGAAGTGAACAGAGTCAACATCTTACTGGCCTTAAATCCTCTGGAGTGGCTATGAAAGAGAGAGGACTAGCTGGATTGAGGGGAAAGAAAACCTTTTGATTCATCTGAATTAATTTAGCATCTCCCAGAAGGGAGGACTCTGGCATAACCTGCCTGTTCTCCATCCCCTGCACACAGCCCCCACAATCCCAAAGGACAAAAGACTAGTCTAGGGTGAGGGCGCCCATGCTGCCCCTTCCTCCACTTTAATTAAATCCATTTGTCCTGGGGGCAGCGCTGAGCCCTGGGATGTCTGAGAGTTTTGATCTTTAACCCATTTACATCCGAAGGAGTGGGGAGCTGGTGCTCAGGGGCCGATGGCGTTTTCCTGTGACAGCTTAGCTTGAGTTATGAGCTCTTAGAAACCAGCAGACTGAAGTCTGGGTGAAGAATGTGAGACTCAGCTTTATATTTACAAACCATACCAACTGGCATCACCCTCCCCTTTACCTGAAGCCCTTTGCCCTCAATTTTTCAAAGGATCCCCTAGGACAGCAAATTGTTTGGGGAGTCGAACGCAGAGGCTGCTCTGGATCATCCGGTTTGACATTTAGCCTGTTAAAGATGGCTTAAAGATCCCTTCCAGATCCATTTACCGGGCCCATTTATATACATGACTCCCTCCCTGCTCCCTTACTTTTTGGTCTGGAACAGATCAGCTCCAGTCACTGAGGGTTCAGTGTGACACAGCGGAGCACCACGTGAGCAGCTGGGGTGGTCAGGCACTGCTTGCTCCAGGCTGACTGCAGGTGGCAGACTGGTGCCATCCTGGGCAGACAAGTGGCAGCCGAGCAGTTACCGCTCCATTTCAGAGCCACAAGGCATTAAGGATCTTGTAATCCAACCCTCTCAGTTTAAGATGAGGAGACTGAGGCCCAGAGGAGTTCAAGGTTACAAAGGTCATTAGTCTTAGAATCTAAGTAGGAATCTGGGCCTCTGGTAGAAGCACTCCCTTGTTCACTGAATAATTCTTATTCACCCGTCTTGGGGACCAGACTTCTAGGAGCACTGGACTGGGGTTGGCTGGAGCACCTGTCCTCACTCCAGTGCTGACCTGCTGGTGCTTCATCTCTTTGGTTCTCAGTGAAGGAGAACCTTGTCAAAGGGCAGGAATGGGGATACATGAGGTATGTCCTACCTACGTCACAGGTTTTCTTGTCGCTAATAAGGAAAAACTAAAATATCAAACGGGAAAGTAAGGCAATATCCATTAATTAAGAGAAAATGCCATATACATACAAAGCCTGATTATTATCCTATGAGTTGTTTGGTTTTACTTTTTCCTACAGATACAAGAGGGAGCCAATCAGGCTAGGCCAGAGGTATGAGAGATGAGTGCTCATTAGCATGGAAATCCCTCAGAGTGTCAGTGCTTCCTGTAGGTCTCCAGAAAGTGTATGTGTGAACATTTGTGTGTGTGCATGTGTGTGTGAGATCTGGATAGAAGGAGTGGCAGGAGGGCGGACAGGCCCCCTCTTGCATTCTGGCTGACAGAGGAAGAGGGACAGATGGGACGGGTAAAGGCCCACCTGTCGGCCACCTCGAGGAGAGGCAGCACCGTCCACTGCCACAGGCTCAAGCCTTCCAGGGTGGCAACATGCCAGATCATTCGGCTTTGTTCCTTCCCGGTTTTGTTCTCCACCAGCATCAAGGAGACATTTCCCTGCAGGTCTCCACGGATGAGCCAGGACATTCGGAGCTGCGAGGAAGAGAAGAGTCAGAAGGACAAGGTGTTACTGTTGAAAGGAAACTGTAGGTCACATTTCTGGAATTCTCAAGGATTTTGCTGGAGACTCAGCCCAGGTCTTCCTGTGAGGAGAGCCGGCCAATCATAGCCTGACTTTGTTCATCGTCTCCCATTTTCACCAAGGTTCAAAGAGCTGGGAGGGGAGACTGATGGGCAATTTCGGAACTTTGTTCAGGTTGATGGCATCATCCTAAATTTCACAGGCTTCTGCCTTCTAAGATCAGTGGGGTATTACATGAACTTTCTAAAGAGGATTCAAAGAGTCTTGTCTGTGGTCCCAATTCACTTTGTGACCTTAGGCAAGTGATTTGGTGATTCAATTTCTTTTAGTGATTTAGGTATCATTGATTTTTATTCCTTTTAAAGACTAATAATCTTATTTGAATGGTACCATGTCACTTGTTAGCTAACTGGAGACCCTATGACTCAATACCTGTGGCCATTGGTGGGCAAGGGTGAGACAAGGAAGAGGGACAGATGGGACGGGTAAAGGCCCACCTGTCGGCCACCTCGAGGAGAGGCAGCACCATCCACTGCCACAGGCTCAAGCCTACCAACATTTTTAAATATGATTTCTTTCAGAATGAGGATGTACACTTTGCCTAAAGCAAGATACAATTATATGTTTTCATTGTGTCTTTATTAAAGGTTTCTATGGCATTGTACCCTAAGACATACGAAAGGGAATAACTAATTTATCTCAGAAAGTTTCAGTACAGTCATGCCCAGAGGCAGTATATACTATAAACAAGGTCTCTGGTCTTTGTGCTTAAAATAATAGAGGTTGTATGTTTGATAGAAAGTCCATAGCAACATTTAAAACTTAGGACAACTACAGCATATCACTGCCCTAAATATTCCTGTTCAGATCCTTGTAATAAAAAAGGAAAGGAAGACAATATATGTCCTATGGCAACCTGGAGTTTTCATCGGCTATGGTGCCTCCTTCTCTCTGATTCTCATTGTCTGGAGACATGCTTCTTTGTAAATCACTACTCCTTTCCTCTCAGTCTCTAAGTTCACGGTTGCCTCACAGTTTGATTAAAGAGGTTACATACCATGAAGCACTTGAAGCAGAAGACCCCTCACTCTGTTGCATGCCAACGCTTAACTAACAAGCCACCCCTGGCATTGCGGTGCCCACGTGCTCTTCTGTTTCTGAGAGCTGAGCCTGGTGAGCCTGGTCTGTATAACCATAGCCTCTTCACTTCTGTCTTTCCCATCTCCCTGCATCCTGTGTAGCCAATACTTGTCTCCACTGCACATCCCTAGCGTAATTTCCCAAATCTGTTACATTTTTTTACCGGCTCCACTCGGTTTTCTTGAGCAGTTTGGATGCCATGGTTGGAAATTTTAACCCTACACTTGCTAATGAAGCTCCCTCTCCCCTCAGCTCATCGTCCTGCAGTGCCCAGCTTGGGATGACGCTTGCCACATACTTTTTGCTTTTTTTGCTCCCTGGTCACAGAATAGTGCTGATTTGGACTATTGGAACCTCAGTGTCCTGGATGACTGGTGATACTTATTCATCCGCTGGTGATTTCCACAGCTGATTTCTTAACACATGTGGTACAATGGGTGCCTCAAACTCTTCCTCAAACATGGATTTTGTCACCCTCTGGTCCCCAACACCCGATTTATTCTTTTGATTCCTACTTTACTGATGAAGATTTACTATATCAAATGCATTCTCCTTCAATCTCTTTTTTCCCCATAGCATAAGTATCTATTTATCCATCTCTCTCTTCCTTTCCTGTTTTAGAGGAAGATGTGCCCTCCGCTTTCTTCTGTGTTAACCCTTTCTCTTTTCACCCTGCAACCTCTGTCCTTCCTTTCTTTAGCACCTTCGACGTCTCTCTACTTTCTGGCTCCTCTGTCTACAAACAAGATCAGGTTTCACTTCTCCTGGAAAAATATCCTTTATTTGATCCTGCTGGCTGCTCTGGCTTACAATCTATTTCTATACATCAGTTCACATGTTGACATCTTGGAAAACTGGTATGTAACCACTGCTTCAATTTCCTTGTTGCCCATTCTCGTAAATCCTTTCAACCTGTCTTTTATCCTCATTAGTCTAAAGTAACATTCACCATGTCCTTTACAACTTACTCATTGTACTCTAGATTCCATAGCCTCCAAACGTGCCTCTCTATCCATTCTTTCTCCCTTCTAAATTCTTTTGTATCTGTCACATTTTCCTGTTTATCACTGCCATCTGTGACTCGTCAATGGTTTCTCACTCTCTATCAATTAATAGCAAGCCATTCACATTCCTCTACAATCTAGGGAAATCAACTTTCCAGTCATTCAATAGATGTTTATTGAATACTTTTGCTGAGCTACATGTATCATCCTAGGATGGTCTAAGAGCTCTGGAGTCTGAGAGATATGGATGCAAAACTTGTTCCTGCCACTTCGGTAAATGTGAAGCTCAGTTCTCTATTCTCTAAGATGGGAATTATTTTAAACTTACAAGGTTATAGAGACAATTGAATGAGGTAATAAATAGTGGAACAAAAGGTTCAAAAGGAATTCTGGTTGAAGCACAGAGGCAATAGATACTGCATTTCAATGGAAAGTCCGACAGCACAGTGCGGTACAGGGCTTTCAGGAGAGGTAGACGAAAACAGGGTTCACAATACTTCATCCCTCATCCATACATTGGATGTAAAAAAAACTGGTGGCTGACTACCAAGAGAGAGTTTTGGGAAAGTGCTTTTGGTGTATCGTGAGTTCCACCTCACTTTGAGGAAGGCTGTCTCTTCACCCCAATTGATGAGAGAGTGGTTTCAGTGATCCCACATCAAGTACTCGACATTCACCCCCTGCAATTTGGGAGCACAGTGGATTAGTGTCTGTCTCTCATCTGGAAAAACCTGAAGTATGAACAAGTGTGGTTAGCTTCTCTGATGGCAGAACAGAGGCGGAGTGACAATTTTGAGTGGCTTGCATTCCCAGAGTTTGCGGAGGCAAAAGAAAAAAAAAAAAAAGGCTTGCACATAGGCTACACTAGAGTGAGCTGTGTACAAAGGAGCCCATGTCTGTCATTTCAGATCTTACCTGAGAGGGCTGTTTGGAGGGGAAAATATAACAGCAGAAAGCAGCTGCAGGTATACTGAGATGCTCAAGGGCAAGGGAAGGACTAAGTGTCCACCTGGACGGGAGAGACACATATGCCCTAGCCAAGGCAACAGATGCCCAGCCGTAGTGGAGGGACTGGGGACAAAGCAGATCTCCAAAGAAACCACAGATATCTCCCCTGTAAGAAACAGTAAATCCTTAAATACTCGTCATGTCTGGAGAATACCAATGAAGATCACCACAGTGGGCTGGGCCCAGTAAGAGATTCCCTGTTCCCCTGATCTCTTCTCCTTCCCCACACTTAAGCTCTTGAAGGGTCAGTTAGCAAGAAGAGGAGGAGAGTTGGGTGATGAAGAGAGAGATCAATGACCACCCTCTCCCCGATTTCAGGCTTTTCATCTGCAATAAGGCCAAGCATGGTGGGTGGAGGGGAAAGGACGAAGCCCTGACATCAAAGTGAGAGGGAAGTTTTGTTTTCTACATAGGCCTGTGCTTGGGGTTTTGAAGTGACTATAGGTCTGCATTACCTTAGAGTGACCAGGCAAGTAGTGGGATCTGCTGAAGTTTTTACCCAGGAGTCCACACGTGGAGGCTCAATGAAGTGGGTTCCTAGATCCCCCCACTAGCCTACATGCCAGATTTGCACTTGCCATTCATTTTTCTGCCTCTGTGCATTTGATCCTTCCATTCTTCTACCTGCTCTTTCCTTCTTGTCACTTATAAAAAAATAAACCTTTTTGTTATGGAGCCATTTCTTATCTATCTCAGAAATGACCTCCCACTCATCTGAAATCTTATAACTGAGGCTGGTGGAGCCATCACGGGGTATAGCTCTGCCACCTCGTTTTCCCTCCCTACCCTCAGCCCTCTTGGGCCACTAGTTCCTTAAAATCAGGGACTGCTTTATTGACCTTGAATTCACAGTAGTTGTCAAGTGTACGCACATGACAGGCACAGATCGATGTCAAAAGGAACAAAAATGCACACATACACAGGAAAACCCTCCTCTTTACCAGGTCCTCCTCTCAGGGATGCAAACCAGCTCTGCATCCTGTGATGCTCCTTAGCATTTTCCTGCATTCCAGGGGGCGGGTTCCAGGAAAGCGGGGAGGGTCTACCCACTTCACAGCCAATGACTTTAGTCAAAACTGCATACCTCTCAGCTGCTCTTAGGAAACTACATTTGAAGTAGATTCTGTTAGTGGTATGAACATGTTGGTGAGATATTGTCCTGTCTCATAGACATTGGGCGCCACTGGCCAGTGACTGCTGAGCTTTCTCCATCTTTCTGCACTATTCACTATATTTTATGACAGTAAGCCTGGGCAAGAGAGAACTGGGATGGCTGCCAAGAGATGGTGCTAAGGATGGCACCCTGAGCTCCTGAGGTGGTGACCCAGGGTCCCTCTTGAAAGAGATGACCATTCACTCATTCAGCAAATTATTATTGCGTATCTACTCTGAACTGATTACGCATATCTTCCCTGCCTTCAAGGAGTTCATTATCTAGTGAGGAAGTCTGACTTTAAATGAATAATGGCAACTGTGCTGAGTATGGCAAGAGGGAAAATAATCAGAGCCACTTGACAGTGTAGACATAAGACAGTCAAGACACCTGACGTAAGATAGTCAGGACTTGGGTTAAGATGGCCACTTGATCCAACTGTTCAGTGCTATGGATGAAGAGAAGAATTAAACTTTCATTTTACAGTATTATCATCTATTTAGAAAACATATATCTATAGCCAAACTCAAGCCCAGGGATGCACTGTCTGAGTTTCAGCAAAGTCTAGTTCTAGAAACGGATGCAAAAGGTTTGGAGTAAGATTGCCTACTGGTAGCCAGTGAACAGCTAGCAAAGCTTGTTTTTTGGCCATTTATGTTTTCATCCATTGACTATTTGGTAAGATGATGTATCCAGGCAGATGTTGTTCTTTCTTAAGATACAGGCAGCACAGAACCTACAGTCTTTCACTTAACCATCTTCACCTGTACTTTTCCCAGTGATTCCAGATTCTTCCTCTAAGAGTCAGTCAGTGCTTTGCTACTCAGAGAATGATCTTTAGACTGGTATCATCCATATTACCTGGGAACTTGTTAGAGATACAGAATCTTTGGCCTGACCCCAACCCTACTGCATTAAAATCTGCAGAGAAGCCTGGTACTAGAGAGCGGCCTCTAGGGCCTTGTCCTTGTGCTCCTACCACTCACCCCATTTCCTTTCTAGAAAGTACCAGAAGAATCTTTGTATCAACATTCATTCTCCAGTGGCTTGTCAGACTATCTTTGTTTCCTTGCCTGTTGACAATGGGATTACTTGGAGTTTGTGCTCGAAGGCCAACAAAAATTAACTGTATGACTTTAAGCCAACCACTTACCCTTTCTGAATCTCTGTTTTCCTAGAGACAAACTTACGATAATAACCTGTTGGCCTTAAAGGGTGGTTATAAAGATTGAATGAAATAAAGAACATGAAAGTAGAGCTCACACTATGGTGAATGAAATGGTTACACAGGGAGTTTTCAACCTTTATGGCAGATTAGAATCACCTGGAAGTTTCCTGCTCCCCCACACCTTGTACTCCACCCCCAGAGGCTCTGACTTAATTAGCCTTGGATAGCTCCTGGGCACTGGCCACTCTTCAGATCTCTCCAGGCGATTCTAAAGTGCAGCCTAGGCTGAGACCACTGGGGAGAGCGGGCTACTTTGTGCAGGAAGCAGTCTGGCCTTCTTGGTGGGGGGTCCATTTTCATCTTGGACTTTGAGTAAGAAGCAATTCGTAAATAGCTAAAAAATGACTTATGATGTGCCTACCATCACCAAGGTAAAGAGTGGTTTTCCTGCAGTGGGGGAGGATGTATTCCTCAGCAGAAGGTCCTCACATGGCTGCTACAACCCCTGGACAAAGACTCAGAATGACCTTGAGAGTGAGAGATTTGTGGGCTTAGAGTGAATAGGGATGATCTGAGGATGCAAACAGGACCTCAACTTTCATCTTGGACCTGCAGCGTAAGGTCCCCTCCAGTTTCTTAGAAGGACTGGATGACTGATGTCAGTTCTTACAGAAAATCTCTTATCAATTACTTGTATCTAAGAACATGACTTAGTAACTGAGCATGCAACTATACAGAGGAACTATATGCGATTCCCAGAACAGACAGAAGGCTCAAGTCCTTTTCAATATCTTCCATTTTCTTTATATAGTCCTAGGTTCAAAAACCCTTTTGATATCACTTTATACAGATACTCAAATCAGGCAGACTGGTTTGATCTTGACAGTCAAGTTCAGGTACCCAGAGCAGGCAAAAAGCAGTCTTGGAATTTGATCTCAGTAAGACAAACTTCTCTCTAGGTTGCCTATAGAATAAAGCACTTCATTAACTGATTTTTAAATTAAATATTAGATTTTTTTTTAAATTAGAGAGCTGTACTATGGACTTGTATATATTCCGTCGCATTTTACACTCATAACATCCATTCCTATAGAAATTATCATACCCATTTTTTGGATGTGGAATCTAAGACCATACACATCATGCACGGTCACTAAGCTCATGTACTGCAGACCTGGATTCCATGGTATGTGCTATGCTGTGTCCACCATGTCTATAGGACTATACAAGTGTAACATATTATGGTGATACTTAAATCTTTTGTATGTGTTATTGTGAAGGTTTTCTAGATACTTGTTGCTCAAAGTGTGACCTGTGAATCATCAGTGTTGGTGTGTCCTGGGAGGTTGTTAGAAAGGCAGAGTCTCAGATGACTCTTGAGAGTCCCTCGGACTGCAAGGAGATCCAACCAGTCCATTCTGAAGGAGATCAACCCTGGGATTTCTTTGGAAGGAATGATGCTAAAGCTGAAACTCCAGTACTTTGGCCACCTCATGCGAAGAGTTGACTCATTGGAAAAGACTCTGATGCTGGGAGGGATTGGGGGCAGGAGGAGAAGGGGACGGCCGAGGATGAGATGGCTGGATGGCATCATGGACTCGGTGGATGTGAGTCTGAGTGAACTCCGGGAGTTGGTGATGGACAGGGGAGGCCTGGTGTGCTGCGATTCATGGGGTCGCAAAAAGTTGGACACGACTGAGCAACTGAACTGAACTGAACTGAAGCCCTACCCTAGACCTGCTGAATCAGAATTTATATTTTAACAAGGTATTATCACAGAAATAATATTGGGGAGAATAATGGAGATAGTGGATTTTAAGCCATTTACAACCTTTTTTTCTGCCTCTGCCAGAAAATTAATAGTTACAAATGTGTGTGTGTCTATGGGTATCCCAAATGTATTCACACAAATATGAGAAATGCTATACAAATCCTACATAATATTTATGGGATGTAAAACTTGTTGGAACCTGTAACAATAAAGTTTTTATCCTTCCAAGACCCATTCTAATAGATATAGGCTATAAGTGTCAGCTTTTGACTAATAAATTCTTTTATATGCTGACAGCAAATGAGACAAGTGAAAAGAGACAATGCCAGGAGCACGCCACCAGCAATTATATCTTCTGGCTCCAGCCAGCCCTTTCCAACCTTCCCCCCTCTCTTGGTGGGCCCTGATAGAGTTTCCAATTACGCACCACCAGTGTTTGTCATTTTATTAATTAAAGTTCTGTATGTAAAGCAGGACCAGCCTTGTGGCTAGGCTTAATGCTATTTTTTCTCTCATGGCCCTTTCCTCCTCCACAGGTAATTACTGCAATTTTATGTCTAGAATATGCCCCGTGTTTGCTATGAATATCTCATGGGCAACTTCACAAGATTATCCTGAATCCATAAAATAAATCAGCATGGAATGCAGGCTGAAGTTAGACAAAAGAGACCCAATGGTATCAATAATGTCCATTAACATGCAGCACTCTCAAACATAGGGAATGGTGTGAGGGGGAGGTGCTATGTTTCTTTGAATTTCTAAAGGGCGGTATATATTCCAGCAGTAGACACATAATCAAGGACAGATGCTCTAGTGTGTATTTCATTTCAACAGGAGAAAAAAACACTTTTTAACAGACTGTGATGCTCAGAGATGAGCTAGTTCCTAGCAGGTGGGATGGGTACTCCCCCAGTATTCCCCACACTGAGGGTCATCTAGTAGTGACTGGATGGCCAGGACTGGGGATGTTGTCAAGGACATCCAAGCTTTGAATGGAGGTTAAAGCTTCTTTCTAATCTGTAATTCTGGGTGTGAACCTGTAATTTTAAGAGTTTTTAATGTGGTCTTATTAATTTTAACTGAGACTATTGACACTGCAAACCCCAACATTTTGTACACCATCTTCTAATTCACCTGGAAAAAATAAATAACAACTCTCTAGCTATAAATAGCCTAATGGAAAATCAACCCAGCTCAGCACGAGGCAGGCCAGATGTGGATTTCTGATAACAAGCAAATAAAATATGCTGGGAAATACTTGCAGTTACAGAGGCTTAAGGAATGCTGGATTCCTGGCCACGTAAGAGACTTAAAAGATTGAGATTGTTTCTGAAAACAGCACCCCATGTCTTTCCTTCTTTCTCAGGCATCAAAATGAAGCCAGAGAACATCCAGCCAGGGTCATCCACATGCCCCCTTAGTAAAAACACAGCAAGCAGTGAAGATTATATACAAAAATAATAACTGTGGGATACCTGGCTGGTGAAGTTAAAAAGTTATGGCTATATTATTCCTTCTTTGGCCTTTTCTTTTCTAATATTTTTATAATGAACATCTATTACTTTTGATAACTAGAACAAACTCAGTGTAAAAGCATATTTTTTGAAGAATAATATTGACCTAGGAAAGAATAATATTAAGCAAAGAAAGAAGATACAAAATGCTTATATGGTATGATATCAAATTTATAGAAATCCTTTATCTCTCTCTCTGCTCAAATCTACATTTATCTGTCTGGACAGAAGTGTACAAATATGGTGATAGGGGTTATCTTTGGAGGGTAAGGTTGTAGGCAATTTCAATTTTCTTCCTTATATTTTCCTAATATTCTACAATGAATGTAGAGCACTTTTGTAATCAGAAGAAACAATAAATGCTATATTAAAAAAGGCATCAAGGGAAGATTCTGATATCACTGAAAAGTGGGAAAAGAGTGCCATCTTTTCACCACTTTGAGGAGGATCTAGTTCTCTTGCTTGAACTGTGGGCTTTGCAAGGAAGACTAAGGGGAAGTGGGAGCTTCTGGGGAATGAGGTTGGGTCAAGCTGTGGCTCTGGAATCAGAAAGAACATTTCTGTCTTTACTTATGACGTAATATTGAATCACAAGCTGGAATCAAGATTGCCGGGTGAAATATCAACAACCTCAGAAATGTAGATGAAACCACTCTAATGGCAGAAAGTGAAGAGGAACTAAAGAGCCTCTTGATGAAGGTGAAAGAGGAGAGTGAAAAAGCTGGCTTGAAACTCAACATTCAAAAAGCAAGATCATGGCATCTGGTCCAATCATTTCATGGCAAATGGAAGGGGAAACAGTGGAAGCAATGACAGATTTTATTTTCTTGGGCTCCAAAATCATTGCAGATGGTCACTGCAGCCATGAAGTTAAAAGATGTTTGCTCATTGGAAGGAAAACTATGACCAACCTAGACAGCGTATTAAAAAGCAGAGACATCACTTTGCCGACAAAGGTCTGTACAGTCAAAGCTATGGTTTTTCCAGTAGTCATGTATGGATGTGAGAGTTGGACCATAAAGAAGACTGGATGCCAAAGAATTGATACTTTTGAGCTGTGGTGCTGGAAAAGACTCCTGAGAGTCCCTTGGACAGCAAGGAGATCCAACCAGTCAATCTTAAAGGAAATAAACCCTGAATATTTATTGGAAGGATTGATGCTGAAGCTGAAGCTCCAATACTTAGGCCACCTGTTGCAAAGAGCTGACTCATTTGAAAAGACCCTGATGCTGGGAAAAATTGGAGGCAAAAATGGATAAGGGCGGCAGAGGATGAGATGGTTAGATAGCATCGATGACTTAATGGACATGAATTTGAGCAAACTCTGGGAGATAGTAAAGGACAGGGAAGCCTGGTGTGCTGCAGTCTACGGGGTGACAAAGAGTTGGACACAGCTTAGGGACTGAACAACAGCAACAACAACAAATCTCAGGGCCTCAGTCTTTATCTGTGAAATGGGGCTAATCACACTCTCCTTATAGAGTTGCTGGGAGACTTTAGTAAGATTATGTGAGCCCAATACCCAACTTACCAAATACATTTATCAATGTTAGTTCCTTCCTCCTGTATTGGAAAAAGCAGGCAGGGAATAAGTTTAGAAATAAACAGCTCACACAAACAGAATAGGAGAGGATGAAGGATGTTGTATTAAAATTTTCAGTCCAGTGTTTTATCTTCCGGTCCCCTAGAGGATTATCTTTCCAGTCTATGTGAATAAAACAGTGTTTTCTTTTGAGTTACACTGTAATGAGGTGATCTTGAGCAGACAGCCTCCTCTGTGCCTCAGTTTCCCTGTGGGTGATAGAGATGATGCTGAGAAATAGCTTTAGAAATCCTTATACTGGGGAACACGATTGACTCAGTGAAATGAAATTTCTACAATCTTCATAAACAGCCATCAGAAAGAATCAGTTCTAATGAGGTGGATGAAACTGGAGCCGATTATACAGAGTGAAGTAAGCCAGAAAGAAAAACACCAATACAGCATACTAACCCATATATATGGAATTTAGAAAGATGGTAACGATAACCCTATGTGAGACAGCAAAAGAGACACAGTATATTGAACAGTCTTTTGGACTCTGTGGGAGAGGGCAAGGGTGGGATGATATGGGAGAATGGCATTGAAACATGTTTGTTATCACAGGTGAAACGAATTGCCAGTCCAGGTTCGATGTATGAGACAGGGTGCTCAGGGCTGGTGCACTGGGATGACCCAGAGGGATGGGATGGGGAGGGAGGTGGGAGGGGATTCAGGATGGGGAACATATGTACACCCATGGCAGATTCATGTCAATGTATGGAAAAGCCAATATAATATTGTAAAGTGAAAAAAAAAAAAAAGAATTAAATAAAACTGAGATTAAAAAAAGAAAAAAAAGAAAGAGAATGGACTTCAGGCATCTCCAGTTGTCTGTAGGACCCATAGCTACTCAGGGAGTATATTTATTCCCTGGGGAGAGTGTGCTTTCAACAGGTTGGCCCCTATGCATCCTGGCCACATGAATGATCACCACTAGTGGGAGCCACGAGGGCGTTTGATTAACAGATAGACTTGGAATGGGACCTAAACCTAAATCTCTGCCAAGTGCCCAGGAGGTTTTTTATTCACACCCGTAAGCCTTGACAGTAATTCTTCTATGCCTCAGTTTCATCATGTAATGGTTGAGGTATTAATTTTGAATGACTCAAAGGTATTAAATTAATTATGTCCGACTGTAATTACAATGACTGTTGATTACTTTAGCCCATTAGCATGTGTTCTGGCAGCATCAACCACATCGCAGGAAGTGGTGACAGAATGCTAGGTTCCAGCGGCTTCCCAGCTCTAGGTACTAAGGTAAGAATGATTTTGGCCCCAGATCTCAGTAGGGCCATATTTGTTGGGTCCTTGAGACTCAATGAGGAGTCACCTTGTTTGCGCTCATCCTGGACCGTGGCCATGCTCACGATTGAGAGGCTGCACAATTAATTAATTAATTAGGATGAAGCAGGTTCGTTGGGCACATCCCCCCGGCGCTAATGATCGGCATTGTGCAAAATAATGCTCCCAAGCTGGCTGCATTGCTAATTGACTCAGAGGAGAAATAAGAATATAGCCTGTCTGAATTTATGTCAGCAGTGCCTTCTTCACACCTATGCAGAGTAAGAAGAGGGATCATAATAATTGCTGTCATTCATAAAAGATTGAAGAGAATACAAAGAGTTTTTGCATTTTAATCTAATTTTCGCAGCAAGTAACACAGGCATCTTTATTCCCAATTAGGGACACTGACTGACTTGAGGTCCTATGGCTCATTACATGGCAGTGTTGGGACTCACACTCAGGCGACCTGAGTCAAGTCCAGTGACATTAAGAGTGTTTGCAGGATTGGCCTAGGAGTTGGACAGACCTGTTTTGGATCCTGGTTCTGCCTCTTAATAGCAAGGGTGACTAGCAAGTCACTTAAGCTTTTGAAGCCCCAGGTTCTGCTTCAGTAAATGGGGCAACAATTCCTTACAAGTCTCTTTTGGCAATGAGATAAGGTAAGTGGCCTGCTTAGCACAGTGCCAGCTACATGGGAGAGGATCAGTGTTTAAAAAAATACACTAGTCCTCTTCTCACCCATTTCACTTTCTGTAGTTTCAGTTTCCCGAGGTCAACTTCAGTCCAAAACTATTATATGGAAAATTCCAGAAAAAAACAATTCTTAAGTTTTAAATTCTATGCTGAGAGTTTTAAAGTCTATTCTGAGTAGCAGATCGAAACAATGAAAACTCATGCTGACCCCCTGTCCCGCCTGAGACGTGAATCATCTTTTTGGGCGCTGTGTCCATGCTGTACACACTACCCAGCTGCTAGCATAGGAGAAATATAGGGTATACAGGGTTTGGCACTGTCCGTGGTTCCAGGCATCTGCTAGTGGTCTTAGAGCGTATCCCCTTCTTTGATGGGGGGTGGATACTGCACTCCTTTAGTTACTTTATAGTTATTGAGGGTCCCTCCCTTAGCCCCAGACTAAGGGAAATTTTCTTTCTCCTAGGAGTACAAAGATTTAGGGTGTTTGAGGGCTCTAGTTAAGAATTTTGGCTTGTGTTTTGTAACATAGCCAAGTGCTTCATAAGTAACTTGGAGACCAGGACCTGTCATATTGGAAATAAGTAAGTGTTCTTAATTTTCTGCTGAATAAACACTCTAAAAAGATCCCAGATTCCCGTGGTCTGTCTCCTGCATGGCTGGCTGGTTACATGTGGGTTTGAGAGGAACACTTGCTGGCTCACCGCCTGAGTGAGGACCTCCCGCCAGCCATCTGTGTGTCTGTCCAGCCCAGCCAAGTGCCATGCTACCTTTCTGGCCCTGTCCTGAAAGCTGCCACGCTTCTTGTCCTGAGGGTGAGGACCCTCGCTTAACTCTCCAGATTGAGGGTCATTGGATAGAGCAGGTCCAGCCTTTGATCTTGGAGTCATCACAAAAGTCAGATACTAATAGTAGCAGCAGCAGTTACCTGCAATGCAGAAGCTGCAGGAGATGTGGGTTCGATCCCTGGGTCGGGGAGATCCCCTGGAGGAGGAAACGGCAACCCACTCCAGTATTCTCGCCTGGAGAATCCCACGGACAGAGGAGCCTGGCACACTACAGTCCATGGGGTCGCAAAGAGTCAGACACAACTTAGCACACAAGTATACACACAGCAGAAACCACTTATTAAACATATTAAACTTATTAAACATCTACTATGTGGCCAGATCCAGGCTGGGCACTTTTCTAACTTGTCTACTTGTTTCTCCCAACAGCCCTGCAGAGGACACTGAGGCTGAGAAAAGTGAGGTGACTTGCCCAAGGTCACCCTGCTAGAAAGTGGCAGGATTCTACCAAGGACTGCGGGACCTCAAGGAGCTGCTCCAACCACCGCATCACACTGCCTTCGTGATGCTCCTTTTGCCCTGGCCACAAATGACCCGCTGGGTTCCTCTAGACACAGGAGATGTCAGGCTTGTTGGGCCATGGAACAGGCGGGAGGCAGCTGCCTGGGGCCACCATGCTGCTCTGCCTTGCTTCAGATGTCAGCGTCACCCCACGGGAGCCAGAGGGAAACTGCTTCCTGCCGGGCCCACCATGATGTCCCGGGCAGGGATGGACCACCCAGCTGGGTGTTGCATAGCTACCATGGAGTTCTGTCTCTGCTTCTTCAAGGCTCCCCAAAGCAAGAAGAGGAGGGGTACAGAGAACAGAGGGTGTGAAAACAAGCCCTGGTGAGTCTAGCTGCATTTGCTCTTGATTTAGGCAAACACTGAAGCCTGGAACTATCCAAAGATGAGAGGGATTTGCTGCTGAGTTGGTGAGCATTCTGTCACCACAGTGGATGTCACAGTGTTAGATGAGATAGGAGTTGGATATCCAGTCCAACTCAGGTTAGTGGAGGGATCTAGGGAGGGCATTGCCCCAGTCTGCCCCTGAACTTGGCACTGGGCCCTACTGTTTACAAAGAGGGTCTCTACGGTCACCAAAGGTGTCTGTGCAGCATCTCTTGGCCACACAGGGGCAAAGGCTGTCCTAGGTGAACTCAGCAGGAAAGTGCTTGTTCCTTTATTAGTCAACACTCCACAGAGATCCAGGGAAGGACAGTGAATAGGAAGAGGGCAAGGGGCACTTTCCTTCCCCCTAGGCAGGCACATGTTCAATGCAGAAGATAGGATGGATTCGGGACACAAGAGCTTTATTCAGGATCAAGCTCACGAGGCCTCTTGAAATAGCCTCTCCTTCCTGATTTGCTAAAATAAGTGAGAGCACGTGAGGCTGGTAACAACGCACACACAAGGCACAAATAACATCTGGGTTCCACGGGCAAGCGGCAATGTCCCCTTGGTTGCTTAGGAATTAGACCCAGTGACCAGCTCCAGCTTGAGGAGAGATGAAGCAGGTAACTAGTCTGTTACAAAATGGTTGGTATGACTTTCCTCCCTGTCTCTGGAGATGAGGACCCCGTGGTGAGGAGGATGAGGTCTCTGGGTGAGGTGGGAGCCATGCCATTCCTCAGGGATGCTTCCAAGGCCCACGTCAGCTCCTCGGAAGCTGAGAAGGTGCCATCTGCCCCTGGCAGGGGCAGGGTAATGTGACAGAAAGAGCACAGGGCTCAAGTCATAAGACCTGAGTTTGATCCTGATTTTGCATGTACTGGCTGTGCACACTGGGGACATTACTTTCCTGTCTTGTGGAGATGGGCTGTTCTCTTCCCTGGGCTGCCCTGCACGCACCCTGACCCAGATCACGGGCAGGGCAACCCCTGACACATAGGATCTTCTCCAGGAAGTGAGCTACACAGAATATTCTCAGCATCTTTAGACCCTGCTTGTGAGGGTTTGGTGGGGTTGACAAAGGAAGAGCCCCTCAGCTTTTGTATTTTCCCTTGCCCCAAGTCATCCTGTAGTAATTACTCTTATTTTTCTTTTCTTGACCATCCCAAGGGCGATTTTGCCATTGAATTAATAAACTGCTAAAATCCAGGGGTCTCAAAGTTCCTTTCCTCTTCCTATCTGGAAGTCCTATTTGTTTGCCCAAGGGGAGGGAGTGAGGCCAGCCTGACTAAGCCCCATCAACAGAGCCACGACACTCACTGAGATGCGGGTTTACACTGAGATGCTGGAGAATGTCTCACCAGCCAAATCCCCAGGAAAGGATGGGCTCTGTGTCCAGGAATAAGTGCCAGCAGTCTGGAAAGCCTTACAATATCAACCAGAGAGCAATTTGCTGAAAAACTCTCTGGCTTCCTGCCACAAGAGGCTCCTTCCCAGTGGGGCTTTGCACAGAATTTAATGGATAGCAGAGGGCAATTCCAGAGGCCAAACTCCTCTCTCACCTCCCTCTGGCCATATTCGTTGGTTTTAATGACGGAATGGAGGTCTCCTTCCCTGTGGACTAGATAGCCCATGTCGACATGGAGGAGTCCCGCTGGTCACCTTCTGCCCTGGTCTCAGCAGCTCCCAGTCGCTAATCAAAGCTTTTATCACTACAGGGCAGATGCCAGAGACAGAAAGGCCAGGTGTGTTCCAGCCCCAGGCTGTGTGTGTCTGAGTGTTTGCACATGCGTGTATGGAGAGGACAGAGGTGGCTGCAGCTTCAGCAAGGTCAGAAAACCAGTAGCCGGGAACTGGCCTGCCCTAGGGTGTCAGCACAAATTAAGTGGGTCACCTCCCACTTCCTGGGCCCCTTTCATTTCTGCAGCTCATAGAAGGAAAACTACTCCTACATTGTGGAGGGGGAAAGAGATTGAGGGAAGCCCACTTCCCCCCCTTTTCCCCTCCAGGCCTTGTTCCGTCCTGAGAACATGGTTTAAAATATTCTAGTCACAGCTCAGACTATTCAAATAAAATAGAATTTCAAACCACACGGGGCTTGTTGAGACATTCAGTCTGCGAGGATGTGTGAAAGGCAGGGGGAGGGGCGGAGACGGCCCTGCCACTCTCCCGTCCTTTTTATTACCAGCAGCTGCAATGCTAGACACATCCCAGTGTGTCTCCCCACCCGGGGGACCCGAGCAGTTCTGACAGCAAGCAAGCGCATGAAAGCCACTGCAAGGCTCCCCTCCCCAGTGGCAACTTTAATTATTTGAACTGGAGCTCAGCAAAATTAAAATAAAATAAAATCTGAATGTGTTTTAAGTGACTCCTCAGTTTCTTGCAGAGAATAGTTTGTGGGTAGGAGAGTGGGGCAGGGCTGGGCAGAGGTCTTTAAATATTCATGCCCCACATGCCACAGTGCAGAGCCATGGAGGCGGCAGCGTCTGCACCAAGGCCAGGCAGTGGAGAGAGGCCCTGGCGACAATGGCTGCAGGGATCTGGAGGGAGGAGGCCAGAGCTGGCATGCTTCTGAAATGCCCTGGAAGCTGGTTGGCATGAAGGCACACCCTGGGTGTGTCTCCATCATCAGTGGGCCACTGACCTAGATCCACGTGGCTCTCAGAGTGGCTCCCCCTCCTGTCTCCACCACCTCTGTCCCCTACCCCATCAGTCAGTTCTAATCCCTCCTCGGACTCATCTTTCCAAAAAGGCAAGTTACATCATAATCTTTGGCACCCCAGGTAATGGAGGATAGCTCTCAGCTTGGGTTCAGAATGAATTTCGGTCACAACAGGCAAGGATGCCTATGGATAGTTACTCTTACGTTTCAGTGTGCATCCAAATCACCAATGGTAGGGCTTGAAAATGCAGATTCCTGGGCCCTTGTCAGTGATGTCATTCAAGAAGTCTGGGGTGGGGCCCAAGAATCTGCATTTGTCGTATTTTCCAAGTGACTGCAACTGGAGAAACACAGACCTACCAGTAGCTTGTAGCCAGATTTTCAAGGAAATGCATTGAAGGCAACACCAGTTTCCCTTTGGGATCCACTGATGCCTGTAGTTTCTCAAGAGTATTTTGAGTTATTCAGCCATTACTTCAACTCTCTGGAGGCCGGGGACTGGGACTGTTTGGGTTTAGAGAAGATGCTCAGGGGTGGGTGTCAGCTGGGAGCTCAGTGCTTCCAGCCTGTCCCCACGGGCCTGACTCTCACCAGAGACTTCCACCCATGGCTCTGTCTAGTGTCCACCTTCCTGCACCGGGGCCCCATAGCCAGTGGAGGCCCCTTTAGGGCTGGAGGGAGGTTAACCTCACACAGTCCCACACAGCAATGCAACATCTGTTTCTCTGTCAACGACATTCAGCCAACCTGGGAGAAGGAAATCAACTTCCTGCCTTCTGTATTTAGGATTCGAGGGAAACAGATGGCAGGGCTTACAAACCTGGAAATGCATATTTCTATTTTGGCCATTTATTTTTCTGATGAAAACATTTCTCCAACATTGGGAATTCAAAGACCCAGCAGCCTGAGATGAATGATCTGAGACTCTGAATGTGAAATAATTGTGAGCTGAAAACGGAGTGGTCTCCCTGCCTTCCCTTCACTCCTCATGCTGAGCCAAGCTCTGGAAAAGGGCAGGAAATAGCAGAAACCGCCCAGAGCAAATGTGACTGGGGGAATCATAAAATAGGCCAGTAAAACAAAACACCTGTTTAAGCTATTGATCAACCCAAAGGTTATTAGAGAAATGATGAAGTATTAGAAAAATATCATTTTTACCTTGACATTTCTTTTTTTTGAAATCAGGCTCACATTAAATCTAGTGGAAAATAAATTTGAAGGTGAAGTGATTTTAAGGATTCCTCTTGCCTGTCAGACAGGCCAGTCACCTCTCCTCATTTAGACTTCCTCTTAAGAAACCTCCCTTTCTAGGTGATGCTCTGAGACACCCGAGAAGTATCAACGACGACTGAGTAATTCCACCATTTGCAGCGGAGAGCATGGTTTCTCAAATACAGTTTAACATAATGAATCTACTTATTTGTGCCCTGACTTCTTGCGGAAAGGATTTAAGGTGGCTCACAGAGATACATAAATCATACACTAGGAGAAGGTGAGGGTGATGGGGTAGATGTCAAGTAACAATATAAAAGCTAATCAGGAGCGACGCTGCTGCAAACTTATTGGGTAAAGACAGACTTAATTCTACCGTTCTTCTGATTAAAAAACCATCATTGATATATCTTTTCCATTCTCCTTTGCTTGATGTCTGTGAGTTTTTATTTCACAAAAAGACTAGAGGGCTTGGATTTGCCTGTACAGGAAATGGCAACCCACTCCAGTATTCTTGCCGAGGAAATACTATGGACAGACTGTGGTATTACATGGGTAACTGTGGCGGGTTACAGTCCATGGAGTCACAAGAGTCGGGATTCAGGGACTAAATCACCTCTTTCCTGCATCTCTTCTGGTCAAAGCCCCGCCTGCCAGGCACTGCCACCAGCCTGCTGAGGGCATGTGAATGTGGTCAGTTTCACAATATCCACAACTTGAAAGGCAACAGATTTCTCCGAGAGTACAACGCTATTCCTGAAAGAAGCCAGGAAGGAGTTTCTCCTGTGAGTTTCCAGAAAGAGAGGACTGGCCAAATTTAAATTCAGTCCTGACTTCCTACAGTGTGCGTGGTATTGTCGCAATGCTGGGCCAGTGTGGAGACGCGCAGTCTGGTTGTTGGCTAAAGTTCTCTTCCTCCTCCCCCATTCTTCTTTGCATATTTATACAGGGTTTCAGACACTGTTAGTTAATCTTTGTGCTACTTACTTTGTACTAGACCGCATGAGAAGCCCTTTCCAAATATTAACCTATTTAAGCTTCACCTCGCTGGGGTAGGCACTCTGAGTCTCTACTTTCCAAGCGGGAAAACTGAGGCACTGAAAGGTTATTAATGGATAAAACAAATTAGACCACCAGTCAGTGATGGAACCTGGAATGGACTCAGGTAGTTGATTCCAGAGTCCATAAGCTTAATTACTGGGCCCTCCTGGGGGTCTAAGCTCATCTCCTGGTCCCTAGAGAATTGGACCTTGGGCTAAGAATCCTGGCACCAGGCCTTCAGTTCCCACACTGAAGGGGTAACAGCTTCACTAACTGTCTGGGCCAGTGGCCTGGAGGCACTTCACCAACTGCCATTGATGCTTTAGTGATATTTATGTAAGTCAAAGTGTTGATGCTTTGAAACTTTGAAATGTATTGTAAGAGACTGACATCTTTTAAAAGGATTCTGTAGAAAGTTGCTGTTACCATCGCCTCTTATGTCTTGGAAATATTTTGGAGGTTTGCTGCCATCAAAGTTCTATTGCAAATACTTCAGTGCAGCTGAGTGTGGTGTTTAAGGTGAAATTCTCTGCCATGGTAAAGACAGGACTTTACCATGTTGGTAGCTACAGTCTGCCTAGAAGATGGTGCAAACGGTCCTCTGGTTCTCCCACAGGAGAAGCAGCAGCCTGACCATCAGTCTATTTTGCTCATCTGTGCGCGTTCACCTGGAAGTGCCCGGAAGTGGGAGGAGCAGGCAGAGAACGAGAGGAACACTGAGACTTGCCTCACACGGAGAGTTCTTCATGGGCGCAGGAAATGTAGCGCTGGTCACTGTGGCATTTTCAGAGGTGGGGGCGTCAGTGATGCTGAGCAATAGGGCCTGGCCTGGGCAGAGAGGAGAAGAGTCAAAACTGCACCATCCTTGTGCACTGAAGGGCCTTGGGGTGCAAGGTTAACGGGCCCCGCACTATTCTTCTCTAGCCTCGGGACTGAAGACGCTGTTGCTTCTGCTTCCAGTGGGTAAGATAGCCTGCTTATCACTGACTGTGAGACTAGGCTTGTGCAGAGGTCTTCGTTCTAAACGGCCTGTGACATTCCAGCACCATACATCTGGGTTACTGCATTCCCTGATCTCCCATGGCCACCAGCTTTAGCCCATAGCCCGGGAGCAGCCTGAAGCATGCTGGACTTCCCCAGGTCCACCCCTGCCCCAGTCAGGCCAGTGCTTTGCCCTCCAATGGTCTCAGAACCTTCACTGTCTACTCCCCTCTCCGGACCCCAGGTCAGCCTGTACCCCATCCCTTGACCAGGAAGACTCATTTATTCTTTCTTAAGCACTGATCTGCCAGAAAACCTGGAGAACATGAGCCTCAGTCCCACGTGGTGGTGGGAAGCAGCATCTGCAAATGTCCAGGAGTGCCTGCTGATGTTTGGTGCTGTGGAGGTGGGGGCCAGAGTAAGCTCAGGGGCCTCACTTTCAGGGGGCTCACAGAGCCCCAGATTGGACTCTAGTCGTTCGTTTCTGTGTTTCTCTATCTCTTAGCAAAATCTTTGTAGAGTTTCTACCAAGTAACAAATTCAGATGGGTCCAGAGGAAAGTAACTAGACCAGGCCAGAAGTCTTGGAAAACACCCTCCCACCTTTGAAGAAAAGTCAAATGGCTGGGGCTATATGACCAGGGAGGGAAAAGACCTTCTGTGGTGGGAAGGTCATAATGGCTGTCTTCAAATATCTGAAGGGCTGCCTCTGCGGGAGAGGGCACAGTTCAGTTCTGCAGGGCTACAGGAGATGGAAATCATGATCACTGAGAAGAATTTACAGAGAGATGGGGCTCATCTCCAGGTAAGGAAATGGGTGTGTGACTCTGAGCTGTTAAGCAACAAAAAGGGCTGCTTTTGGAGGCAGGGAGAGACCTGTCACAAGAGGTATTCAACAGGGGTGGACACATTTGCTATGGGTGCTGTCGGGAACTATCAGAGCAGAGACGAAGATCACGTCTCACGTCGGGCTTTGAGCTGTTTGTCTTCTCTACTCCTGCAGACCAGGCACTGGGCATGAGGCAGTGCGGCAAGAAGACTGGAGGAGAAGTGAGAGCTCTTGTCCTCCACTTCTGGGGAGGGCCCTGCAGACTCCCCCATGGTCCAGTAACTCAGTTTCCCTCCCAGCCGGGCCCAAAGCCAGCTCACTAGATGCAGCCAGCTCGGGGGACCAAGGACAAAACTGTAGAGGCGCTGAGATCCTCAGTGGTAGATTTGAACCTTGTCCTCTCTCATACTTATCATTACTATTAATTCTTAAAGGAAGCTGTAGGATGCACAAGCTTTGCTTGGAAAGAGGAATTTTGGTACAAGGGACTCCAGCTGGAGCAGGTAAATACAGGGGAGGGGTGAGAAACCCCTCCATTCTGCAGAAAGGTGGGGACCCCAGGCCTGCTAGGCCTATCCACAGTGCACAGGCCAAGGAGAGGCCCATGACTGGATGGTGTGGCCTCTCTAGGGGTCCAGCTCTGGGAGCTACACTGGCCCCACAGACCGCCTCTGACCCCATGTGCAGGTCAGCACTTCCAGGTGTGAAGTCAGCCCAGTGTGGGTGGCATCTCTTGGGTATGTGGAGACCCCATGCCCCCCTGGCAGTTAAGCAGGGCCTGTGAGAAGATGGGCTACAATGTGGGAAGGGTGGGAGTTGCCAGTTTCAGCTGGATGTAGTGGTAGGGTTTTGCTGAAGAATTTGGGCCCCAGGGAATGATCTAGATACAACAAAGTTCCTAGGCACGATCCTGGGGCAAATGACAGGAGGCCTCCCTGAGTCCCAGTCTCCTACGTCATAAAGTCTCCCACCTCTCTGCAGGATGGAGGGGTCTCTCTCCCTTCCCCTCTGCTCCCCTGTGTTTACTTGCTCCAGCTGGAGTCCCTTGTACAAAATTCCTCTTTCCAAGCAAAGATTGTGCAATAAGGAAAAATAACAGTTTTCCTTATTTCTCAGTGAGTTCTGTGCCTAATACACGCAGGTTTCAACAAACTTGTCAAATTATTATTATTGTTATTGTTGTTCTTATTTTTTAGCTAATCTTTTATCAAAGTTCTCATTTTAAGCATCAAAGGATCAAAAGGTAACGTCAGCCTTGGCTTGATTTAATCACTCTAATGCCCAAGGGGGTCTGAAGAAATTGTGTGGGTGTACCCCAGGGCAGAGGTGGGGAGGTCCAGTGGCTCAGGGTGGTGCCCCAATTCTGTCGTGTGGCCAAGTAGACACCAGGGAAGGGAAGAGAGGGTGGTACCTTGGTGGTCTTGGAACCGGGCATCCTTTAAGGTCCGGACTTGCCACTGGGGCGTGTGGGGTGATGGTGAGGTTTGGGTCCAGCCGCAGAAGCCGTCCTTGAAGTCACAGTAAAAACCAGCAGGGAGTTTACCTGCAAGGAGAGCAGAGGGGCACAGTCATTGCCGGGACTGCTAAGCCCAAAACATCAAGTAAAATTAGCCAGGCATGACCATTCTCTTTAATAACAGCTCCCTAACCAGACCCACAGTGTCTAATGCCGCTCACAGTGAAGAGAAGCTTAATCTCTAACTTGTACATGTGCTGGTCTGTTGTTTTCTGATCTTCTGAAAATAATAATAACTTCACAGCATGGGGTATTGTTAACCCAGCTTTATATATGGGAAAGCAGAGGCTCAGCGGTGTTAAGCAACTTGACCAAGGTCACAGAGTCAACAAGTAACCCAGCTGGGATTTGAACCCAGCTCTTCTGCCTTATTCAGAGAAGGCAATGGCACCCCACTCCAGTACTCTTGCCTGGAAAATCCCATGGACGGAGGAGCCTGGAAGGCTGCAGTCCATGGGGTCGTGAAGAGTTGGACACGACTGAGCAACCTCACTTTCACTTTTCACTTTCACGCATTGGAGAAGGAAATGGAAACCCACTCCAGTGTTCTTGCCTGGAGAATCCCAGGGACGGGGGAGCCTGGTGGGCTGCCGTCTATGGGGTTGCACAGAGTCGGACACGACTGAAGCGACTTAGCAGCAGCAGCAGCTTCTGCTTTATTTATTTGTTTGTTTTTGGCTGTGTTGGGTCCTTGCTGCTGAGCACAGGTTTTCTCTAATTGTGGAGAGCAGGGGCTACTCCTCGTTGCGGTGGTCGGGCGTCTCACTGTGGTGGCTTCTCCTGTTGCCGAGCACAGGCTCGAGGGCATACAGGCTTCAGTAGTTGTGGCACACAGGCTCACTTGCCCCACAGCATGTGGGATCTTCCCGGACCAGGAATCAAACCTGTGTCCCTGGCATTGGCAGGCGGATTCTTAACCCCTGGATCACCAGGGAAGTGCCTCTTCTGCTTTTAAATTCTGTGTTCTTCACACAGATCCACCATAAACAGGACCCTAGAAAAGCCAGGGTGTGTGTATATATATATATATCTCACTGAAGTCCATTTCAAGTGATCGGCACAATGATAAGACTGTGGAGGTGGCAGTGGTAGTGTTGGCTGGGAGGTGGTTGGTTTGGGTCCCTCAAATCACCTCTGTCTGCAGAGACACATACTGTTCAAAACTACCTGTTTCCCTTTGTTTCCCAGTCCCCTTGCAGGTAAGTGGCTCTGGTCAATGACATGTGAGTGGGAGTGATGGGCATCTCCTCTGGAGTGAGGCTGTGAAAAGCCCTGGTGAAGATTTCAGCCTCTCTCTTCTCCTGCTGAAGTGACCGAGGAGACTTCTCGTTCCTGGGAGCGCTGCTGCAGGAAGATGGCGCTCCTGCTGGCAGGAGAGATCCTGTGGGGTAGAGGCCCCTCCCCCAGCCCTCAGTGGACAGGAAGAACCGTAAATGTTATGTTAAGCCACTGGAATCTGGGGATGGTTTATTACTGCAGCATAACCTAGCCTATCCTGACTAAGCAACCCCAGCCCCTGGGGCCTCTTTATATCATCTGTTGGCTCAGCATAAACGGTCCTGTTAGCACTTCTCTCCTTATCAGCCCGACCTCAGGTCCCATTAAAGAGGCCAGCGTCAGTTCTAGAGACCATATATTTCCCCACGGCCACGGAGAAGGACAGGAGCAGAGGGGTAGAGAGAGCTCCCTTGCTTCAGCTCGCTCATAGAATAGCTGGAAGGCTCTCAGCCCTGAGGAGCTAGTGGGTTTTCCAGACTATCCTGATGGTGCCCAACAACCCCGGCCAGGCCTGTCTCCACGCGGGAGCTCTCGAGCAGGGCCCAGCTCCTCCGGTGTCCTTTCTTTGTCTCAGCCTTCCTGGCAGCAGCAGGCTGACAACGAGGGCCCTAACACTTCCTGGCTGTGACAGCACCTTAGTGAATTATTACTCATTTCCTCCTGATTCTCTGTGCATTTCACACAGAGGCAGAATTATAAATTAAAACAGGCTGTCACTGACTCTGAGCATCTCTTCTCATTTATACCCCCCTGAAGAAACCATCTCCCCTCAACAGCCCCACATGTTCCTCTGATTAAAAATCCAAAAGCAAAGGAGATCTTTCTATTTTATTTTTTATGCCCCCCTCAAGGAATTTCACATTCACTTCTTTAGCAAAAACTAACTGGTAGCTGGAAGCGACCTTCCAGAAAACGTCCTTCACACATGTGCTTAAACCAAGACCAAGATGGAAAATTCCAGCAGGCAACAACGGGCTTCAGGTAGAAGGAAGACGCGGGGCTGAGCTGGGTCCTGCACAGTGCATCGCCCCTCCTCACTCTTCCAGGAAGTGGAGGCAGAGAACTTAGCCTGACTTATCGGTGTTGGTGCCTCATCAGCACCAGACACCTGTGCTCTGGTCCCAACCTCTCTGCTTTCTGCAAGTGACCTCAGACAAGTCACTTCCTTCCCTCATCTGTAAAGTGGGGTAAGGTGGTGCATATTTCACAGGGCTGTTCTGAGGACAATGTAAGAGAGAGAGAGTGTGGAAACATTCTGTAAACACAGCGGTGGTGGCATTATGAATCATCATTCACATCTAGGCAGGGAAACTCAACATCTGAACCTGCCAACACCGCCCTAGGGGCCAGAGATGGGTCCCTCTGCTCCTCTCTGGAAATGCCTGGGTCTTCCACTGAGACAGCATTGAGGAAAGCCATTGGCATTCTCCACCTTCTGGAAGCCCATTCTTGTCCTAACTTGGCATAGGATCCAGAGCGAGCTGAGGTCAGCAGCCCCTTTCTTTTTGGATGATTGAATAAAGGAAGACGAGATAGGCCAAAATAGGTCAAAGGGCAACTTATGTGACAACTAAAACCTTGAAGGGTGGGCAGTGGTGCTGAGAGGATTTCTACCGCTGTAAGAACATCAGAGCATGTGCTCAGTCAGGAGCCAGTCCTGAGGAAGATGGTGGGGTGGGTGCCAGCATCAAGCCCTCGGTGGATCAGGCCGGGGTGGGGGAATTGCTGTAAGACCATTGCTGGGCAGTGTTGGCACCCTGCGTTGGATCTCAGGTGTTATGTTACCTCATCCATCTCAAGCACCTACTCAGTGCCTGGCATGTTGCAGGGCCTCAATACTCATTTGCTGAATGAAATGGGAGTTGGTCGATCTCAGGGTCAGGAAGGAGGAAATGGCAACCCACTCCAGTATTCTTGCCCAGAGAATCCCATGGACAGAGGAGCCTGGCAGGCTGTAGTCCATGAGGTTGCAAAGAGTGAGGACACGATTGAGTGCTGACACTTTCACTTTCTTCAGTCCCCTAACACTGCCACTTAGAATGTGGTCCAGGAGCCAGCCACACCTGCATCACCAATGAAACCGTTAGCTGTGCAGAATCTCAGGTCTCCCCTCCCTTCCCCATCTACTGAATCAGAATTTGCATTTTTAATGCTCTTCACATGACTCCCAGGCACCTTAATGTCTGAAAGGCACTGCTGTAACCCACCCTCTTCTTGGGCTGCAGCCAGGTACTTCATTGGCTGGATGGCCAAATCGGCTATGTGTGGGTCAGTCAATCCCACAACATTCGGCAATTATGACACCTGATTCCACTCTAAGAGAGACAAATTGGTCGGGTCACAGAGGTGTGACCTCAGCAGCAGCTGCAGGAGCTGCCAAGTATAAACTCCAGGCCAAACGACACTACTTCTTTTCCTTCCTGTGTGACAACTCTGTTAACATTTTTGATAAATATGTGTTATACATTTCCTTGAAAATATAGAGTCATGGGAAAAATGCTAGAAGAAATACATCAAAATATTATGGTTATCTCTGAGTGTCTAAAAGGGAGGGTTTGGGGCAATAGCTATTTCCTCCCATGTACTTTTTGATTTTCCAAATATTTTACAACCAACGTGTTTTATTTTACAATAAAGAAATAAAACTAAAAAAAAAAAAAAACCAAACAAACTGTTTTCGCCCGACAGGAAGAGTATCCCAATAAAGAGGTGAGATTATTGAGTACGTGGAGGGGGGGTGAGCTGCCTGTAACACTGAGTGGATCCGTGACCCACCCAAGGAATGAAGGGGGGCAACCTGACCCTTTTCTGGGACACTGCATGCCTTCAAGGCCATTGCTCAGGACACAGAGGAAACCTTGACACCCTTCAGTGTGTCTGTATTCGGGGATGTAGACATGAACTGGCTATGTTTAATTAGAAAGAGGTGTGAGGTGTATGGTGGTGGGCTTGGAGGATGGGATGTGAACCGATACGTTCCTGATTGGATGGAGAAGGACAGAGCAGTGCCACCTCCATTTCAGGTCCCCAACTCGTCTCAGTCAGAAATGCCCCTCAAGGCTGAGCCAGATAAATCTGAATGAAGCTTAGTGTGAGTATGGGGAAAGTGTCGGGAGTTGAGGCTGCGAGTTGCCAGGATACAGCCTACTTTTTCCCCCTGAATTTCAACCATGGTTGAACACCCTGGCTTAAGTTTAGTGCCCCTCATGGGGACATCCCCACCAATCTTAAAGTGACTACTGCTCAGAGAATATGTTCCAACAGGTTCCAAAACACCCGGGAAGGACCAGATGAGGTCAAGAGCATTATCTTTAACACATCATGGACAACAGCACCTCAGCAAGCATCATGTTCCAACTCATATTACTGATGAGGAAACTGAGGCCTAGAGGGTGGAGACGAGTGATCTGAGTGACCCCTAGAAGAGCTCTGGACCTTCCCTGCCTTTTCCCGGCCTCTTCTTCCTGCGTGGATATGTGGTGAGAGTTGTATTGGAAATTGCTGGAAACTCATGAAACTAGTGGGTCTGGCTTGCAGTGACTAAGAGCATGGGGTTTGAAGTCAGCCTGGATCTGAATCACTGCTCAGCCACTGGCTAGCAGTCTGATGGACTCCAGGTTCCTCATCTGTAACATGGGCACAATAACATTGTTGCAATAGGATTGCTGTGAGGGTGAAATAAGTTAATTCATGAAGAGTGTTCAGAGCAGCTCCTAGCATATAGAAAATTCTCAGTGTTAGTTGTTACTATTACTATTTATTATCTTCATGGGGTTGGTTTCCAGAATCAACATTAGCCAGTGTGAAGGGGAAAACAGCTTAAATGCTGAGAGAATAGGGGTGCCCATAAAAGAAGAAGGATATTTACCAAGAGTACGACCAAGATCAGAGTGGCAAAAAGATCAGAATAACCCTCCTTCTAATTGGACTTCCTTTCTATCAACCGACTTCTGTAGCGAAGAGCTCGGTGGGGTGTTCTCCAGGATGGAGTGGTCATTCTGACAGCTGGTCAGAGCAACTTTTCAAGTCTGGCTGAAAAGGCTTCTGGGCTCCGGGTGCCCACCCTCCTTACTGGAACCAGGCTGCCCTCAAGCTTGGAGTTGGCCCTGAAAACCCATTAATGGCAAGCCCCAAAATGGTGGGAAAGTGCCCTAAACCCACAGTAATGAGCTGGATCCTGCAGGCTCAAAGCTCTAATCATAGCTCTGTTCCTGACATGCTGCGTGACCCTAAACAAATCAATTACCTTCTCTGTGCTTTCATTTTCCCAGTTGTAAATCAGGGCATGAACTGCCTGACCTGTGTCCCAGCTGGGAAGTGGGAATCACAAACTTTAAAAAGGCCGAGGCAAAGTCACACAGCTCAGAGGCACTGCTGGAAATACTATAGAGACAAATAACTAGAGAGAGACGCGCATATAGGCTGGGTCCGGGGCAGCAGGGGTGGGCCTGGCTTCTTGTTGGTCCCTGTGTGAAGTGAGAGCTTGGAGAAAAAGCCAGGAGCAGACCAGTGTGGAACAAGCCAAGGGCTCACTTGCAGCTATTCCATGATTATTGGAAAATGTCACTGGAAAGTTTTGTATAAAAAGGAAGATTTTAAAATTGAAAAATGGATTTCTTTACTGTTTCACTTGAAAGGGAATATACAAAACCTTTTTTCTGTTAAGGGAAAGCTCTGTCCTCCAAATGACCTTCGGGACACTGTGAACTTCTTAGAGCTGTTTGGCAGGCAGGCCCCAGCGTCCTGGAGCCACTGCGTCTGAAGGGGCACTGACTTGGCTGCCCAGGGCCCCACAGCACCCCAGGCTGCTGTGTCCTTTCCCAGCCATGGCCCCCTTGTTTCACTCCCTGCCTGAGTGTTGGATTTTCAGCTCTACGAAGACAGAGGCTGTGTTATTCGTCTGTGCTCCAGGATCAAGTGCACCTTTTAGTTCACTTTATATGTGTTCTGTAAGTGCTTGTGGTTTTCCTGGAAGAAATGTCTAGAGTGTTCACTCCTCCCCAGGCAGCTGCTGAGAACACCGTCTTCAAGTGGAGTGAGCACTGGGCTGGGAGTCAACTCTGCCCCTAACTCCCAGTGAGACCTCAGCAAGCTGTGTCCTCTGGGGAGCCCAGGTTCCCCACCTCATGCATTCGTTTTAATCAACAAGGAGTCAGTGAGCACGTATGCTGCACCAGGAATCATTTGAGATCTTGGTATGGGGAAGAGGACCAGACCCACTCTGTCCACATCAGGGGAGAGAGGCATGGAAACCACCTCCAAGAAATGTAATGGATGCACCCCCACTAGGATGGCTAACATAAAAAAGACAGACAACAGTAAGTGTTGATGAGGATATGGAGAAACTGGAAACCCTTATACATTATTGGTGGGAATGTAAGATGGTGTAGCCATTTTGGAAAACAGCTTGGAAGTTCCTCAAAATGTTAAATATAGAGTTATTATATGACCCAGCAAATCTATTCCTAGGTAGGAAATCTCATTTCTAAGAGAAATGAAAACATCTGTCTACAGAAAATCTTGTATATGAATATTCACAACAGCCCCAAAATGGAAACAACCCAAACGCTCATCCACTGATGAATGGATAAACAAAATACAGTACAGTAATACAATAAAACAGTTTCTGGAGATAAAAAGGAATCGAGTACTGACATGTTCTAAAACATGGATGGGCCTCAAAAACATTATGCTAAGTGAAAGAAGCTAATCACAAAAGACCCCATATTATCCGATTCTGTTTGTATGAAATGCACATCTATAGAAACAGTAAGTAGATTAGTGGTTACTTAGGGCTAGCGGGAGCTGAGGAGGGAAGAGGGGGAGGAAGCCGAAGGGGGAGGGATTGGAGGGAGTTGAGAGATTGCCAGGGGTTTCTTTCTGGAGTGATAAAAATGTGCTAAAATTAGATTGTGGTAATGGCTGCATAGTTGTGACTACACTTAAATTGTACACTTTAAACAAGTGAATTGTATGGTATGTAGATTATATCGCTCAAAAGATGTTAAAAAGTATTGAATATTATGGTGCATGGATGGGGGTTGCACGGAGGAAGAAGAATAAACTGTGCTGGTTGGCAATGGTCAGAAGATGCTTCTCAGAGGGACTGAATTTGAAGTGAGTCTTGAAGGAGCAGACATGACTTAAGATGGGAAATGGCATTCTGGGAAGGGAAAGGACACAAACAAAGCCAGGAAGGTGTGAGGGTGCTCAGAGGAGGTTTGATATGGCTGGAGCTGGGGTACATGGAAGGCTGAGAGGATAAGGGAGGCATGTGGGTGATGAAAGAAAGGCTTAAAAAGTGAAGGCGGTCTGGGCCTTGAAGGTTTTGCACATCATGTTCGAGTTGGGCTGTAGTCTGCACATTTTCTCTATACATGAGGATGCTGAGAGCATAACATAAGATCTGGCTTGGTTCTTAATTATATGCTTCTTCTAGACCATGGGTCTTAGCTCCATCTTTTGAAGACTTGTGTAAATTTTGAAAGTTGCCACTGAGAGAACACAAGTGTCACGGGACATAAGGAAGGTTGCTCAAGCTTGCCTACTTTGGGTGGTGGGGGGAAGGAGGGGATGTGAGCACAGGGTGGGGTGGGTGTACAGGGTGGGGTGGGTTGGGCAGCCCCATCTACTCACGGCACAGCTGGCCCTCGTCTTCTCCCTGGGCACAGTCCTGGTGGAAGTCACAGGCCTGCCCAAGCTGAAGGACTGTCCCATTCCAGCAAGTGAAGGAACTCTGCAAGGCCATCTTGGAGCCCGGAGATGATCCTGGAGTGCACACAGAGACAGAACCTTGGTCAGCTCAGCAGTCCCGCAGGAAGGCTGTGAAGAGGCATCCCCCTATACTGTTCATATCTCACAGCCTGAGACAACCCCGGCTTTAGTCTGGCCCAAACCAGGGTTAACACCAGGAGGCAGAGAGGAAGTCAGAGCCCCGACCCCACAGACCTCTGGCTGTGAAGTCAGTGGTAGAGGGGCCTGAGGTTTGAGCCATGCTCCCCCAACACTGTGGGGTCCTCCAGCCTGTGGCTTTAGTGTGCGGGTGGACAGCCTTCAGGGTCACAAAGCTGCCCTCTCCCTCTCATGCAGGGGCTTGCTGGAGGTGGCCCTGGGCCCTCTTCCACAGGCTAGGCCAGAAGGGCTCAGTTTGTGAGCTGATGGCAGATGACCACTTGTCACTGTCAGATCGGCCCCCAGTCTAGCTGGACATTCTCAGTAGCTTGTGGGTATGGGAAACACACAGGCCCTGCTTCCTTTGGGAACTGGACCCAAACTCTTTAACCTGTTCTTAAACATCCTCTGTGATCTGGGTCCAAATTTCCTTTCCTGTCTCACCTCTCTCGGTCTCTCCCCATGACCCCTGGCCTCCAGATCCTCCTGGCCTTGGTTGGATTCAACCTGGCACTAGAATACCCATTCCCAGAACATCTTCTCCACCAAGTTCCTTGAGCCTCTGTGTGTTTCCAGCCCTAGCCAGTGTCCAGTTCACAAAAACTGTGAACATTGGGTGACCCATCAGTGGCTGGCTGAATAATGCCTCCCCATCAGCATCCATATCCCAATCCCCCAAACCTGGAAATATGTTATTTTGTGTAACTTGTTGTGATCTTCAGGTGGCAGATTATCCTGATTATCTAGGTGGGCCCAATGTAATCACAGGGTTCTTATAAGATGGTGACAAGATGGTCAGAGTGAGAAGCAGACCTGATGAAGGCAGCTAGATTTTGGAGTCATGGGAGGAAGAGGTTGGAGGGACTTAGGACAACAAGAAAAATTCTCCTTCACTTTTGCTTGGTGATTTCTAGTTTCCAAAGTATTTTTTTCTTACGCCTTATACATGCTCATGAAATACACTTAGGACCTTATTGCCCTCATTCTCAGTCCTACCAAAGAAAACATGAGCAAAATAAAATGCTTGTAAAGTCTTCCCCAGCCTATGAAACAAATGTAAGCCGTGTCCTGTTTTATTCACACCTTATGATCAGGCCTTGTTTCTCATCTGTGTTTTCATGAACACGTGCATGTTTCATACACCAATTACTTGTCATTCCCCAAATAGCTTTTACTTTTACAGTTTCTTTTACTTTCCTTCATTTGAAAAATATATGCCTATTGTCTAAAGTTCAAAACCAGGGTAAAAATCAACAAAACAATGCTCAGAATCCCACTACCCAGAGGCCATAATTTTTAACATCTCGGTAGATTTCTCTTTTGTTTTCAGCCTGTGCTTTAAAAGTGTGTAGAGTTGTGTCATATGTGTAAATTGCTTAAATCAATTGAGGTTATATTGCAAGCTTTTTCTAGGATTTAAAAATTCCCCAGAAGAATACTTTTTAATGGCTACAATACTATGTGATATGTACCATAATTTATTTCAACATTATTCAATGATCAGATTGTTAGACTGTTTATAATAACACTTTGAAGAATATCTTTGAGCATGAATTTTTACCCGCCTTTCAGATTATTTTCATAGGATAGATTCCCAGAAGTGGAATTACTGAATCAAAGGGTATAAACATTTTAAAGGCCCTTGATACATATTGCCAAATTGCTTTCTAGAAGTTAATCCAATTTATACTCTCACCAGCTGTGTTCATACATGCATGCCCCTCTTACTACATCCTGGCCAGCTCTGAACATTATCGTGATTTTTAACTAAAAGTATTTCCCTGCTGTTTTATTTGTATTTCTTTGCTAGTGAGGATGAATTTTTTTTTCCACATGTTACTAGCTTTATCTTACTCTGATTTTTAGGAAATTGCCCACTTCCTTTACCCAATTTACCTTTTAGGTTCTCCATGTTTTCCTACTGAATTGTATGAAATTATTAACAAGGATGTGAAACTATTTATCACATGCTTGGCATTTCCCTCCAGTATTTTATATGCATTTTAGTTTTGTTTATAATGCATCTTGACGTCCAGCAGTTTTAAAGTTTGTATGTAGTCCAAACCTACATATTTTCCTTGGTGTTCTCTTCTTCTTTTGTGCCTTAGAGCGTTTGTTCCATGTGGGGTCAGTAAGTAAGGTGTGGGTTGCCTTTTGTAGTCTTTGAGTTGCTCTCTCATCGCAAGGTTGCCCTCTCATTAGTGATAAAGAAACCGCCTGCTAATGCAGGGGACATAAAAGATCCCTGGGTCAGGAAGATCCCCTGGAGGAAGGCACGACAACCCACTCCAGTATTCTTGCCTGGAGAACCCTATGGACAGAGGAGCCTGGCAGGCTTCAGTCCATAAGGTTGCACAGAGTTGGACATGACTGAAGCGACTTAGCCCACAACTAGCTGTTTGGATGCCTATCTTCTTCACCAAACTGTGAGTGACTTGAAGGGAGGGATCAAGTCTTACCTTCATGAATCTACAACAGTGCCTTGTATAGAGGTCTCCTCACCCCAATATTTGGGACTTGAACTGTGGTATGTATTAACTGTGGATGTGATCATCATGCCTGCTTTATATTGACAGTTGAGAATACAAAGGTTTAGAGTGGTCACATGGCTTGCTGAGAGATTGGTGGAAACCCACATTTTCACATCTTGATCTCTATCTTTTGTACCCTGTCTGTCTATGGGGTCCTCCTACCAGGTGATGGGTGGTATGGAGGATGTGCTCAGGAGTGGTGATAATGGGTACAAAAGGGCAGGGAGTCAGTACCCTGTCCTTTACTCACAAACCTGATTGGAGGAGGGGTCCAGTCATGGGAAGGGGTGCTGCTTTCATTCTCTGGATGCCCTGGTGTTTTCTCTGGGTGCCCTGGCATTTATCCCCAGGACCTCTCTGCTGCACAGCCACAGTCCAGAGAAGCCGTCTCCTCCAGCCCTGCTTCTACCAACTCTTCCTCATCTCCTTTCCCCCATTGGATACTTACAGGCTCCCTGGCATAGCCTCCTCCATACCACAGGGAACTTTATGCTTGTGAGAGATTCAATTAGATGGACGCCTGGTACTCTGATCTCTACTGCCAGCCCAAACTCAAAACTAATGAGGTGCAACAAAAAACAACTGCTCTGTCTTCTCAAGTTCTTTTTTTATGGGGCCCATAAATTTCAAGGAGGAAAGTACCCTTGGTGAACGGTTTTAATCAAGGGCCCAAGTTTCTGAAACAACATCCTTTCTGTGGTTGTGAAATGATAATTCTGGCTTGTGGAATAGGGTAAACTGAGGCCCTGGATGGTCGCAGCCTGCCTCAATGCAGCAAGAAAGGGACAGAGCCTGGAAAAGAAAAGCCAACACCCACTTCTTCAGGTTCTGGTGATTCATGGAAACCACTGAAGCACCAAATGCCCTAATCACAGGAAGATTAGTGAGAGCTAAGATCAAGTCGCTTCGGGGAGACTGATGCTGGTTTTTTTTGTTGTTGTTAGTAAGGGTCTTCTCTATGGAATTCTATTTATTACCTTTGAGGAGGCAGTTCTTTCCAGAAAAACGATATGTCAGTGGGCTTCCCAGGGGGCACTAGTGGTGAAACCACCTGTCAATGCAGGAGACACAAGAGGTGTGGGTTTGATCCCTGGGTCAGGAAGATGCCGTTGGAGGAAGGCATGGAAATCCACTCCAGTATTCTTGCCTGGAGAATCCCATGGACAGAGGAGCCATGTCTTTTGGGGTCTCAAAGAGTTGGACATGACTGAAGCAGCTTAGCACACATACATGGGAGTAGTGAGCCACCATCATTCCTTACCTTTGTACAGTACTGTAATAGCTTAGAATGTGCTTTCCAAATCCTTCTCTGTTTGAACCTCATAAAAAACTGGCAGAACAGTTATTCTTATTCCCATTTGATTAATCAGAAGAATGAGGATTCAAGAGATTAAATAGTGGAGAAAGAAATGCTTTCTAAACAGCAGTTCAGTTCAGTTCAGTCGCTCAAGGCAGTACAAAATCCAACCAGTTATTTGCTAGGTACTTTGCCTTAGGTCTCACAGGTAGTAAACCACAGGGAAGGCCCAGAACTTGGTCAGGTGACCTCAGATGGGGTTCTTCTCCCATCACTTATGTTAGATCACCCTCTGAACCAGCACCCGACTGCCCAGGGAATCACTTGGGAAGTTAGAAATACTGTTGATATTCGGGCCCCACATGGACCAATGAAACCAGTATTTCTGGAGGACAGACTCTTTGTACCAGGGTATGAAAAGCTCCTGGGGGACTTCTCTAGTGGCCCAGTGGTTGAGAATCTGCCTGCCAATGCAGGGGACACAGGTTCAATCCCTGGTCCAGGAAGATCCCACAAGCCACGAGCAACTAAATCCATGCACCAAAACTACTAAGCCCACGTTCTAGAGCCCGTGCCCCACAACAAGAGAAACCGCCACAGAGGGAAGACTGTGCCCTGCAATGAAGAGTAGCCCTTGCTGCCACAACTAGAGAAAGCCTGTGTGCAGCAGTGGAGACCCTGCACAGCCAAGAAGAAAATAAATAGATAAATAGATAAAAGCTTCTGGAATGATTCTCATGAGCAGGGTCGAGGGCCCCTTCCTTGGAGGGCTGGAGTTTTTGGCTCTGAGCACCTATGTGTCATAGGTGGGTCTTTTACCTCCATGGTTCTCCAGTGCCCCCTGGTACAGTGAGGGAGTGGTCTCAGACCTAACCTCCAAGACCCCTTCCATCTGCCACATACTGATTCTGGGGTTCTGAGCAGTGGTTGTTGGTAACTATCTGTTTGAAGGGTTGCTCAGATATAGTTTGTGCTGTCTGTATTAATGCTGACCACTTAATGGCTTCCTCGGAGCCTGCTGCCAAGTCACTCACCCAGCGAGCTTCCCTGTTGTCTCCTGCCGTCTCGGACATCTGTCATTTCTGTCTTGGAATATCTCTCCTGAAAGAGCATGCCACACTTACCTGCCTGTTTATCTCCTCTCTGGGTGAGGGAGAAACCAGTTCAGACTTGCACCTGCGATGCGTGCGGCCCTGGTCAGGTTACGTGAACCGCTGTTTGACACCGAGTGATTCATTGGGTTTGCTCACTGGGAATGATTCCTTCTCCCTAACTGCTCATTCAAAACAGAAACCCACACCTACGCCCCTCCTTCAATCGGGTCTCAGAGACTTCATGCTACAAAATCTACACAACTCTCCTAACTCAAATTTCTTTTTTAAACGAATGTCAAATTTTAGGGCACTTCATTAATTTTTAATTATGGTGATTTATGTGACATTAAAAAAGGCACAGTTGTATCAGCTTTTGGGCTGTCTCCCACCTGCGTGCTCTTGCCTAACTGATGACACTTGTTAAAGGGGGAAAATTTGTGTGCTGCATCAGTGGAAGGGGGGTTGCAGATCTTGCTCTTAAATGAAAGAGAAGCAGAGACTATGGTGGGAGGAGGCCAGCTTCTAGAGTGTGGGGAGGTCAGGAGTGGGGCTGGAATCTGAGCCAGGCTCCCAGTGGAAACTTACTGTTTCCCAGGACGAGAAGAATCAGGTGTTCAAGGGTAAACAAGCCCAGAGACATGAAAATGGATGGTGACATGATGAGGATGTAGTCAAACAATGCACACAGGCTAACAGCCACCGCCACCACGCTGATGTTAATGGAGGTGTTGGAAGGCCTGGGAACTGTGTAAATTAAGCCTGGCAGAGACCAGTCCTGTTGAGGGCTTTGGTCTCATAAATTGTAGTGCGGACAACCTCATTAAAGAACTGGCATCTTCGGTTCCTACTCAAAATGTAAATTGACATGGAGAGGGCCTGGCTTCAGAGGCCAAGAGGGCGGGATGAGGAAATGCTGTGCTAGCAGTCAGGAGAGCTGGTTCGAGGACCTGTCTTACCACTAGTAAGACTCATGGGAGCATGAGCCAGTCCCTCTTCTGGGCCTTAGTTTCCTTGTTTGTAGACTGTCCACAGCCAATCACTCACATTTACCACAGGCTGGTTGTGTTCGCAGACTCTCTGCATCAAAGTCACACTGAGCTTGGTAATCATGTTACTTCCGGGCCCCGCTGCAGATCTACAGAGTTCGAAGATCTCAGAGTGGGGCTCTGGATCCAGCATGTGCCACAAGCTCCCTGGGCGACAACTGCTACTGCTGCTCCTAAGTCGCTTCAGTCGTGTCCGACTCTGTGCGACCCCAGAGACAGCAGCCCGCCAGGCTCCCCTGTCCCTGGGATTCTCCAGGCAAGAACACTGGAGTGGGTTGCCATTTCCTTCTCCAATGCATGAAAATGAAAAGTGAAAGTGAAGTCGCTCAGTCGTGTCTGACTCCTAGCGACCTCATGGACTTCAGCCTACCAGGCTCCTCCGTCCATGGGATTTTCCAGGCAAGAGTACTGGAGTTAAAAAAAAAAAAAAAAAGAAAGTTAACTGATCTTTAGTTCCTTCTCTCCTTGGAAGAATCCCAAGCCTTCCAGCACCACCCCTTTCTCACGGTGACAATTCCTTCCTTGATCCAGGGCTCTCATTTCTGTTATGACTCCAGCAGACCCAAGGCACCACTATGTTCAGTTTGCGTTGATGAGACCCCTAAGGTGCAGAGAGACTAGGTTCCAAGTGCAAGGAGGTTCCACTCTCCTCTTCTAGTAGCTGGTGGTGTGAACTCGGACATATCCTCACAGGCTTCTCTCTTCTATAAATCAGGGAGGCTGTCTAATATACAGGATTTTTGTGAGGGTCAAATGACATTGGGTACATAAAACACTATGTGGGTTTCTTAGGAGCTAAAGAGCATCCCAAAGAGTTTGGGAGAATTGGCCGTGGGGGTTGGGTGGAAAGTTGTCAATGAAGGGGTTGACCAGGCCAAATTTTGGAGGCAGACAGTACCTCTGGGGATCCCTTATGCCTGATGTGTTAGTTGCTCAGTCGTGTCTCTTTGCGACCCCAGGGACTGTAGCTTGCCAGGCTCTTCCATCCATGGGGTTTTCCAGGCAAGAATACTGCAGTGGGTTGCCATTTCCTTCTCCAGGGGATCTTCCCAGCACAGGGACTGAACCCAGGTCTCCTGCACTGCAGGCAGATGCTTTACCATCTGAGCCACCAGGGAAGCCCCCATGTCCCAAGAGAAGATGAAACCCTTTTGGCAAAGCAAAGGTGCAAACAAACCCGAAAGTAATTTGCGACATAAATAATAGCTATGAAGAGTAATTGCAAGGAAGAATTTCTAAGATTATCTGTCTCTAGTGTCACCCCCACCACCAGAGTTAGCTTTCTGAGCCCAGCTCCCTTTAGGTCCTAATCCTAAACCTTCACTGGTTCCCATGGCCTTCAGTTCAAACTGAGCCTTTGCACACCCAGCTCAGCCCCCTTTCCCAGCATCACTGTGTGTTTTGCATCTTTAGCTGAAGACCGTGACTTGCAGTTTCTTGAACATGCAGCCATGGCTACAGCCTTTGTGTAACCCAGTTTGGTGGGCTAGATTCATCTTCTCCATCTGAGCAACTCCTCCTGAGATGTCACTTTCCCCAATTGCTTGTTCTTCTCCCTTGAAGAAAGATGTATGCCTCCCTCTGGGGTTCTCTGGTAATCACTATACACCTTTAATGGTGAACTCATCTCCCCCATTGGCAATCATGTTTGCATTGCTAACTTCTCCCACTAAATGTTAAATTCTTTGAGGCAGGGGGTCTATCTTATTTTATCTCCTGTAGAGTGCCTGGCACATAGTAAGTGCTAATAAATGTATGCTGAAGAAGTGCAAAATAGATCACCAAGTTTAAGTAAAAAAATGGGATGAGGTAGAATTTCCTGGCATTCTAGAAATTACTAGTTCCTTTAAGTTGCACTGTAGCAATTCCATACACACATCTTCCTCTCTCAGCCAAAATCCCATGCAAGCTTTGGATTAGTGGACAATGTTCAGAGATTCTATTAAGACCCTGGGGTTAGGGTAGTGAACAGAAGGTGACATTGGTGACCTGGTTTGATGGGTAGGCCATGGGAACCTTCTCTGGGGAAGAGATATTCAAGCTGATACTGAAGGAGAAGAGAAGTCAGTCAGCCATGTGGAAAGCTGTGGAGGAGCAGGGCCTGCATTGCCGGGAGTGGGAAATGATACTAATGATCTAATGAGACTAATGAAGCAGAGCAAAGGCCAGTGTGGCTCAAAAGGATCACAAGGGCCAGGAGGGTCATGAAGAGTGGATGGGAAGGGAGGCAGAGGCCCAGTTAGGCAAGATCTTGCAGGCTGTGGGAAGGGGTGTGAATTTGCTTAAGGAGTTTAGACAAGAGACAGAAAATAATTTGACTTCTAAAAAAGTTGTTCTGAGCAATTTAGGGGCTTCCCTAGTGGAACACAGCCTCGTCTGACTCAGTGAAACTATGAGCCATGCTGTGTAGGGCCACCCAAGATGGATGGGTCATGGTGGAGAGTTCTGACAAAATGTGGGTCCACTGGAGAAGGAAATGGCAGACCACTTCAGTAGTCCTGCCTTGAGAACCCCATGAACAGTATGAGAAGGCAAAAAGATAGGACACTGAAAGATGAACTCCCCAGGTCGGGAGGTGCCCAATATGCTACTGGAGATTGGTGGAGAAATAACTCCAGAAAGAATGAATAGATGGAGCCAAAGCAAAAACAACACCCAGCCGTGGATGTGACTGGTGATGGAAGCAAGGTCCGATGCTGTAAAGAGCAATATTGCATAGGAACCTGGAATGTTAGTTTCATGAATCAAGGCAAATTGGAAGTGATCAAACAGGAGATGGCAAGAGTGAATGTCGACATTTTAGAAATCAGTGAACTAAAATGGACTGGAATGGGTGAATTTAACTCAGATGACCACTATATCTACTACTGTGGGCAAGAATCCCTTAGAAGAAATGAGTAGCCATCATAGTCAGCAAAAGAGTCCGAAATGCAGTACTTGGATGCAGTTTCAAAAATGACAGAATGATCTCTGTTCGTTTCCAAGGCAAAATTTCAATATCACGGTAATCCAGATCTATGCCTGACTAGTAATGCTGAAGAAGCTGAAGTTGAACAGTTCTATGAAGAGCTACAAGACCTTCTAGAATTAACACCCCAAAAAGATGTCCTTTTCATTATAGGGGACTGGAATGCAAAAGTAGGAAGTCAAGAAACACCTGGAGTAACAGGCAAATTTGGCCTTGGAGTACAGAATGAAGCAGGGCAAAGGCTAATAGAATTCTGTCAAGACAACGCACTGTGTCATAGCAAAAACCCTCTTCCAACAACACAAGAGAAGACTCTACACATGGACATCACCAGATGGTCAACACCAAAATCAGATTGATTATATTCTTTGCAGCCAAAGATGGAGAAGCTCTTTACAGTCAGCAGAAACAAGACCGAGAGCTGACTGTGGCTCAGATCATGAATTCCTTACTGCCAAATTCAGACTTAAATTGAAGAAAGTAGGGAAAACCACTAGACCATTCAGGTATGACCTAAATCAAA
>SJYT01069917.1:803757-818242 GCA_006410635.1 Cephalophus harveyi | reverse complement strand
GGAAAAGACTCTGATGTTGGGAGTGATTGGGGGCAGGAGAAGGGGACGACCGAGGATGAGATGGCTGGATGGCATCACTGACTCGATGGATGTGAGTCTGGGTGATCTCCGAGAGATGGTGATGAACAGGGACGCCTGGCGTGCTGTGATTCGTGGGGTCGCAAAGAGTCGGACACGACTGAGCGACTGAACTGAACTGAACTGAACTGTGAAGTTAAACATACACTTACCACATGACCAAGCAATCCCACTCTATTTACCCTAGAAATATGAAAACATAGGCCCACACAAATGCCTAAACATGAGTGTGTTCATACCAGCTTCTTTCATAATAACCAAAAATAAGAAAAAATTCAAAAGTGCATACCTTGGTCTATGGTAAGCAAATGAAGTATCATTTGACTACAGAAAGGAACAGACTGTTGAAACATGTCACAACCCAGATGAACCTAAAAAGCATTAAGGTAAATAAAGAAGCAAGATGCATAAGGCTATATACTATAAGATTAATTTATATAACATTCTAGAAAAAAACAAAACTAGAAGAAACAAGATCGGATATGAGAGTAGGGGAGAAGTTTAATTGTAAACAGGAACAAGGAATGTTTTAGGGGAATGAAAATGTCCAATAGTTTGACTGTGGTGGTATTTAAATGACTATATATTTGTCAATATATATAGAACTGTACACTTAAGAGATGTGAACTTCATGGTATATAAATTATACCTCAATAACCCAAACCTTATTTTCAAGAAGAGACTGCAGTTATATATATCATGACAGTACATGGAAAATGCATCTGGAAATTACATTAAAACATTTCCATATATAACCCACTATCATATTGTGCTAGTTTTGCATTTCCTTTTATGAAAATACCTGTTAAGCATTAAGGATAGGAAAAATACTAAGAAATATTTTATTCTAGTTAATGATATGCCTGTGGGAGTATTTAGGTGTGAAGTGTACTGATATCCACAACTTACTTTGAAATGCATTCCACACACAAAAAAAGGGAGATTGATGGAAGAAGGGAGGAATTAGCACACAGATATGCAATAAAGCAAATACAGCAAAACATTCATTGTAGAATCTAAATGGTATTACATGGATGTTCAAACTATAATTATTTTGCTTGTTTTGTCTGAAAATTTTTATAATAAAATGTTGAAGGGAAAAAGACACTGATACAGAACAGCAAAGTAAACCCAAAGAAGTAGAAATGGAAATAAATGTAAAAGGAGAAATCAACAAAATGGAAAACACAATAAAGAAAATTAACAAAGGTAGAAGTCTTTTCTGTGAAAAGCTCAACAAATTGAAAATAATAAATATGACAGTGAGGCTACTCTTGATATGTGGATCTTGACAGAAGATTTTTATTATCTCAGAACAATCCAAGAATTTATGAAATCTGTCAGAGATTTCATCCAGGGCCCAGAGGGGAATATAAGCCCTGAAGTAGCTTGAAGAATGGAGGGATGGGGGAAGAGAACCAAGCTATCCAGTAGTAAGGCTGTGTGCTCTTATTTACTACCCCATCTGACCCATGCTCCTGGGTGACGGCCTTGCTAAGTCTCACAGTCCTTTGAACCTCTGTCAGCAGACATTTAAAGCAATGAATCTGAACTAGACATAGATATCAGAACTATCTGGAATGTTACAATGCACATAACTAGGCCTCCACAGGTGATACACCTCTGGTTGACAACCATTACATTAAACAAATATTCTATATGGCTAATAACAATAATACAAAGAATGATAACATATATTGAGAACTTCCTTTATTCCTAGGCACTCTTTTTGGTGCTTGACATTTATCAACGCATTAAATTCTGTCAGTCCTGTAAGTTTTAGCATTTAGCCCCATTCTACAAACAGGCAAAGAGCAGCTAAGTCACGTGTACAAAGTGACAGCTTGAGTGAAGAAGCTAGAATCTGAATCTAGGCTGTGAGCTCCGAAGTCCAAGCTCTTCACTGGGCTATGGAAGAATAACAAACCTCCTTCCTCTGCCCCAGTCCAAAACAATCAAAGCAATACTTACTTAGTGCCTCTACAGCCCCACACCTGGATGAATGAGAATAAGAGGTGGACTCTTGCCTCTAGGGGTTTGTGTTCCAGGTAGAAAATTAAGCCACAGGCATTTGGCTATGGTTTAAAGAAAGTTACCAACTGGAATGCAAAAACAGAAGCTTAGCTATGTTGTTGAAAGTTACAAAGATAGCCAACAAAGAAAGGAAAAATAAAAATTTAACGAACATTGTGAAGCCCTGCAGAGCAGAAGATCAAGGTTAATTGAACTAAATCCTTATTTTTCATAGGAGGGAAAGCGAACAAAGAAATGTAAGTGTGAAGGTATTCCCTGGACCTTTGGAGATGCTCATCAGAGGAATTAGAAACCTTGAAAAGAAGCTGCCCTTGGAGGTGTGACTGAGAATGCACTGATATTACTTCATATCCCAGACTGTTCTGCACACTCAGACTCAACATGGGAAATGTGACTTCAAAGGGTGGAAGCTGCCTTTGAGTCTATGCTTCCTCCTTCCACAATTAATATTGAAATAAGAATGAGACTCAATTCTTAGAAACACTGGAAGCAGAAAAAAGCAGGCCATCAGCAGACCAGAAACCCTGATGAATCTCTATGGAGCAGCAGATATGGGATTGATTGATAAATTGTAAATTGTAGGCCAAAATGTCCTTGGGAGAAGGTTCAGGGATGCTCTGAGTGAGGGTGCACCTGCCAGGCAGGAGTGGGCTCTAGGGAAGCCATCTAGAGAGTCATCTGGAATCAGCTGGGCCCGTCTGACTACAGCTGCAGCCATGAAACTAATCTCTGAACAGCTGTTGAAAAGTAGATGCAGATTCAGTAAAGCTGAAGTGGATCCCAAATCTGCACTTCTACTCTGAGCCCAGGCCATGCCCAGGCTGCTGGTCCATGGAACACAGTGAAGGGTAACCACTAAGAGTGGGACAGAAAAAGACGAAGACCAATGTCTCGAGTCTTTCTTGGTCACCATAAGGGACCCTGAGCAAAAACAAACAAACAAACAGGAAAGCAGACAGTGCTCACTGAAGCATGCCACTGTGGAAGTAATATGATATGCTCTCAGGTTTATTTATTTTAATAAATAGAGATAATACAAAAGACAAAAGAGCTAAGCAGGAGGGAAGTATTGATAAGAGGAGGAATCTGACAACAGGTGGAATCAAGTCAGATTTGGAATGGCATGAGAGAAATAAGCAAACAGAAATCTGTGTGAAGTTGACACTGTTTAGCCTCAAACTGAGAGCAGACAAGGACACGGTGGTACCTGGCCTGGTAGAGCTGAAGGTCACTAAGCAAAGCTCTTTTGTTCATCCCAACTCCAATAAATCAATAAGCCAGGCAGGATAATTTCCCTGAGGTAAAAGACACTGCATTTCAGACTTTAAGGGCCCACAATATGCCAAATAAAGAGCAAAGATCATCCACCCACCTGCTTGGCTTCTGATGTATATGTGAATAACCAAGAGAGAAGGTTTAACAGCTTTCAGAAAGGAGGAGGAAGAGGAAAGAGACAAACCTGGGCATGTCTCCCTATACTGGAGATGCTAGAAGGTGGAGACAGGATCTAGAGAACAATAGCAGCTGCCTCTGTCTGAACCCCAAGAATAAGGGGTGACATGTGGGGCATCATGTAGCTATCATAGCAGTTCATTCCATCAGCCCTCAGTTGTGTCCCCAAGCCTGGGGTTTCTGAGATAAGTTCCTGGGCGTGCCGCTGAAGCCAAGATCTCCCTGAGCCATGAAAGTCCCCTTGCCTGGCTCAGCTGGCCTGGCGTGGGCTTACCTGGACAGCTCCACATCACGCTTTCTCCAGCTGCCATCCTGGCCTCCTCTTCTCCTTGTCCCAACCTGAAGATCCCATGTGACTGGGCCACAAGGTATCCTGTTGAGGGGAAATGACAGAGGACTTGGTTATGAACATCTGCAGCATCCCAGAACCAAGGCCCATCCTCGCAGGGCAGGGATAGTCTGGCTTTGGTGACTGCCCTGTGAGCCTAGCCTATGGGCCCTCAGCGCAGACCATCCACAGAGAAGGCAAGAGCATGACCATCCTGGGCAGGGGGCAAATGCCATTAGGAATTCCTAACCAGGAGCCTGAGGCCTGACTCATTCAGGGCCCAGACACCCCTGAGCTGCAGCAGCCCAGAGAGGGAAACACAAGGGGGTGTGTTCCAGTCACCCTGTGGAGGGTTCCTCACCAACAGAGACCAGGTGGCTGTAGTTCTCCAACATGACATCCCTGTGGAGGTTCTTCTGAGCAGCGTCCAGCTGCTACCACTCCTCCTGGGTGAAGTCCACAAACACGTCCCTGAAGGTCAATGTTTCCTGCAACAATACACTTCTCCTTAGCCCACTGTCACAACAACGGGGGGTTGGGCGGCAGGGCACTGGCATCCCTCTACCCAGAGGATAGAGGCCAGATATGTTGCTAAATATCCTCCAATGCACATGGCACCCCTCCACAACATAGCATTATCTGACCCAAAGGTCAAGAGTGCTGAGGTGAGAAAAACTAAGGTTGATCAAACACAGTGAAATGGAATGGACACAGAAAGGACTAGAATGTGCTATAATATGTGAAAAGGAAGAAAATAAAAGGGGATTCTTCCATCGAGACAAATAATTATGCACACATGATTTCTGGCAGCACGCATGAAATATGAAGGAGATATGGAAACAGGTGAGAAGGAAAATTATTTTTCACCTTCTGTTGAACAAAAGTGTTTGAATGTTTTACCATAGGTACAGAGTACTTTTAAAAAAATGCTCAATTCAATATATTAATGCTCTATTCAGAACACATTTTTAGAATTTCCGCATCCATATTCTTAAATAAAAGTGGTCTTTCACTTTTTACTTTTCTGTGGTATCTTCCTCGAATTTAGGTGGCATCATAGCATGAACTGGATTCCTTCTAATCTTTCAACAACAGCCTAGAAGAGTTGAACACAGAAATTATCTGGTATTTAAAATTTTGTAAAAGTACCAATCAGTCCAGGATTTGGGAAAGCAAATTTAAAGTGTGAATACCTTGGTTCAAAAATTCTTCCAGATGTACTCTCCATAAATACCTGTACTAACGGGCCAACAGATACATAGAAAGCAGTTCATGAGGCACTGTTTACAATAGAAAAATAAAACAAACAAACAAACAAAAAAACAAATATTCATGAAGAAAGAAATAGTTAAATAAGACATCCATACCATGAAAAGAGGAACTGAAACAGTTTCTATGTACTGATGGGGAACAACACTCATAATATAATCAAGTGGGAAAAGCAAGATGGGTATGGGAGTGTGATGGCATTTGAGAAAAAACACACATTACATGTACCTCTGCTGCTGCTGCTAAGTTGTTTCAGTCATGTCTGACTCTGTGCAACCCCACAGATGGCAACCCACCAGGCTCCCCCATCCCTGGGATTCTCTAGGCAAGAACACTGGAGTGGGTTGCCACTTCCTTCTCCAATGCATGAAAATGAAAAGTGAAAGTGAAGTCTCTCAGTCCTATTGGACTCTTCGAGACCCCATGGACTGTAGCCTACCAGGCTCCTCCGTCCATGAAATTTTCCAGGCATGAGTACTGGAGTGGATTACCATTTAAACTAAAATAAATGCATCTACAGTTATCACCAAACTGCTAACAGTGGGCATCTTAGGAAGAATGTGGTACTGGATTACCATTTAAACTAAAATAAATGCATCTACAGTTATCACCAAACTGCTAACAGTGGGCATCTTAGGAAGAATGTGGTACTGGGGGAAGAAGAAATAGGGATCTTTTGGATACTGTTCATTTTATGCATATTAGAACATGAGATGTGGATTTACTTTCACAGTTTTAAACATAATGAAAAGGCAAAAAGCGAACTGAAAGTGAATAGAAAAAGCAAGATAAGTCTATGCATTTAAACAATTTTCTTTGAGAAGGCAAAAATATGAAGCACAGTTTCAAGAGTAAGAAGTAGACAAAAATGTCTTTTCCTCTCTATCTCGTTCCTTTTTTTTTTTTTCCTTTTTGGTGAAAAGAGGAAGGATTGGAGAAACCTGAGGTGGATGACAGGTTGAGCAGAAAACAGCCAGAGCTGAGGGAACTAACAGATATTTTTTCAAGGTTGCAATATAATTTCCTAATTGTTGCCTCAAATTAACTGGAAACAAAATAGGGGTAAATTAGGAACTCACCTGGGACATGGCCATCGGTCCTGCTCAGACCAAGGATGGAGATCTAGGAAGGCAGAATCAGGAGGGTCGAGGTCAGTGCACAGAGCCTTGAGACCACCATCACCAGCCTAATAACAATCACCCCTGCCCCACAGTGAGGATGATCAGAACACAAGGCCTGGTAGCTCCAGGCTGTTCCCTTGGCTAAGATCCCATGAGTTTTGCACAGTCCCATGGGAATTGATTTTCTCTCCCTGGACAGATGTATGACTCGTGTTTAAAGACCTCTACTCAGAAGCCATTAACAACCTGCTATTTCCTTTCTCTCAAGAATTCTATGCCTGGGAATTTATCATAATTTATTTGCAAAGATGTTAACTGTAGGTGTTTCCACCATTCAACAATCTGGAAGCAACTAAACCTCCAGTAAAGGGGACACAAGTTTAAAAAAAATAAGACACACAAAATGGGAAATAACACATGGGCTTCAAAAATGCAATGGAATCCTGTTCTCATGTCTTAACATATGTAAAAGTAGGTTACCAGAAAGCAGGTGGGTGGGATCTCCTTTGTTAAGCTATATGCATGTACTGAAGAACATCTATTAAAACGCTGACCCTGCTTACCTTTGAGGGTTGATTTCACCTTTCCTTTTTTGTTTACTTGCATTTTATCATTTTTGACAATATTAATTACTAGTAAAATAAAAAGGAGAAATCACTACAAATCACCTAATTATCACACTGAGCCCTTGAAGTGACACACCCTGAGCAGTCTGGAGACAGGGACAACTTGCTGTGGTTTGGAAAAAAGGAGACTAACCAGGGCTGAGTGCAGGGCGGAAGGGAAGGGGGTGGAGGGCGGAAGGTAGGGAGGATGGAGGTTAAGGGCCTGGCATTGGTCAGGTCCACATGGAACTGGAAACCACTGACCTTGCTCCCCACCACCCCGGTCCTTCCAACCCACCTCCTCCCTATACCCTCCCTAATACTTCCTTATTTCCCATCATGGCCATTTGACTGCCAAGCTCTTCCTTATTTGGCAGTTTTCAAAACAAATTTTCAGCAAGGAGCTTTTGTTAACCACTGCCACTCTAGCAATCCCTGCCTTAGTATCAGTACAACAAGGTTCAGCAAGATGGAGCTTAGTGAGTCATGCTTCCAGACCCAGTTACTAGCATGAAAATAGGGTGGCATAGCTAGGTGATGGCTACCTAGAGACTACTCTGAGATTTCACAGAAATGCAGAAACCAAAAACATTTAGTCATTTAGTCAGGGTAGAGGAGATTCAACATTTCCGCTACAGGCAAGTGGATTGTTCCTACTATGGGACTGACTGAAATAGCCCACAGCACAAGAGGGGAGCACAAATGTGTGTGCACAAATGTGTTAAGAGTGGAGAAAGTCCTGGGAGGTAGGGAGTCAATCTTTCCAGCCTGATCATGTCCTTGCTAGCACTACCTCAGGGCAGCATCCCTCCATCCATCCATAACTTTCGTCTCTCTCCTGCAATAGAGGTTCAACTGACCACCATGACATAGCTCTTGATGGTGGCTACAAGTCTTGCTCTCTCTCAGCTGAAGGAAGGGACAGAGGGCACTGCAGGTTCAGTTCTTCTAGAACCTGCTATCCTCTGACCCACTTTCCTCTAACCAGAGCATTTGAGTCTGTCCTGTGGATCTCCCCACTCTGCCCTGAGGTCTGGTGTGGTGCTTCTCTTCCAACTCCCCTCAGAGAAGCTGTCTTTTGGGGGTTTAGGGTTTTGTTTGGTTTGGTGTTTTTTTTTTTTTTTTGGTCTGGCTGCTCAGCTTGTGGGATCTTAGTTCCCTTAGCCAGGATCGAACCCTGGACCCTCAGCAGTGAAAGCATGGAGTCCTAACCACTGGACCGCCAGGGAATTCCCAAATGATCTGTCTTATTACTAAAGAGGCAGGACCCAAGGATTCAAAGACAAAGATACCTTTGCTAGGACCTTCCCTTCAGAACCATGTCTCTAACTCTGACCAGGCAAACTCACCTCCTTCTGAGGTCTCAGACTGGGTCTTCTGTAGACTAACTAAGGAAGCCCATGGTAGATCAGCTGGCATCTGAAGCTGGTGAGCTGTTGGCTGTTATGAACCCTGACCCTGGAAAGGGAATGACCACACAGGAGGTGCAGTTAGCAACGTCTATGATGGAAGCAAAGTTGAGGAAAATCTAAATGTTTCCCTTGACACTGGAAGACACAGTGCCTCCCTCTAGTTTTAAGAATTGACATTTAGTAAGCTCAGTTACCACCACCATTAGATAAAGAGCTAGGCACTGCCTTACTTCCTAAGAGTCTGGGGTATGGAATGAAACTGACCACCCGCTCTGCTGCTTTTCTTCAGTTAATAAGAGGTGAGTGCCTACTATGCCTGTTCTACATGAACAGAGTTCCCCCATCTTGAGGAGCCATATTCTTAACAGAGGAGAGATAGTAAGCAATAAAGCTGATAAATTCAGGGTATGTTAGTTAGAAACACATAAATAGTATGCTGAAAAAAAGAACAAGGATCCTCCTAGTTTACTGTGTGACTTTGGTCGAGTATCCCAGACTTTCTGTTCTTGCTTTCTCTCTGTAAAATGAAAAGAATCGTAGTGCCTACTCATGGGGCTATTGTGATGACTAACGTGAAACAATGGTGTCTGGTATTCACTACGCACTAAGTAAACAGTTGGGTTTCCCTCATAGCTTAGTCAGTAAAAAAATCTGCTTGCAATGCAGAAGACCCGGATTCGATTCCTGGGTTGGGAAGATTCCCCTGGATAAGGAAATGGCAAGCCACTCCAGTATTCTTGCCTGAAAACTCCCATAGACAGACGCGGGCTACAGTCCATGGGGTCACAAGAGTCGGACAGGACTTAGCGACTAAACCACCACCAAGTAAACAGTTGCTAAAGGTGGCTCAGAGGTTAAAGCATCTGCCCCCAATGCGGGAGACCCAGGTTCGATCCCTGGGTCGGGAAGATCCCCTGGAGAAGGAAATGGCAATCCACTCCAGTATTCTTGCCTGGAAAATCCCACGGATGGAGGAAGCCTAGTAGGTTACAGTCCACGGGGTCGCAAAGAGTCGGACACGACTGAGCGACTTCACCTTCACCTTCAAAGGAATCAATTAATGAACCATTCACTCGTTAACTCCGTAGTCCCCTCTCCTCCCCACGGCGCTGTCACTCAACACCCCAGGGGCGCGAGCTCATTACCCCACGGCCCACGGCCCCTCCGACCTCCCCATTCAGCCCGTCCGCAATTTCGCCTCCCCTTACTAAACTACCAGGAACCCGAGGTCTGAGGGCGTAAAACAGCCAGCGCCAATTCGCACCGCCCTCGGGGTGAGCAGAACACTTCCGCTCCCCGTTGCCCTGGGAGCCCAAGTGCTGCGCATGCGCAGGAGGGAGGCGAAGGGGCTTGGGGGATGGCAAGACAGCCAATGGGCAACATGGCGCCTTTCAGGGACGTTGGTTCTGACGTGGCTCCCTCTGAGGTTAGATGAAGCGACGAGGGAGTGCGACCATTTTCCGCGACGAAAGGCTGGGGCGGGGGCGGTGGGGGGGACGGGAAGCGTCTCGAGACGCGGGAGGCAAGCGGGCTCCGCGCAGACTGTCGTAGCGGAGCCGGGTCCCCTGCCTCCAAGGCCTGCTTTCCCCGTCCTCTTGCGCCGCCGGGCCTCCTTTTGCTCCCTGGGGAGTTCCCATCCCTCCATCCCGCAAAGCCACGCTCTCCTCTTTCTTTAGATCATCAGAATAAGAAGCCTCAGCGACAACTACAACCTATATGGGTGCGGCCATCTTGGAGGCGGGGCCGGCCCTTTGGAGCCGGGCTCTGGTGTCAGGTCAGGGATCAGAGAGCGGAGGTCAGGCACAGTTCGGGAAGCTGCCTGGAGCAGCGGATGGGAGCCAGGTTGCCGGGCCGGCAGCATGCACGAATGAAGAAACCATGATGCCTGATTCTCCTGAAATAAATCGAGGAGTTCTGATTTCTTGGAGCCTGGGGATCTTTGGAGAACCTGGGCTTTGCCCATTTTGAAAATGCAGCATAAAGTAGGGGAGAACTGTTTCTCTGATGATGCCAGCCTGTGGCAACGTGGTCTGCTAAAAAGTCCTGTAGTGCTCTTAAGGAAAGTTTTCTGTTTCTTGTCAGGGTCTTGGGAAGAGAGGCTAAGTGTGTGCTGTGTGCCTGTGGCACTTCCCTGGTTGCAAGCAGAACTTGGTCTGGGCAGGGCAGAATCTGGGCTCAGGACGCCCACTCCTGTGCTACAGCCAATATCTGCCAGGTACTGTTGAGATACAAGTGAGGAAAGCAGTCATGCAATCCAACATACATTTATTCTTCCATGTGAACACATTGCTTTCTCCCTCTCTTTCCCTTTGCTCCTATGAGTTAATTGATACTCCCAGAGTAGTTGGATGAATCATAGGCCAAATCTACAACCTGGAGGTCTCTTGGGAAGTGACTCTGTCCCAGTCTTGTGTAGAAGTCCTAGGAGAAGAGTCTGTTTACTCTCAGTCGTGTGAGTGGGGACCCCGCCCACCGCCCTGTGAATTCCTTGTGCATTTGTAAATGATGGCCAAATTTGGGGATCCTAACCTATTTCCAAAAGAAGTGACCTGATAACCTTTTCTGACAACACTGTCAAGAGGCAAGAGAAGTTTAATAGAGTTAGTGTGATAGTGTCCCGAGGACAGTAGACAAACCCCTAGTTGCAGAAAGACCTGGTCTTTTGTCCCGGTCAGACTCTCCCTGCATCCTGACTTGGCAGGAATGAGTACTCACACAGAAAGAAGGGGCTGGTGAAGGACGTGTGGTTGTTCACACAGTACCAGCTTTTCCTAGTGTGACTTGGGCGTCCAGGATCCAGGTATTCTTCTAGCCCACAATCTGCCCAGCTGTTGGGATCTTTCTGTCCATAGAAGAGAAGGATTGGCTCCACCACTTACTGGCCCTTTGAGCCTTGTTTACATAGCTAAAGACCACCCATCCAAACAGTTCTCATGATTGTTTGAAGGAACATCTCTAGAGCTCCAAGCCCAGGACTTTGCCCACATCAGGCACCTGGCAATTGGTGGCAGCATTTGCTGTCCTCTCCCCAACACTAGGGAGCATGCTAGTCCCCATTACTGCTCCTTCCTGCACTGTGGACTTTCACTTTGTCATCACCCTTGCACAGGATCACCACTCATACCCAACTGAAAACATTTCTAAATGGCAATTAAGTCTCTAAATATTAATAAGTTAAAATTCACTGTAAATGGTAACTCCAGAAGGCCCCAGTTACTCAAACCCTTATATTCCAAAGAAAAGCCTGTCTGATGAAGACTGGTTCTTGTGCACTCCTGGGAAGCCACCCCAAAGACCCTGGCATGTTCTGCCTAATAGGATATTTCTGTATTCCAGCCCTCTCTGTTTCATTTGACCAGGTAGCTCCTGCTAACAGTGTGATTTATGATGAGCATCTGTTTTGTGTCTGAGGCCCTGGGCCATGCTGTGTTCATTTGACATCTTGGGGCTGTAGACTGAGTAACTGAAGTGGTCACATGGAAGCTGCATGCCTGACCTCCAGTACAATCTCTGGACCCCTAGTCATGGTTGAACTTCCCTGACTGGTGACACTGCATACGTTGTCACAGATCGTTTCTGGGAGAATTAAGTGTTGTTCATGTTACTCCTTTGGGAGAGAACAACTGGATCTCACAACTGGTTTCATTTGGACTTCACCCCTGTGCCTTTCCCTTTGCTGATTTTACGTTCACTGTCATAAATCAACTATGTATATAACAGCTCAGTAGGACTCCCAGACTCTGAGAAGTCATAACAGTATTTCCAAGTCCTGAGTCATCCTAGGGAATCATCCAGCCATGGGGACCCTGCACACATTGTTGCTGTAGATTCCCAGGTTGGTTGTTACAACCATCCCAGTGGGTGGGGCTCGTGAATCCAGTCTGACTGTTCCCTCAGCAGTACATCTGCTTGGTGTTTGTGAGGAGGTGGCCAACCTAAGGAACAGAACTTGGAGAGCAAGGCTGGGATTTTCCCACCTCTGAGGAGCAGAGGTCCTGAGGATGTGCACTGGGCAGCAACTATTGTTGATGTTCAGTCACTCAGTCATGTCCGACTCTGAGATCCCATGGACTGCAGCACACCAGGCTTCCCTACCCTTTACCATTTACTGGAGCTTGTTAAAACTCATGTCCATTGAGTCAGTGATACCATCCAAACATATCATCCTCTGTCGTCCCCTTCTCCTGCCTTCTATCTTTCCCAGCATGAGGGTCTTTTCCAGTGAGTCAGTTCTTCACATCAGGTAGCCAAAGTATTGGAGTTTCAGCTTCATCATCAGTCCTTCCAATGAACATTCAGGGCTGATTTCCTTTAGGATGGACTGGTTTGATCTCCTTGCTGTCCAAGGGACTCTCAAGAGTCTTCTCCAACACAGTTCAAAAGCATCAATTCTTTAGCACTCAGCTTTCTTTATAGTCCAACTCTCACATCCATACGTGACTACTGGAAAAATCATAGCTATGGCTATATGGACCTTTTTAATACACTGTCTAGGTTTGCCCAGTGGCAGCTGAGGGAGCTTGTTTTCTTGCTGAGCTGTAGGGTTTTGCTGAAGGTCCCTGGTACCTCCCCCTTCCTGGAAGTCTTCCCTGCAGTGACTGTGGCGACAGGTCTGTTGAGCAATGCCTTGATGACATTATGCTTTTTGAACTGCATGTAGGAAAAGGGAAGGCCAATTCAAGTGTTCATCTCCTGGGTGGACTGCATAGCTCTCTGAGCCGCTACTCCTGCAGATTTCCCACAGGCAGGGAAGTGTGTGGAGTGAGTGGAGCTGGAATAGACAAGGTGGGAATCAAACCCAGGAGACCGGTTGATGGCTCCAAAACGGTAGCGTGAAGCCAGTCTCACGGATGTCTGATGGCCTAGAGGTTAGAACCTCAGCCTTTGGGTGATTGTGTCCTTCAGTTGAGAAGGGTGTACACCATGCAAACCCCATAAGGAATAAGGTCTCTTTGTGTTCTTAAAAGATGCTGTAAAAAGCCAGTGTGTACTAATATGTGCTGTTGACTTAGGCTGTGCCAGGCACTGTCCTATGTTATTTATATTCACTTCTAACTTAAAATTATTATTAGAATCCCTCATTATTATACTATACTTTCCAGATAAGGAAACAGAAGGATTTGCATGTCAAGTGACTTACCAAAAGCTTCACAGCTAGTAAATGAAATAAAGAATTATGATTAGGCAGTTTGGCTCCAGAATATATACCATTAACCTCTACTCCATTCAGTGGTTATGAGAGCAATCTCATTTAAGAATAAGGGTGAGGGTGGTTACATATTTTGGTCAAATGTGTAGAGCAAGTAAAGGGCAGAACTCAAAGTAGAGCCTAGGTCTCCTGACTGCAAATCCCATTCTTTATTTTCAAGCTGACGTTGGTCTTTTCCCCCACGCCTCTGGATCAGTACATCTGAGACTTGAAGACACAGAGGGATCCCCTTGGGGTCAAATTGCAGACTCTGAGTCAGTAGTTTTGTGGTGGGCCTTGAGAGTCTGTGTTTCTAATGAGCTCCCAGGTGGTGCTAATGTACTGGTCCTCAGAATATACACCTTGAATCCAAATAAGGTTTCTCAGACCCTCTAGTTTAGCAGCTATGACTTCTGCTTGGAACACACAGAGACACAGATGTAATCAGGGATGAGGGATAGGATTGGGGTGCTCTCTGAATCTCAGTACTGAGGCTTCTCACTAATTTCCTTCTGGGTTTGAAGACTCTCAAGCCCATGGAGGGAAAGGAAGCTTCAGAGAGTTGTTAATAGGCTGAGATTAGGACCTAATCTATTTGACTTCCCAGCCAATGTTCCTCCCTACTCCTTCCCTCCCTCTGTTGTACAGGAGCTTCTGAGGGAGGAGAATAGTAAAGGAATGGGTGCTCAATGATGGATTACTTAAGACTTTTCAAGAACCACTGGGGTGATCTCCAATCCATGCCTCCTTGTCCACCATGCTGTACAGGTCTCAGCCACTCAAGAGGACCTGGCTGTACTGAGCCCAGGAAAAAGGTCCAAATAGCTCTCTTTGTAAGTCTACATACCTGTGCTGGTAACACCATGGGGAAAATAGACCCCCAGGTACCTCTCAGATGCCCAGACGCTATTTGTATACAGCTCAACTGCCTGTCCACAAACTCCAGGGACTACCAGTAACTACATATATGGAACAACACTTGTATTAGGCTGAATTAG
>SJYT01069917.1:763887-795419 GCA_006410635.1 Cephalophus harveyi | reverse complement strand
GACTCTTTTGTTGACCATGATGGCTACTCCATTTCTTCTGAGGGATTCCTGCCCACAGTAGTAGATATAATGGTCATCTGAGTTAAATTCACCCATTCCAGTCCATTTTAGTTAGCTGATTCCTAGAATGTTGACAGAATGTGGTCCACTGGAGAAAGGAATGGCAAGCCACTTCAGTATTCTTACCTTGAGAACCCCATGAATAGTATGAAAAGGCAAAATAATAGGATACCAAAAGAGGAACTCCCCAGGTCATTAGGTGCCCAATATGCTACTGGAGATCACTGGAGAAATAACTCCAGAAAGAATGAAGGGATGAAGCTAAAGCAAAAACAATACCCAGTTGTGGATGTGACTGGTGATAGAAGAAAGATCCGATGCTGTAAAGAGCAATATTGCATAGGAACTTGGAATGTCAGGTCCATGAATCAAGGCAAATTGGAAGCAGTCAAACAAGAGATGGCAAGGGCGCCATAGAGTAAGATGATGAAAAGGGAAAAAAATTTCAAGTTTAGGACTGAAGACACTCCATCAGCAGAATCAGACGTGTGACAGCACACATGTTCTGAGAAAGTTCTTCCCGGTAGCTGCTTTTAGCAAATGCCACCAACACTCCTGCTAAAGGGGTAATAATTTGCCCCAGATTGATTGTGATGCATTTTTTCTAACTGGTCAGGGGCATTCTCTGAAAGCAACGGGGAGTGACGTACACAAGACCCGGAGAGTAAGAGTATCTATCTATTTGGGGGAAGGAGACAGGCCAGTTGATATCATTGTTGCCTTCATCAGACTGGAAACATGACTTCTGTTTACTTTTCAGTGTAAACGAGTTTTTGAGTTCACTTGAACTGGGCTGCCTCTTCTCAGATGGATGGATATTTCATGTGTCCTCGATATTTAATGGGCTTCCCTGGTAAAGAATATGCCTACAATGCAGGAGAGCTGGCTTCGATTCCTGGGTCGGGGAGATCCCCTCGAGAAGGAAATGACCACATGTACTCTTGGCTATTTAATATCCACTATTCTTCCCGCATGCTCATTGTCTTTACAAGAAAAGGATTCTGTATGTTTGTCCATGCATCCCCAACATTTAGAATCATGCCTGAACCATAGCACCTGTGCAGTAAATATTTGTTGAATGAGTAAGATTGTTTCTTTGCTATCTTCATTAGTATGTAATCATTGATTCATAATTTTCAAGATACAGTTTTCCATTAGAAAAACTCTCTCCATTTTGAAAAACAATGATTTCAAACATTTTACATAATCAGAATCCTTTCATTCCTATATGCTGAATAATTGAGTCCTTTTCTAGAATTCAACGCTACAGCCCATTTTCCCTTTTGTTTGAAACACTGCAAAATGGCAACCTAAGGTATATGCCTTTGTTTTCACATCATCCTTTAATTTTAATACACAACATTTTAAAAGTAGGAAGTAAAAGTACATGATGCCACATGAAAATACAGAAGATAATTGTTCAGCTTTCCATAGTAAATCTATACTTGGAAAAATAAAAAAGAAAAGTAGCAATGCAGATTTATAGGGGAAAAAATGACTAGAAGAAACTGCATAGAAAAAAGTGAGACATCAATTTGCTTTTATAGCCTCTCTGACAGGACAGTCCAGAAAGTGAAGAGGGAAAAGGGGAAGACTGCAGAGCTGGGTAGGGCTGGACACAAAAACTAAAACCCCCCCAAATGGGTGTGTGAGTGACTCTGCCTACTGCCACGTTGGGGTAAACGTAAATCATTGGCTTCTTATTCATTGGAGATTTTCTGAAAAAATAACCAAAACCTACCACCACACTCAAATAATTCAAGAAAGAAGAAAATAAAAGGATATAGTCTTACGTCTCTGCAGGTTGAGAAAAATTGAAACTATTTTAAAGGGAAAAATTAGGAGAAGATAGAGCCATGAACTTTCCCGTTTTATGTCATATGTCAAGGAAGGAGCAATGGGAGATTAATACTCATTTCTTCTTGATGTGAGTCATGCAGAATTTGACACATAAGTTGTTTTATTCCTGGTTTCTATGATTTTCAGAAGTGTCGTTGATGTCCCTATTCTTGAGATGACTGGAAAAAGAGGTGTTTGGGTGGTGGAAAAGACATCTCTGAGGTCATCGTTCACAGGTTCCTGTGTTGCCAAAGACCATATTGTGGAATTTGGAGGTAGAATTCCTGGTTTCTATGATTTTCAGAAGTGTCGTTGATGTCCCTATTCTTGAGATGACTGGAAAAAGAGGTGTTTGGGTGGTGGAAAAGACATCTCTGAGGTCATCGTTCACAGGTTCCTGTGTTGCCAAAGACCATATTGTGGAATTTGGAGGTAGAATCAGGCCATCAAGGTCAGAGGTCAGGGGGATGGGCTTTGCAAGGGGATTATCCAGCCCATAGTTTGAGCCACTTGGTTTACAGGCAAGATAATAAATTATGTACTGTTATTTAGAAGTCTTAATAGTCTTTAGAAGTCTTAATTCCACATCCCTTGCTTGGGCAAAATCTTGTGTTTGATTACCGTATGATTACCCTACATCATCCCCTCACTTAGAAAACACAACCCAGGTTTCCATGGTTGACCTCTGACCTTCACAGACTAATCCATTGCCTACAAAAGTCCTATTTTACATACTTCCCTTCATGAATTGTATTTTCTTACAGAAACTTCTATACACCCTTCTCACTGACAGATTCTTCAATTAAATTTAAATAGTGTTTTGATTGGCAGATGCCTCAAATGAAGCAAGTTTTATTAATGATAGCATTATTCTCACTTTCATCTGGTTTGATAATCTTTATTTGTCTGAAAAAGAATCATTTGAGTGTGATATCACATCCTTTCACTTTTAAGCAAGTAACAATCATACTCCATTGATGATGCTGAATAAAAGAGATTCATACAAGAAAAGTTCACACAGTTTCTAAAAACTTGAGATGGTCTTTTAGGCAGATTATCATATATGAGCCATTATCATATATAAGCTCATCTATGAAGCTTACAAGGAAAGTTAGTACAAATCAACATGCAAACACTTGTCGATCATAATTTATTTCTGTCTGAATTTTTTAAATTTGTATGAAACTGGCAAACTATATTTTGAATCAAAACTAGTGTTGTATGTTTTGCAGGTAAATAATTCACATGAATTCACACTATGGAATTAATATCCAAGAACTAATAATATAGATCTTTGTTGGTAAAACAGAAATTTAAAGAAAATTTTAGATATCTTACAAATATTTTCCAAAAGTGAGAAAAATGAGAATGCAAAATATCTTCTACAATAAAATTTCATTATGTCTAGACATTTAATAATTATTACTTTGATTGTTTTCTACTCATCTCCCTCAAGAACACTCTAATATTTAAGAAAAAAGTAAGGATGAAAATAAAGGAAATCACTTTTGACAAATATGGTACTGTTAACTTTATATTACTATACATCAATAATAATAATAATGAACCAATAGAAAAATGAGAAAGGAAATGTCAATGTTCTCTGCAAATTGGATGCACTTTTAATTAACATAAAATATTAGTAATCACATTTGTTATAAGAAAAAAAGAAGACAAGAAGGACCTTAAGATACTACTTTTATCTACAGCTACCAAAGATCCAAAGGCTTAATACCTGCTGACAAAAGTGTGAGGAAAGAGGTATTCTCATACTCCCTATCAATTGCTAAGGGATAATAAAAAACAAACAAGAAGACCGCAAATCACAGTGGCTTGAGAAAAAACAAATGTCTATTTCTCTATCATGTCAATGTCCACCGTGTCAGAGAGCCATGCAGCTCTTCTTCACGAGTTCATCACGGATCCAGCTGTACTCAGTTGAACTGTTCTTTCATCTTCAAGGAAGATGCTCAGCTGTGTAGAGTGGAAGATTGATCCCTGCTGTTTCACTACATTTTGACAGGATGGAGCAGAGAGAGGCAAGTCCTGGGACCGATGATTCCCTCCTAGTCCCCATCCAGGACTCTCCTCACTCAGTGGAAGAGGAGAGGGCTGATGCTCAGCTGTGTAGAGTGGAAGATTGATCCCTGCTGTTTCACTACATTTTGACAGGATGGAGCAGAGAGAGGCAAGTCCTGGGACCGATGATTCCCTCCTAGTCCCCATCCAGGACTCTCCTCACTCAGTGGAAGAGGAGAGGGCAGAGTCAGGCAGGAGAGAACCTCCGACTGATGACCGTTCCCGGTAGGACTGAGACATCTGTGTATCGATCAAAGGTAGTGAATTCTAGTTTTCACTGCGGTCGGTCAGGGTTTCCTGACTGCATGCGTAGGAGAAGACAGTGACCAGGTGGGATGGGGTTCCTCTTTTCCTGAGCCTTGAGTTGACCAGGAGGCCAGGAGGCATTGACTCACCGTGGTGCTTAGACAGTGAGCTGGCAGCTTCCTGCTGGCCGGCTGCTCCATAACTAGACCTCCGTGGAAGATGCCACAGGTACGTCCAAAGGACATTGTCAGCTAAGGCCATCCATCAGCTGACCATGAACCTCAAAGAGTAGGCGGAGGAAAAGAATCACATTAAAGAGATGAAACCTCACAGAACAGAGCAGAGAAAGAACAAATGACACCTACCTGTATAAACAAACATGCAAGCAAATAAAAATTCAGGGGCCATACAAATAGTCAAGAAAAAGACTTCATGAATTTTTTTTTTTTTTTCAAAAAGAAGGTTTAAAAAATATATATAGTGTGTATCTATGTATCTGCTTTGGGAGCACCAATCATTTAGCATTTCATCATACAAGCCTGTGTGCTCTGTTGTGTCTGACTCTTCGTGACCCCAGGGATGGTAGCCTGCCAGGTTCCTCTGTTCATGGGCTTTCCCAGGCAAGAATACTGGAGTGGGTTGCCATTTCCTTCTCCAAGGGATCTTCCTGACCCAGGGATCCAACCTGAGTCTCTTGCATTTCCTGTGTTGGCAGGCAGATTCTTTACCACTGAGCCACCTGGAAAGCCCTTAGCATCTCCTAAATAATTTCTTAATAAATTTTTCCTCATTTTTAGAGCACTGGTGAAACATTATTGTAGAATATAATTGTTTTTATTATTTTCAGAACAATGAGGAAATATTGTTGCATGAAATGCGACATATATTACACTATATACATTTTTTACTTTTGTATATGCCCAAATCATTTATTACTAATTATTATTACTAGGATGTGTAATGTGGTATCCTGAACTGGATCCTGGAAGCAAAAATAAAAGGCATGGATGAGGGGAAGGGGACTGAAATGGAATCAAGTGTGGACTTGAGTTAGTATACCAATATTGGTTATTTATAGTTGTGACAAATATACCATGGTAATGCAAGATGTTACTATCAAGCAAACTGTGTGAGAGGGGTATGATGACTCTACCTATGCAACTTCTCTATTAATCCATGAATTAATCCTGCTTTGATAGATTATTCATTAATACAAAAAAATCAAAAGAATGTGCCTTTCAAATGCATCTAAATGCTTCATCAAATCATGGTTACTAAGGTATGCAGCTTTTCTCCAAAACAAGAATTCTTCTTGTCTTTGTGATTCTAGACAGATTCTGAATTGATAAAGCAACAGGAGCATGACCTACTCAGGGTGAATATTGACTATAGCAAGTGTCAAAGACTGATGGACATCAAACTTTTTTTGAAGAAGATAAACAAATTTTTTTTTTTTTTTTTTTGCTTATTTCTTATCTATGCAGTTCTTTGGCTCTAAAATCTCTGTGGAGACTTGTACAACCTTCCGTAGAACACTGTATTGATTCTTGAGTTTAGGTGCCTAGGGGCATCATAAATTGCTATCCCACCATCTTATCATTTTACTTAACTCTCAGATCATTTGCTTGGTGATATTTATATCTTAACTATCCTTCTAAATGTAAAAAGCATTTCTTAGCCTTTTTATTGAAATTTCATTGTACATTCCTAAATTGAATGTGAGTCTCATCGATTTCTGTCCTTTTCTTTCAGGGAACTCTTCGGTGTAGGGTGCTATAATGTCTTCTGATGACTATAATTCTCATTCATTCTATCACCTTTGTGCATAATACCAGTTGGCATTGATTTCATACTGAATGGTTTTTTACATTTGTAGATTTAATCATATTTTTCCACTGAAGATTTGCCTATGAGAATATACTTTTCAAATACCATGACATTCTGAGTGCAATGTGGTATCCTGAACTGGATCCTGGAAGCAAAAATAAAGGGCGTGGATGAGGGGAAGGGGACTGAAATGTAATCAAGTGTGGACTTGAGTTAATATACCAATATTGGTTTTTTTTAGTTGTGACAAATGTACCATGGTAATGCAAGATGTTAATATCAAGGGAACTGCGTGAGAGGGGTATGATGACTCTAAGTATGCTACTTCTCTATTAATCCAAATTTACTGAAATACAAAAATTTTATTTTAAAAGCCATAGTACCTCAATCATGTATTAATATTTCTATGTCTCTATAGTGAAAACTGCTGTTATCTGTGTTGATAATGTACCTTGCCTTTTTATAATTTTTAAGAGATAACATTAAATACAATTAAAATCAATTTGTAATATTTCATCCAAAAAATAAACAGTAAAAATATAATTTATTTTCTTGTCTTGTCAACGGTGCCATTCTGATGATGGAAATGAAGACGGGTTTATTCATTATGATGAGTTCTTGTCATGCTTTCACTTGTTTAGCAGATTGCATTTTCTACTTAATGCATTTTAGGATTTTTTTTGGATCCATAAGTTGGTTATTCAGTATAAGCCAATAAATGGAAATGTATTATTCCATATGAAAATAGACTATCTCATATTTCATATTTTAGAATTACAATCATGAATTTTTAAAATTATTTTTTTATTGAAGGATAACTGTTTTACAGAATTTTGTTGTTTTCTGTCAAACCGCAACATGAATCACCCATAGGTATACATATATCCTCTCCCTTTTGGACCAAATGTAAAATAGATAGCCAACAGGAATTTGCTGTATGGTTCAGGAAACTCAAACAGGGGCTCTGTATCAATCTAGAGGGGTGGGATGGGGCGGGAGGTGGGAGGGAGGTCCAAAAGGATCATGAATTTTGATACTCCACAAGTACATGAAGTGTCATAAATTATTTTCTTAAGATCAAATATTGCTGCCACAGAACAGTGTATGTGTTACTTCCACCCACCAGACAAATAAAAGATTAGTAATATTTGTCACAGGTAGCATACTCCATTTACCAAATGTTGAACAGATAAATCCACTGTATAAATTTTGAATTGTTAATAGCCATGATACATTAAACTCACTCTCTGGAAAGAAGCAAAAAAAGTAAAGATTATAGTTCAGTGACTCTGCTGCCAAGACACTTAACACATTTACTTTTACTGACAACTTTGCTGGAATTCAAAGGATAACTGTCATCTACTTATTCAAGGTCTAGCCTGGGGAGATAGGAGCTGAAAGCTTGAAGATCTAGGACATTATTATGAATGTTTAAATTGCCATAAGCCAAAGAGCCAAAGAAAGGCAATGCCAAAGAATGCTCAAACTACCAAGTAATGCTCAAAATTCTCCAAACCAGGCTTCCACAATACGTGAACCGTGAACTTCCAGATGTTCAAGCTGGTTTTAGAAAAGGCAAAGGAATCAGAGATCAAATTGCCAACATTTGCTGGATCATTGAAAAAGCAAGAGAGCTCCAGAAAAACATCTATTTCTGCTTTATTGACTGTACCAAAGCCTTTGACTGTGTGGATCACAATAAACTCTGGAAAATTCTGAAAGAGATGAGAATACCAGACCACCTGACCTGCCTCTTGAAAAACCTATATGCAGGTCAGGAAGCAACAATTAAAACTGGACATGGAACAACAGACTGATTCCAAATAGGAAAAGGAATATGTCAAGGCTGGATATTGTCACCCTGCTCATTTAACTTCTATGCAGAGTACATCATGAGAAACGCTGGACTGGAAGAAGCACAAGCTGGAATCAAGTTTGCTGAGAGAAATATCAATAACCTCAGAGATGCAGATGGCACCACCCTTATGGCAGAAAGTGAAGAACTAAAGAGCCTTGTGATGAAAGTGAAAGAGGAGAATGAAAAAGTTGGCTTAAAGGTCAGCATTCAGAAAATTAAGATCCTGGCATCTGGTCCCATCACTTCATGGCAAAGAGAAGGGGAAACAGTGGTAACAGTGGCTGACTTTATTTTTCTGGAGTCAATTCTCCAAAATCACTGCAGATGGTGACTGCAGCCACGAAATTAAAAGATGCTTAGTTCTTGTAAGGAAAGTTATGACCAACCTAGACAACATATTAAAAAACAGAGACATTACTTTGTCACCAAAGGTCTGTCTAGTCAAGGCTATCATTTTTACAGTAGTCATGTATGGATGTGAGAGTTGGACTATAAGAAAGCTGAGCACCAAAGAATTGATGCTTTTGAACTGTGGTGTTGAAGACTCTTGAGAGTCCCTTGGACTTCAAGAAGATCCAACCAGTCCATCCTAAAGGAGATCAGTCCTGGGTGTTCATTGGAAGGACTGATGTTGAAGCTGAAACTCTAATATTTTGGTCACGTGATGCGAAGAACTGACTCATTTGAAAAGACCCTGTTGTTGGGAAAGATTGAAGGCAGGAGGAGAAGGGGACGACAGAGGATGAGATGGTTGGATAGCATCACTGACTCAATGGACATGAGTTTAGGTAAACTTATGTTGAAGCTGAAACTCTAATATTTTGGTCACGTGATGCGAAGAACTGACTCATTTGAAAAGACCCTGTTGTTGGGAAAGATTGAAGGCAGGAGGAGAAGGGGACGACAGAGGATGAGATGGTTGGATAGCATCACTGACTCAATGGACATGAGTTTAGGTAAACTCCAGGAGTTGGACAGGGAGGCCTGGCGTGCTGCGGTTCATGGGGTCACAAAGAATTGGACATGGCTGAGGGACTGAACTGAACTGAAGTGCCTGTTGACAGATGAATAGATAACATGTGGTCCATACTTGCAATGGAATATTATTCAGCCCTGAAAAAGAAGGACATTTTGCCTTTTGCAAACCATGAATAAATCTGGAGGATATGAAGCTAAATGAAATAAGACAGACACAGGAAGACAAATACCATATGATCTCATTTATATTTGGAATATTATAAGAAAAATCTAACTCATAGGAGTAAAATGTAGCATGGTGTTGCCATGGGCTAGAAGGTGGAGAAAATAGGGATATATTGGGCAAAGGATAAAAACTTTCACTTATAAGAAGAAAACGTTCTAGGGATCTGACATACAGTGTAGTAAATATAATTAATAATATTGTGTTGTATACTTGAAATGTGCCAAGATCTTTGGTTCTTATCACAAACACATACACAAAGAAAGGTAACTATGTGTGGTGATAGGTATATTAATTAGCTTGACTATGATCCATTAACACAATGTAAAGTATGTTCAATATGCGCTTTTATTGAATGATAAATTTTGATAGCTTCTTCTGTACCTTTAGTAATTTCCTATACTTCTTTCATAATCTTCCTTTGATTCATGTTATTATTTATCTTCCAGGTTTATTAAGAAAAATAATTTGAAATTATATTATGCTTTTTTTTAAGTGACTACCCCATGACCAGCAGAACTCTTAATAAGTGCATAATGGTAAATAGCAACCATTTCTATTGATAATTATTTTAATTAAAATAGCACTTTATTTTGAATCTCAGAAGTAATTATTTGTTCTACTGCTTCTCAATTTTATTAGCATAATTTTGGTCATTAGGAAAATAATAGATAAAACTAAATGCTCTTTATTTTCTATAACTTATGCAGAATATATTGAGTAAATTGAGTTGCAATTATTCCATACAAGAACATATTGTGCACTTAAAAGTTTGAACTATCTAAATTTCAGTATTTGATTGTAAAATAAAGGTGACATGGAAAGTACGAGCAGAAAGAGTTCTGACTTCACTTCAGTATTACCTGATTAATGATGCTAAATTTTATTCTGACCATTAAAATATCACTGATTCTCTATTGCAAATTTGCTTCTCTGGAGCTAAGAGTATTCTCTCTGTGAACAAGTATCTCCCACATTACAAAAAATTTACAGTCTCATGAATTCACATTAGAACAAAATGAACTTTTCCTATCTTAACAAAAATGTCAATTACTCAGCTTTTGCAAATCAATGTCATAACCATTATATAAATACTTTGTTTCATTTTATCGAATTAGGTAAAATATAGCCTAACAACACAGCATTTTCACTGATACTCTCTTCTTTTTTTTCCCTGATCTCCTCAAACTTTAATTTTTTTAATTAATTAATTTATTTTAATTGGAGGCTAATCACTTCACAATATTGTAGTGGCTCCTGCCATACATTGACATTAATCAGCCATGGGTGCACGTGTGTCCCCAATTCTGAACCCCCCTCCCACCTCCCTCCCCATCCCATCCTTCAGGGTCATCCCAGTGCACCGGCCCTGAGCATCCTGTCTCATGCATGGAACTTGGACTGGCGGTCTATTTCACATATGTATGTAATATACATGTTTCAATGCTATTCTCTCAAACCATCCACTCCCACCTTCTCCCACAGAGTCCAAAAGTCTATTCTTTATCTCTGTGTCCCTCTTGCTGTCTTGCATATAGGGTCATCATTTAATTTCTAAGTGCTCTTGTCATTACCTGGGTCTTGACTTGCTCAGGTGGAATTTTTTTTAATTTTTATTTTATATTGGAATATAGTTGATTAATAATGTTATGTTAGTTTCAAGTGTACAAAAAGTGATTCAGTTATACATAAAATATGTACCTATTCATTTTCAAATTCCTTTCTCTTTTAGGTTATTAAAGAATATTGAGCAGAGTCCCCTGTGCTATATAGTAAGTCCTCCTTTTTGGTTGTTTATCTTATATATTGTACTGTGTATATGTAAGTACTAATTTATCCCTCCCTACAATGGCACCCCACTCCAGTACTCTTGCCTGGAAAATCCCATGGATGGAGGAGCCTGGTAGGCTGCAGTCCATGGGGTGTGCACCGGCCCTGAGCATCCTGTCTCATGCATGGAACTTGGACTGGCGGTCTATTTCACATATGTATGTAATATACATGTTTCAATGCTATTCTCTCAAACCATCCACTCCCACCTTCTCCCACAGAGTCCAAAAGTCTATTCTTTATCTCTGTGTCCCTCTTGCTGTCTTGCATATAGGGTCATCATTTAATTTCTAAGTGCTCTTGTCATTACCTGGGTCTTGACTTGCTCAGGTGGAATTTTTTTTAATTTTTATTTTATATTGGAATATAGTTGATTAATAATGTTATGTTAGTTTCAAGTGTACAAAAAGTGATTCAGTTATACATAAAATATGTACCTATTCATTTTCAAATTCCTTTCTCTTTTAGGTTATTAAAGAATATTGAGCAGAGTCCCCTGTGCTATATAGTAAGTCCTCCTTTTTGGTTGTTTATCTTATATATTGTACTGTGTATATGTAAGTACTAATTTATCCCTCCCTACAATGGCACCCCACTCCAGTACTCTTGCCTGGAAAATCCCATGGATGGAGGAGCCTGGTAGGCTGCAGTCCATGGGGTCGCTAAGAGTTGGACACGACTGAGCGACTTCACTTTGACTTTTCACTTTCATGCATTGGAGACGGAAATGGCAACCCACTCCAGTGTTCTTGCCTGGAGAATCCCAGGGACGGGGAAGCCTGGTGGGCTGCCGTCTATGGGGTTGCACAGAGTCGGACACGACTGAAGCAACTTAGCAACAGCAGCAGCACCCTTTCCCCTTAGATAACCATAAGTATGTTTTCTATCTCTGTGAGTCTGTTTTCTAAATAAGTTCATTTGTAATTTTTTTAGATTCTGCATATAAGTGATATCATATGATACTTGTCTTTCTCTGTCTGACTTACTTCACTTAGTATGACAGTCTCCAGGTCCATCCCTGTTGCTGCAAAAGGCATTATTTCATCCTTTTTAATGCCTGAGTAATATACCTTACCCTTTTAAATGTTTGATCCATTCAGAACTATGAAGACATTTAATTATATGCCCATCTTGAAGGCTACGAAAAGTCTTCTCAGTAGACATAATAGATGTATTTAGAATTAAACTGCTTTTCAGGGAAGCAGTTGTTACACATACTTGGTATATTTGAAAAATTTAATATTAACTATATCAACCTCAATAAATTTTGGTCCCGTCAGAGTATACATTGTCATTTCAAGAGTGCATGCCAGCACCCCATGTGCCATATGAGAGGAAATGCTCTAAATCCAGGGAGATTATTGAATCTAATTATCAATATTTATACAGTAGCGCTTTTTGACAAATGCTCAGAGAACTGTGAAGTGGTTTTTAATGTTTAAAGTGTATGAAATAGATGTGTTTCATATTCCAACAATGTTTGCTATTGTTTTAAGCCTACACTGTTGCCATAGTTACAGCATGAGGCTCAAAAATCCTCTTTACTTTGTAATACGTTAAAGAATAACTTTATAATGTTCTGATAGACTATAATGTTTGTTGAATACATCATCATATAAATACAGCTTTTATTTTCTATCAGACTCCCCCAATACATCAAACATGAAACGAGCAGGAATTTTTTGATACTGATGATGAATAATAATGCTTAATATTTTAAGGATTCTGATCAAAACAAACTAGAGCAAGGGAGGAGAAACAGAATAACTTTTAATTTACTTGATTTTGTTTTATTATTATGATCATGCAATTTATTTGTTATTCACAGTACTCCAAGTCATCTATTCATTTATCCAAACCAATAATTGAAAATTAAGATGAATTTATAATTTCTGCATCAGTGGAGACCTATTGTGACTTTGAAAGCATAAGCCTTGGAAGGAAGCCCTCTGAATGGTGGTCCTCTCGCTTCCCCTCACATATCTCAGCTCTCTGGGTAGAGATTAAATGTCCACTCATTCATCATCTAATCCTGCATATCATGATTAAGTCACTTATCTTTTCAGTCTTGCTTTCTGTTTTGAGAATGCAGGTATGGCAGAGAAGTACATATGACTTTTCGCATCTCCTTAGCAAAGGTGGGGAATTAATAAGATCAGATGTGGTGAGAAATGAAACTGCATCTACAGACAAGAATGCTGAACTTTTCAGAAGAATGACTAACACATTGCAGGTTACCTCCTGACGGTAATTAATTCTTCAATCAGAGAAGCAAATATCAAAAAGAGCAAACATGTAAAGAAACCTCTTGGCCCAAATGCCAATTGCTAAGAATTTTTTACCTTGAACTTTTGGATTTCCATTCTGCCTGTGCAGTTTCAGGATGAGATGAGAGTAGATGCAGCAATTAAGGGTTTTGTTGAATAACTGAATCACACAACTTTTCACAAACCATCTACTACCAGTGCTTGCCTGAAATTGCCATCCTGCTCAAGAGGCTAATTGCTTAAACACACCAGGCATCTGTCGCCCTGAAAAGTCCTATGAACAGCTTGTACGTGATTGTTTTTTAACGAAAAAAGAACTGCAGTCTCTATTTACTCCTTTCATTCTCTTGAGGTAAAGAGACTTTCTTCTCAATTTAAAACCAAATACTATTATCAATATCCCTTGAAAATTCTACTTAATTAAAATGCTCTAGTCATTAAATCTGCCAAATAAAAACTTGGTGAGGTTTTTCAGTTAACTGCATTTAATTAGATTTATATGCTATGAGTTAGTTCAGCTTCTGGAGTTTATCCTAATCAAAGAGATTTTGGTTTGGTCAAAATGCACCTTTCTTGGTGGCTCAGTCAGTAATGAACCTGCCTGCAATGTAAGAGACCCCAGGCTCGATCCCTGGATCAGGAAGATCCCCTGGAGAAGGAAATGGTAACCCACTCTGGTATTCTTGCCTGGAGAGTCCTATGGACAGAGGAGCCTGGCAAGCTACGATCCACAGGGTCACAAAGAGTCGGACATGTCTGAGCTTCTAACAATTTCACTTGGTCAAAATAAAGAGAACGTTTAAAGAGCAATGGATATCAATGGGATAAAATACTCTTATTTCCACGTCCTTATCTGACTCAAACAACAAAGGAAAAAGTCTCAGGTTCTTGTTTATTACCTGAAATAAAAAAGTCTCAGATTCTTGTCTATTACCAGAAATGCATTCCCAGGACTCCAGTTTGCACAGCCTAAGGAGGCTCAGTGGTAAAGAATCCGCCTACCAATGCAGGAGATACAAGTTCGATCCCCAGGTCAGGGAGATTACCTGGAGAAGGAAATGGCAATCCACTCCAGTATTCTTGCCTGGGAAATCTATTAGACAGAGGAGCCTGGGAGGCTGCAGTCCATGGGGTTGCGAAAGAGTCAACTTAGAGACTGAATAGCAACAGTTTCTGCACATATCTGTGGCTCAGTCCACAGGGCAGCTCTGGGTTGACATCTGACTCAAACCCAGGCCACCAGCCTGCTCTCATGCACTTATGTGAAAAAAGAGAAGATCATAAAAACCTGGCCTGTATACTATAGGATTTATGAATGTTATCTTCCTCAGTTCAAAAAGTCGAGAAAAAATAACCTCTACAGCATTAAATTACAGTGGAATGGGACCCTACCTCAGTCTTTTAAAAGAAAGGGTAAAAAACTGTGCCACTAGGAAAATCACATGATGAAGGTCTGCACTCCTCTTTCAGGTCCTAGAAATTATTTTCAAGGATGTTGATAATAATTACATATGAACACCGTGCTGAGTTGAAAGCAGACTTCTTTCTGTGCAAATCACATCTATGACAAAACACAAGGAAATAAAATGCCCTGAAGTCAGGTTGGACAACCCACGTTTAGAAGCATAGATTAGGGACTTGCCTGGTAGACCAATGGCTGAGGCTCCATGCTCCCAGTGCAGGGGCCTGGACTTGATTCCCAGTCAGGGAACTAGATCCTTTATGCTACAACTAAGATCTGGTGCAGTCAGATAAATAAATATTGTTAAAAGAAGCATTGATTAATATTTATAAATTCACATGAGAAACCTTTTCATGTTCATAAAATGTTAAATTTTAGGGTAAATAGCTTTGTTTCTTGTTGATTAAACTATAATGGAAAGAATAGGACTGAGTATTTAGACCTGGAGGATTCATGTCAGTGCTTGGTCTGGTATGCTGGTGAAACAGGACACCTTACAGGGAAAGGAAAACACAGCTCAACAAAGATCATGGCTTGAGGTAGATCAAGATCAAAAGTTTAGACACCTGAGGCTAAATGTGTGCTCACTACTTTGACCTAACTGGACAAGATACACATTGGTTTGCTTGCTTTTGATTTATTTCTATTATTTCTTCCATTGAATTAATGTATTTCAAACTTTCTATTAAGATAATGCTAACAGTATGAAAAAGAAAAAGATATGATGCTGAAAGATTAACCCCCCAGGTTGGTAGGTGCCCAATATACTACTGGTGAGCAGTGGAGAAATAACTCCAGAAATAATGAGAAGACGGAGCCAAAGTGAAAACAACACCCAGTTGTGGATGTGAGTGGTGATGGAAGTAAAGTCCAATGCTGTAAAGAGCAATATTGCACAGAAACCTAGAATGTTAGATCTATGAATCAAGGTAAATTGAAAGTGGTCAAACAGGAGATGGCAAGAGTGAACATCAACATTTTAGGATTCAGTGAACTAAAATGGACTGAAATGGGCAAATTTAATTCAGATGACCATTATATCTACTACTGTGGGCAAGAATCCCTTAGAAGAAATGGAGTAGCCCTCACAGTCAACAGAAGAGTCCAAATTGCAGTACTTGGGTGCAGTCTCAAAAATGACAAAATAATCTCTGCTTGTTTCTGAGGCAAATTACTCAATATCACAGTAATCTAAGTCTATGCACCAACCATTAATGCCAAAGAAGCTGAGGTTGAAAGGTTCTATGATGACCCACAAGACCTTCTAGAACTAACACCAAAAAAAATGTTCATTTCATCATGGGGGACTGGAATGCAAAAGTAGGAAGTCAAGGGATACCTGGAGTAACAGGAAAGTTTGGTCTTGGAGTACAGAATGCAGCAGGGCAAAGGCTAACAGAGTTTTGATAAGAAAATGCACTGGTCATAGCAAAAACCCTATTCCAACAACACAAGACAAGACTCTACACATGGGCATCACCAGATGGTCAATACTGAAATCAGATTGATTATATTCTTTGCAGCCAAGCATGGAGAAGCTCTATATAGTCAGCAATAACAAGACCAGGAGCTGAGTGTGGCTCAGATCAGGAACTCCTTATTGCCAAATTCAGACTTAAGTTGAAGAAAGTAGGGAAAACGACTAGACCATTCATATATGACCTAAATCTAATCCCTTCTGATTATACAGTGGAAGTGACAAATAGATTCAAAGGACTAGATCTGATAGACAGAGTGCCTGATGAACTATGGATTGAGGTTCGTGACATTGTACAGAAGACAGAAAACAAGACCATGCCCAAGAAAAATAAATGTAAAAAGGCAAAATGACTGTCTGAGGAGGCCTTACAAATAGCTGAGAAAAGAAGAGAAGCTAAAGACAAAGGAGAAAAGGAAAGATATACTGATTTGAATGCAGAATTCCAAAGAATAGCAAGGAGAGATAAGAAAGCCTTCCTAAGTGATCAGTGCAAAAGAAATTTAGGAAAACAGTAGAATGGAAAAAGACTAGAGATCTCTTCAAGAAAATTAGAGATACCAAGGGAACATTTCATGCAAAGATGGGCTCAATAAAGGACAGAAATGGTATGGACCTAACAGGAGCAGAAGATATTAAGAAGAGGTGGCAAGAATACACAGGAGAACTATAGGGAAAATATCTTAATGACCCAGATAACCACAATGGTGTGATCATTCACCTAGAGCCAGACATCCTGGGCTGAAGTCAGGTGGGCCTTAGAAAGCTTCAAAACGAACAAAGCTAGTGGAGGTGATGAAATTCCAGTTGAGCTATTTCAAGTTCTAAAAGTTGACACTGTGAAAGTGCTGCACTCAATATGCCAGAAAATTTGGAAGTCTCAGCAGTGGCCACCAGATTGGAAAAGGACAGTTTTCATTTTGATCCCAAAGAAAGGCAATGCCAAATAATGTTCAAACTACCACACAATTGCACTCATCTCACACTCTAGCAAAGTAATGCTCAAAATTCTCCAAGCCAGGTTTCAACAGTACATGAACCAAGAAATTCCAGATGTTCAAGCTGGTTTTAGAAAAGGCAGAGGAACCAGAGATCAAATTGCCAATATTTGGTGGATCATAGAAAAAGCAAGAGAGTTCCAGAAAAACATCTACTTCTGCTTTATTGACTATGCCAAAGCCTTTGACTGTGTGGATCATGATAAACTAGAAAATTCTTCAAGAGATGGAAATACCAGACCACCTGACCTGCCTCCTGAGAAATCTGTATGCAGGTTAGGAAGCAACAATTAGAACTGGACATGGAACAACAGACTGGTTCCAAATAGGAAAAGGAGTCCGTCAAGGCTGTTGTCACCCTGCTTATTTAACTTCTTTGCAGAGTGAAGTCGCTCAGTTGTGTCCAACTCTTTGCAACCCCATGGACTGTAGCCTACCAGGCTCCTCCCTCCATGGGATTCTCTAGGCAAGAGTACTGGAGTGGGTTGCCATTTCCTTCTCCAGGGGATCTTCCTGACCCAGGGATCAAACCCATGTCTCCAGCATTCCAGGCAGACGCTTTAACCTCTGAGCCACCAGGGAAGCCCATCATGTTAAATGCCAGGCTAGATGAAGCACAAGCTGGAGTCAAGATTGCCGGGAGAAATATCAATAACCTCAGATATGCAGATGACACCATGTTTATGGCAGGAAGCAAAGAACTAAAGAGATTCTTGATTAAAATGAAAGAGGAGAGTGAAAAAACTGGCTTAAAACAACACTCAAAAACTAAGATCGTGGCATTTGATCCCATCACTTCACAGCAAATAGATGGGGAAACAATGAAAACAGTGACAGACTTTATTTTCCTGGGCTCCAAAATCATTGCAGATGGTGACTGCAGCTATGAAATTTAAAGATGCTTGCTCCTTGGAAGAAAAGTTATGACCAACCTAGATAGCATTTTTAAAAGCAGAGACATTACTTTGCCTACAGAGGTCCATCTTGTTGAAGCTATGGTTTTTCCTATAGTCATGTATGGATGTGAAAGTTGGACCATAAAGAAGGCTGAATGCCAAAGAACTGATCCTTTTTAACTGTGGTATTGGAGAATACTCTTGAGAGTCCCTTGGAGTGCAAGGAGATCAAACCAGTCAATTCTAAAGGAAACCAGTCCTGAATATTCATTGGAAGGACTGATGCTGAAGCTGAAACCCCATAGTTAAGCCACCTGATGCCATGAACCAACTCACTGGAAAAGACCCTGATGCTGGGAAAGATTGAAGGCAGGAGGAGAAGGGGATAACAGAGGATGACATGGTTGTATGGCATCACTGACTCAATGGTCATGAGTTTGAGCAAGCACCAGGAGTTGGTGATGGGCAGGGAAGCCTAGCATGCTGCACTTCATGGGGTCACAAAGAGATGAACATGACTGAAAGACTGAAATGAACTCAGGCTTCCCAGGTGGCACTCATGGTAGAGCCTGCCTGCCAATGCTAGAGATATAAAGAACATTTTCGATCCTTCGGTTGGAAATATCCCCTGGAGAGGCCATGGCAACCCACTCCAATGTTCTTGCCTGGAGAGTGCCATGGACAGAGGAGCCTGGCGGGCTACAGTCCACAGGGTAGCACAGAGTCAGACAACGACTGGAGAAACTTAACATGCAAGCGTGCACAACGCTAACTGCTATATCACAAAATCAGAGCAGAATTTTCATTACTGTTCAAGTAAAGTCCAATTGGTGGCTGTCATAAGCTTCATTTTCTGCTGGTAGAAGCTGAACATAGTGAGTGCTGGAAGGGCCATCCACAGTCCTGAGTTCAGTTATCTCACAGCACAATTGTATCTGGCTTGTTTCCATTCGTTCTTAAGCGAATCTGACAGTGGAAATGTCTTATAAAAGTACCTCACTTCCTATAACCTTTAACTCAGATTATTCTTAAAAACATGAAATAAACTAGGGGTAAATAAGTGTATGAGGAAGCTTCCAACTTGAAGCTTAAAGTTCCAAGGAAGATGAATAAAAGAAAAAGCAGCTAAACATACCACACTCAGGTTAGAAAATCAAGGGAATAAAAAGATTCCCCCAGAACACTTACTAAATTAAACTTTTCAAAAGAAAAGAAATTTTATTATGTAGGGAACATTCCAATAAAAAAGTCAGAAACTCCAATGAAGAAAAAAAAAAAATTCTAGGTGAAAGACACATAATCATGGTACACTATTTGACTTTGCAATGAAACATTACTTCCATGATAATATTGTTTTACACAATATTAGTTGCTTAAATAAATAGACTATCAGATCAGATCAGAGATCAGTCACTCAGTCGTGTCCGACTCTTTGCAACCCCATGAATCGCAGCACGCCAGGCCTCCCTGTCCATAACCATCTTCCGGAGTTCACTCAAACTCACGTCCATCGAGTCAGTGACGCCATCCAGCCATCTCATCCGCTGTCATCCCCTTTCGCTCCCACTCCCAATCCCTCCCAGCTTCAGAGTCTTTTCCAGTGAGTCAACTCTTCTCATGAGGTGGCCAAAGTACTGGAGTTTCAGCTTTAGCATCAGTCCTTCCAAAGAACACCCAGGACCGATCTCCTTTAGAATGGACTGGTTGGATCTCCTTGCAGTCCAAGGGACTCTCAAGAGTCTTCTCCAACACCACAGTTCAAAAGCATCAATTCTTCGGCGCTCAGCTTTCTTCACAGTCCAACTCTCGCATCCATACATGACCACTGGAAAAACCATAGCCTTGACTAGACAAACCTTTGTTGGCAAAGTAATGTCTCTGCTTTTTAATATGCTGTCTAGGTTGGACATAAATTTTCTTCCAAGGACTAAGTGTCTTTTAATTTCATGGCTGCAATCACCATCTGCAGTGATTTTTGAGCCTGGAAAAATAAAGTCTGACACTGTTTCCACTGTTTCCCCATCTATTTCCCATGAAGTGATGGGACCAGCAATCTTGATTCCAGCTTGTGCTTCTTCCAGACCAGCGTTTCTCATGATGTACTCTGCCACCTCATGCGAAGAGTTGACTCATTGGAAAAGACTCTGATGCTGGGAGGGATTGGGGGCAGGAGGAGAAGGGGACGACTGAGGATGAGATGGCTGGATGGCATCACTGACTCGATGGATGTGAGTCTGAGTGAACTCTGAGAGATGGTAATGAACAGAGAGGCCTGGCGTGCTGCGATTCATGGGGTCGCAAAGAGTCGGACACGACTGAGCAACTGAACTGAATTCTGCATAGAAGTTAAATAAGCAAGGTGACAATATACAGCCTTGACGTACTCCTTTTCCTATTTGGAACCAGTCTGTTGTTCCACGTCCAGTTCTAACTGTTGCTTCCTGACCTGCATATAGGTTTCTCAAGAGGCAGGTCAGGTGGTCTGGTATTCCCATCTCTTTCAGAATTTTCCACAGTTTATTGTGATCTACACAGTCAAAGGCTTTGGCATAGTCAATAAAGCAGAAATAGATGTTTTTCTGGAACTCTCTTGCTTTTTCGATGATCCAACAGATGTTGGTAATTTGATCTCTGGTTCCTTTGCCTTTTCTAAAACCAGCTTGAACATCTGGAAGTTCACGGTTCATGTACTGCTGAAGCCTGGCTTGGAGAATTTTGAGCATTACTTTACAAGCATGTGAGATGAGTGCAATTGTTTGGCAGTTTGAGCATTCTTTGGCATTGCCTTTCTTTGGGGTTGGAATGAAAACTATAAGATAGTATATAATATAGTATAATAAAAAGTAGACTATAAGTCTCACCAAAGGATGAAGTACAGGAGAAAGTGTGCTGAAAAATAGTTAAATATTTAGCTCTTCAAAGTAGTTAAATCTTTGATTAGGTAGTGTCTAACTTTGAGAATTCAATATACAGCAGTCTAAGTAACTCTGGAGATATGGATTTAATGACCAAAATGAAAAGCTAAATGTTGAAAAAACTATTGCCTTGGAGAGAAAAGGCAAAGAGTCAAAGAAGTTGAGATGGTCGTTCCACATTAAAAATTGTTTAGGATTATTCTATTTTTATCCATCTTCATGTATGTTTGGGAAATTTTTATTTTTTCAGGATAAGCTCAGAATATCACTGTTGGCCTAATGTCAACTCCAGAACCATAGTCTTTCAAATTAAGAATTAACTAATGTTATATCAAATTTTCAATCCATCATGAGTTAACTTTTGTTTTTCCTTAGATTTGCCTTTCTGAACAAAATTTGGCCTAGAAATAATATAGAAAATAGCCATTTTCTGTCTTTCATTTTCCTAAAGCCAAGTTCTTACCATGGGTTAGTAATATCACTGGTCCAAGGTTTGTACCGTCCAAGGCTGGGTATAACAGATCAGTGATTGTACATAAACAATGGAACTGATACATAGACGTTAGCACCACATACCCATGCAATCCATGCATGGTTTCTTCTTCATCTGTGAAATGAGATACTCAGTCTCATCATTCACCTTCTCATCTGATATGAGAAATTGTCTGTAGGTAACAATAAGAGAGAACAATAGATGAAAATAAGTTTATCTGCTCCTCTTCGCTTTTCTATAGCTTAAACATATCTGAAATAAGCAAAAAGCACCAAACTTGAATGAGAAAATAAGAAGGTATCATGGCACAGAAAGAAGTACACAATCTGAGACTGAATATAAAGCAAAGGGTGGGGGTTGTGTCTTGCAGCTTGTCCCCTTCCCACCCATGTTTCTCAAGGACATATCCATGTGAATACCACAAGCCTGCTTTAGTCTTGACTGGTAGGTACCACCTCCTTCTCCTCCACCTGCTCTGTTTCTCCAGTCACCTGTTTCCTCTCTCAGCAAGTCTCTGCAACACACAACCTGTGGCAAAGACTTTATTCAAAAGAATATTTTTACTATTTGATCATTCTTGAAACTGATTTAGGAAAAAGTGGTGAGATGAAGGTGCTGTGACTTCTGACACTACTGGCCGCAAATTATGCACTTAATGTTTTATGTTATTAATGCCTAATCCTTTCTTTCTCTGTGCGTATCATGGGGTACTTCTTCAAGACCCCAATATTCCTGAAATGTTTTTTCATCTAGACACAATTTCAAAAGCTGCATAATCAGAAGCTAAATTTCAGTGTGTACTAGAGAAAAACTGTTGTATATTTTATTGAAAAACAAAACTTAAAACTGGAATGCATTATTCACCTACTAAAAATTCTGGAGGTAATTTCAGATGTCCAGTGATTGCATCAACAACCAGTTTCTCTCAATATCCCATATCATCATCTTCAGATAATTAACTTTAACCATAGGCTTGCTCCCTTATGATCAAAATGGCCATGAAATCATCTCTTTATATATTCTCAGTTATGGAGATTTTTATGATAATGCTTATAATTTCTGTGGATTTGCTTCTAGGATGAAATCAGAATTTAAAAAATAATGGATTATTTTATAACTCACTATTGACTTTTCCAATAAAACGAAGCAGTTATCATCAATAACCAACTAAAACATAGTGATGATGTTTTATTTCTTAAAATAAGCAAATTATATAAATCCTTTCGTATTTACCTAAATAATATTTTGATTATTTTATTTTTCCAAAATTGGGTCTTACTCTTAAACTAGACAGTCAATAGATATATAAACAGATGTTCAACCTCACTAATTATTCAGTTCAGTTCACTTCAGTCGCTCAGTCATGTCCGACTCTGCGATCCCATAAACTGCAGCACACCAGGCCTCTCTGTCCATCACCAACTCCTGGAGTCCACCCAAACCCATGTCCATTGAGTCATTGATGCTATCCAACCATCGCATCTTCTGTCATCCCCTTCTCCTCCTGCCCTCAATCTTTCCCAGCATCAGGGTCTTTTCAAATGAGTCAGCTCTTCGCATCAGGTGGCCAAAGTTGTGGAGTTTCAGCTTCAACATCAGTCCTTCCAATGAACACTCAGGACTGATCTCCTTTAGGATGGACTGGTTGGATCTCCTTGGAGTCCAAGGGACTCTCAAGAGTCTTCTCCAACACCACAGTTCAAAAGCATCAGTTCTTTAGCACTCAGCCTTCTTTATGGTCCAACTCTCACATCCATACATGACCATTGGAAAAACCATAGCCTTGACTAGACAGACCTTTGTTGACAAAAAGATGTCTCTGCTTTTTAATAATTATTGCTGCTGCTACTGCTGCTGCTAAGTCACTTCAGTCGTGTCCAACTCTGTGCGACCCCAGAGATGGCAGCCCACCAGGCTCCCCCATCCCTGGGATTCTCCAGGCAAGAACACTGGAGTGGGTTGCCATTTCCTTCTCCAATGCATGAAAGTGAAAAGTGACAGTGAAGTCGTTCAGTCGTGTCCAACTCCTAGCGACCCCATGGACTGCAGCCTACCAGGCTCCTCCATCCATGGGATTTTCCAGGCAAGAGTACTGGAGTGGGGTGCCAAAATGTAAATCAAAACCACACTGAGATATCACCTCACACTTGTGAAGGTAGTCAATATATATTAGAAAAAAAAAAAAAAGCGAGGATGTGGAGAAATTGGAATCGTTACTCTACTGATGGAAATTTCAAATGGTGCAGCCTCTATTGAAAACAGTGCAGGCTTATCTCTCAAAATTAAAAGTGAACTACCATATAATCTTGCCATATAAGTTTACCATATAAACTTACCATATAAGTTTACAATATAAACTTCCCTGGTAGCTCAGCTGGTAAAGAATCTACCTGCAAAGCAGGAGACCCCTGTTTGATTCCTGGTTGGAAAAGATCCACTGGGGAAGGGATAGGCTGCCCACTCCAGTTTTCTTGTGCTCCCTGGTGGCTCAGGCTGTAAAGAATCCTCCTGAAAGGCAAGAGACCTGGGTTTAATCCCTGGGTTGGGAAGATCTCTTGGAAGAGGGCATGGCAACTCGCTCCAGTATCCTTGCCTGGAGACTCTCATGGACAGAGGAGCCTGGTGGGCTATAGTCCATGGGGTCACAAAGAGCCAGACACTACTGAGTGACTAAGCATAGCACCATACAATCCAGCAATCCTACTTCTGGGTATTTATCCGAAAGAAGCGAAATCAAGACCTCACAGAAGTACATGCATGCCCATTTTCACTGCTGCATTATTCACAATAACTAACAGGTAGAAACAACCTAAACGCCAATGGATAGATGAATGTGTAAAAAATAACATGTGATTTATACAAACAATGGAATATCAGTCAGCCTAAGGAAAAATACATGCCATATGTAAATGTAGACAAACCTTGAGGATGTCATGTTAAACAAAGAAGGACATACTGCATAATTCCATTTACATAATGTATCTACAGTAGTCAATCTTATAGAAGCAGAGAGTAGAATTATTGTTGCCGGGGGCTGGGAGGAAGAAGAGATGAGTTGTTGTTCAATGATACAGAATTTCAGTCACACAAGATGAAAAATTCTAGAGGTCTACTTTACAACAATGTGCATATAAATAACACTGTACTGTACACCGATAAATTTGTTGATAGGGTAAATTCCGTGCTATGTGGATTTTTTAAAAACTACAATGAAAAAAACAAGTTCAATCAATTTAAAAACTGGGTTTGTTTAGGGCAGATATGACGCACAACCAATGGTCTGCTGATGATCTATATTCTCCATTTTCAAATTCTACTCAGGACAAAACCAGAAGAGTTTGGACTCTGTGCTCCTACACCTGCTGTCCATCTGACTGGAATAAGGTTTTGTCAGATAAAATTACTCTAAATTGTGTTGTATCAATTAGAGCTCTTTTCCTGTGCAAACGACAATAAATCAATGCAAACTGACTTTGGCAAAACTGAACTCATCAACTCATAAAACTGAAAAACACAGGAGTAGTACTTTAGGCACACTTTAATCCAGAAGCTCAAATAATACAAAATAATTTGTTTCTGTTCTGCTTTTCTCTGAAAAAAAAGAGAATTGGCTTTTTCTGAGGGTCCTAAACATCCCCCGGCTCATTTTTTCCTTTCTGGTGTCTATCCATGCCCCAAAACTCTGTATGTTTCTTTCCTAGTCTATCTGTACTATTCCATAATATATATGCACTATATATCATATAGCATAACATCCTTTGTAAGAAAATATGCAAAGCATATTACCATAAAATTAGCATTATTGAGTAGCCCAATAGGTTTAAATAATACTTAATAGATCACTTAGCTATATTCATAAAGCCTTAAGGTAAGCATCCATTTGGCTCCTATTTTATGCCAATACCTGTATCAGTGGACTCTCCTTAAACATTTGACAGAAATAATGTCAGTATGTCATTTGCTTGATTTGGTCAAGTGTTCATCACTGACCAGTCACTTTGGCTGTAGAATTTAATGCATTAGTTACTGACCTTAAATTACTCTCTACCCTTGGAGGCAGAAATGGACAAATATATTTATATATTTTATATTATTTAAGGAAAGTGCAAATGTTATATTTGAATAATCTCTTTAAAAACTAACTTCCACATTTCATTGTTTAATCCACATTATCCTTACAGTAATAGGCTTTAATTTTATATTTTGCATTCCACAAGAGGAGGTTTTCTTTTCAAGCACCTTTATCCATCTGTATGCGGTTATGAATCCCAAGTTCTGTGCCAAAAATTTTAAAAATGAGTCAAAGCTATATACCAAGAATAAATTATAAAAAAATCCTTATTGCTAAGGGTAACAAAAACAATATGTTTCATCTTTGAAATATTTAGTTTTTCTAAGGAAAGGCAAATCCTTCATTTCAAAAAAATGGACAAGGTGGTTCTTGAAAATATATTCCAGTTAGGTAAAATAAGGTATTATAGTCCAACATATGAATATTCACTTTCTCTTTATCTATCTATCATCTGTCTATTTATCAAATGTATTTTATTACTGAGCACTTTTTTCCTATTTTGGAGAATTAAAATTATAATCATTTTAGTCTTTTTGAAAGTAATCTATACCATCAGTACTAGTATCTAGGAGAAGGAAATGCAACCCACTCCAGTGTTCTTGCCTGGAGGATCCCAGGGATGGGGGAGCCTGGTGGGCTGCTGTCTATGGGGTTGCACAGAGTCAGACACGACTGAAGCGACTTAGCAGCAGCAGCAGAAAATGGCCTTAGATGTGCAGAGTATCCAGTGGCTGTGTAAGGAGTGTTACTTTAGGGAAACATGTTGATTCTTCATGAATCAGTCTGACTTTCTCTCATGCATGTGTGGGTGTGTGCTACACCGCTTCAGTTGTATATGACTCATTGCAACCCTATGGACTGTAGCCCATCAGGCTCCCCTGCCCATGGGATTCTCCAGGCAAGAATACTGGAGTGGGTTGCCATTTCCTCCTAAAGAGGATCTTCCCAACCCAAGAATCTCACCCTAGTCTCTTAATCTGTCTCTTGCTTTGGCAGGCAGGTTCTTTATCACTAGTGCCACCTGGGAAGCCCCTTCTTCTCTCACTCTTTTGCAAAACTACTCTCTTTATTCAATACAGAACATTCTTGAAAAGGAAAACAAGCACTCAAAAAGAAGAGCTTTATATAAAAGGTTTGCTCTTCCCTAGAGGACTTTGTCATATAAAAAATCATTTGGGATAAACTCCCAAAACAAACGAAAAAGATAGATCTCTGTTCACTAAGATGATTGTCATGACCACAAATTTGCACAAGTGATATATTTGGCATTAGTATGACTGCCCCTCTGAACTCTCTGGAATCATTTCTAATACATATTGCAGGCTTCTACAGCTATAGCATGTTAAAAATCTTTTTCTTGTTTGAGTTTGAGTTTTCTGGTGGAATCCTCATGGTAGCTACATGAATGTATTGAGGAATACCTCATTCAGACTTGGAAACGGAACTGTTTTCTGTGACAAAAGTGAGCAACTAACTCGGGTAAATGTAACAGACGGTGCTCAATGCACAAAAGATGATGAGCTCTGTTTCCTTATTTCTGAACTCAGCCTAACCTCAAGCTCTAACATTTGCTCAAATACAGGAAGACAATTACTTTCTAAATTGAAGATACACAACCACTTATGATATAAAACTCAGCTCCTAAACCCCATTCATTGATTCTCAACCAATAACAAGGATAGCCATGTCCTGATGGGGAAAAATTCTGTTGTTATTTTGAAAGGGACATAATTATTAGTAGACCCTGGGAATTAATGAGCAGGTGCCATGCTGAGGACAAAATACAAATATCAAGAAGATATTTTTGATATGGAGGAACTTTTCTGTAGCTCAGAATTTAATGGCTTGACAAGGACACCTAAAGCAAGCACTAACTGTTAGCTAAGTCCTCCTGGTGGCTCAGCAGTAAAGATCTTCCTGTCAATACAGGAGAAACAGGAGACTTGAATTCAAAGCCTGCTGTTTTATGACAACTTAGAAGGCTGGGATGGGGTGGGAGGTGGGAAGGGGGATCCAGATGGAGAGGGCATGATTCCTGGTGATGACTGGCAGGAAAAAATACAACAATGTAAAGCAATTATCCTTCAGGTAAAAATAATTTCTTTTCTTTTTTTTTTAAAGAATAATACTTGGGGCAGGGCTGTTATGAGATGGGGCAAGGTCTGGGGAATGGCTAACTCAGAAGGAAAACATTAGAGTTTCTCTGACCCAAGGCACACTCCAAACTCCCATTGCCTAATTTCAGGTGGAAAAGAGCAAGCTAGGACTTAAAGTGCTATTCTTTCTTTACATAAGCATCATATCAAGACAGCTACTAATCCCAGGAGATAACAAAAAAATGTCACAATTGCTGTGTAAGCGCTCTGAAAGGATGCAAGGAATCTGCATGTGATCATCTTAGGCCATCTGACACTAATTTAGCCACCAAGTGATGACTCCTGAATAAATGACCCAGACCAGAACAGCAGAAAAACTATGCAGCTGAACCCAGCCCAAACTGTTGACCCACAAAATCATGAGCAAATAAACTAATTATTGTTTTAAGCCATGAAGTTTTGAGTTGATTTATTTTACAGCAATTAATAAGTTTAACCGAAGAAGAATACATTAGAAATACTGGATACAAAAAATGATCATTCCTAAAATGTTAAATAAAATGAGAGTTTTGAAACAGTCAGTGTTGAAATACTATCCAGAAGTTATCAGGAAACAAACTCTTGGATATGAAGAATACATGTAAGGTTAGGCACACATCTCAGAATGAAAGATGGGGAGGATAATAAGAAAAAATGGGAAGAAATATCTTGTGTTAATAATAACAAAGAATGTTATAGATCTCAAACCAAAAACATATACGAATACCAAACAGAATATTTTGGGAAAAATAAGCAGCTAAAATCACAATAGTAACATTTAATAAAATCAACTGCAACAGACTTTTTTTAAAGATAATGAAGAAATGGAAAAGAAAGCAACCAACACAGATCTCAGAAAATAAGAATTACACTGACAAGAATTTTCTGAAAAGAAACATGGGGCACAAAATAGCCAGTAGAGCTATGTTGTCAGTATTAAAGAGAAAAATACTTAGAAACGGAAATTTAAAAGCTTGTAACCTATCACTTAAATTCAAGAGTGAAAAAAAGATATTTTTAGCATACCCAATTTTCATGAATGCTTAGTTGACTTGTTAGAGCAAGAATAATGACTTCAGAAGGATATATTATTTTATTCTGATATTAGTTCTGTATGTTTATTGGTTGAATTTACCAGTTTTGTGTTTTGCATACGATACATTTGTTTTTAATAAATGTTTAATAGGAGTTTAAAATGAGTAGCAAACTCATTTTGGTATGTTGAATTAAATTCCTGCTTACACTAAAAAAAATTGATCTTACCTACATATGTTCCCAGGTTTTGCTAGTTTTATTTATTTTTTAAAAAGCTGTGCGTTTATTTATTTGGCTGTGCTGGGTCTGGTTGTGGCATGCTGGATCCTTGATCCTCACTGTAGGGTCTTAGTTGCAGCACACGGGGTCTAGTTCCCTGACCAGGGATTAATGGGGCCCCCTGCATCCGGAGCAGCGAGTCCCAGCCACTGGACCACCAGGGATGTCCCGCTAATTTAAAATGTATTTAATCAGTCAGTTTCTTAGGGGACTGTGTTAAAAATCTTCAACTGCAATGAATATTTCATGTATTTCTCTATTTTTTCATTATTTCTTTTTTTTTTTTTAAATGTTAATCTGAGGCTAAATTTTAGCTGTACATATGTTCAGGAACATTATATCAACTCGTCATGTTTCTTTTTTCTGTAAGTATACAACAGCATCTTTTTCATGATATTTATTTGCTTTGATTCTATTTGCTTAACAGAACATTGTACAAACTGGATTGGGGCATCTTTTGCCCCAGAGTAGCATATCTCTGGTCTCCTTTTATATTGCTTTCAGCCTCACACTCACCCTGATGCTTGCCAGCCCAGAGCTAGTAACAGGAAAGGTCTGAGAGATCATATTTTTAATTTTTTTTAAAAGAAACTCAGAGACTTTATTAAAGTTTTAACATATTACTATATCACTAATATTACAGTACAAAAAAGAAAAAAAAATATTGATCTTTATAAATTACATTAAGGGCTTCCCTGGTAGCTCAGATGGTTAAAGAATCTGCCTGCAAAGCAGGAGACCAGGGTTCAATCCCTGGGTAGGGAAGATCCCTAGAGCAGGAAACGGCAACCCACTCCAGTATTCTTGCCTGGAGAACTCCACGGACAGAGGAGTCCATGGGGTTGCAAAGAGTCAGACATAACTGAGTGACTAACACACACACACAAATTACATTAATGTATCTTTAAATGAGAAAAAAACTGTAAACCGATACAGTACCCTGTCACAGTAATGAATAATAACATTATAGTAACAAATATAAGTGTATTTTAATAAAATCAATATTATATAAAAGATACAATTTATGTACCTACTAAATTGTACCACGGATATTCTCTTTATTCCTTGGTTTTAAAGCACAAAAGAACCTACAAAGAAGCATTCATTTCAGTTTCAGAGATGAGAGATCATGCTTTTTTAGAGATAGCCTTCACAACATCTCCAGTCGCATATGTTGGTCTGCAATGCGACTATATCACTTTGCCACAGATAATAAATTCCATTTCTCTGTTCCCTTGTATCTGAGTGGACTTTGCGATTGCTCTGCTCAGTGGAATACGACCAAAATGATCATGTGTAGTTGAAGCGGACACTTTCACTGGCCTTACGGCTTCTATTCCCTGTTACTCGTACGTCAAGAAACCACTGTCAGATGTGTGAACAACCTGATACTGCCATGCTGTGGAAGTCCAGGCCACGCGGGAAAGCACCAGGGTGCCAAGCATCACTGTTTAAGAGTGGAAAAGTGAAAGAGAGAACGAGGGACCCCGAGGCATTGGACATGGGAAGAAAGCAGTTGTCTTGGAAGTTGATCCTCAGTTCTGGCCCCATCCACTGGTACCTCATGGAGCACAACCAAGGCACCTTCTCACAATCTTATTAATGGTCTTGCGACACGGCAATAAAAAAAAAAAAAAGCTACAGCAAGTGTCATTGGCTTTGGTGCTGAGCAGAAGTTGGAAGCTGAAAGATCCTTAAGTAGACTGCTATGAGGAGCTGAGAAGATAATGCAGGAATTATTATCAGAGGCAGAAGAAATGTTGACATGCATTATACAATGCTGGAAAGTTTAACAAAACTGCCCATGTCTGCTCACCTTGTCTCTCCTTCTGTTGAGTGCATGTGTGTGTGTGTGTGTGTGTAATTACTCATCTATTTCAGTAAGAATTTATAACAACATGACAATTACCTTCTATATGTCAAGGAGTTTCCATTCTCTGAACTTTCTCTTAAAATTCACTATTTTCTTTAATTGCTTTGCAATTCATGGGGTCGCAAAGAGTCGGACACGACTGAGCGACTGAACTGAACTGAACTGAAGAAAATGTTTGTGTTTGTTTTTCTTTTTTTTTAAGCACTTTGGGCTCCCCTGGTGGCTCAGAAGGTAAAGAATCTGCCTGCAGTGCAGGAGACCTGGATTCGATCCCTGGGTCAGGAAGATCCCCTGGAGTAAGGAACGGCAACCCACTCCAGTATTCTTGCCAGGAGAATCCTGTGGACAGAGGAGCCTGACGTGCTACTACAGTCCATGGGATCACAGTCAGACATCACTGAGCAACTAACACTTTCACTTTCACGGATATACTTATTACATTCAGCAGTGGCTCTGGAGGTATACATATCCTGGCTAGACGTGATTAGTGAAAAAAAAGCAGAAAAATATTAGGGCTTTGCTTTAAACTCAGGTGAAAAAAATCCAAATTGAGTAGCAAGTTGTTTTTTTTTTTTTTCTTCCTACTTTTCTCCCAGGCTGTGAATTAGATCTAGATTTCATCAGTCACTATGTTACAAATGAAGTGGTATTGTGGAAATCACTTCTTCTGGTCTATTTTTTTTTTTTTTT